>JACVEC010000089.1:0-208286 GCA_025215565.1 Flaveria ramosissima | reverse complement strand
CTCCCGGGATTGCCTTACAGTCCTTCCACGAGTTACGGTCTTCTCCCCTCATCAGCAGATAGTCTATCTGTGGGTGTCTCCTGCCGCTGCTAAACGTGATTAGATGCGAGTCTCTCTTCTTAAAAACGAGTTTATGATGCCTAGGTCATGCGCTAAAGCAAAGTCAAGGAGCTCCCTTCCGCGTCATTCCTCAGACCAAACCCAAAGCCTCCATGAACCGACGGGAAATGATCGTTACCCTTACCGATATCCCATAAAATCACCTCCTATGCATATTTTTTCTTCTCTAGGTATTTCCCCCATAACATGATCTAAAGTCTCCAGAACTTATTTCTTTCCGTTTCCCCTTGTTAGGACCTGGTATTTGAACGAAATACCGAGTGATTGCGTGTTAAACCAACTCAAATAGTGCGGAATCCTATTTGATTGGCGATCCAATCAGTGAGAACACACGATGAATCAATCAAGAATTGAAATCAACGTCAGAAATTGATTAGGAACCGATCTGATGTGTTCTATGAACTGGAGAACGATTTGGGAGGCTTCTGGACGGCTAGGGTACGTCTGGAATCGTAATGGGATGAATGCTTCCGTTTTCCCACGAATTGGGTCTATTTATAGGTTAGTATTGTTCAATCGTGCGACTGGACCATAAGTATGGTTCAGTCGTGCGATTGAACCATGCGGTTGATTCATCCGCACGACTGAGTGTTCAGTCGTGCGATTGAGTCAATCTTATGTGTCAATCATACGACTGATCCAGTTCCTGGTTCAGTCGTGCGACTGAGTCAATCGTATGAAGTTATTCATGCGTGTGGTCCATTCGCATGGGCCATCGCATGAGAACTTCATTAAGTTAAGTTTGAATGTTTTAATTAATATAACATAATGTGCTATCATTCAAACAATCATAAACCCAATCAATTCAATCACAACTCATTAATGAAATATTAAACATTACAAGTAACAACCAATTCATATCATTTCATTAATCGATTACAATTACATCATAATCAGACAGACAAGTTCATTACATTACAAATCATGATCTAGGGACATACATGCATCAACAAACTCCCCCTTGGACCTAGATCTATCTATTCTCTTGTCTTCTGCATCACCTCCTTATACTTCTTGTACTTCTCCTCTTTAGTGACTCCTGCGTGTATCTCAAAAGCAAAGCAGAGTCTTATGACATTTTGGAATTGGAGGGCTTGTACAATATCTTGCGTGTCATAGAATAGTGGCCACTTGTATAATGTGTAGACATCATTAGCAGACAAGTTGGTTAGCCACATTGGGTCGAATACCCTGATAGTATCCATTTGTCCCTCTTTATTCAACACTATGACAGCTTCAGCGGTTCTCCAATCATAGTACCACCATTTGAAGTGGGGAGTGAAGTCCTGTGGCATTTCCCTGAGAGGGATTCTCGACATTGTTCTCGGGGGACTCCACTTCAGCACTATCTTTGGCTTACCAGTTATGGGATCAACTTCAGAACGTCTGATATACCTCGTAGGTTGTTGAGGTTTGAAGTTGACCCACCTGGTGTGGTACTCTTTCCTTAGGGCAGCCTCAAACCAGCCTGACATCTTTCTCGGGTCAGCATACAGCAGCTTTAGTTTAGCCAGCTGGTTGAGCTCAAAACCAGGTAGAGTCTTCAGATCATGTGGGAACCTGAAGTACTCTATGCCCTGCTCCCTCTTAACTGCATAAGCGTTAAGGTCTTCAAAATAAGCCCATGAGATAATCCTGCCCGACACCTTATGGTGTTTCTTGACTCTGTAGAGCTTGGTGTAGGCATCTCTCTTTGGTGCAGCACGCTGGGCTCTTACTTCTTCAAAACAGGCAGCCCATTCAGCCTTGCGAATATCTACGTCTGCATTGGAGGCTTGGGCTGTTCCTTCAGTCTTTTCTGTTTCTTGCTCCATCTTGTCAAGTACCTCAAAAGTATCACTGACTAGGGATTCACCCAGATTGGGGACCACATTTCCCTCGGCGTCAGCGTACTGAGGATACTCTTCTGCAGTAATGTCTTCAACCTCAACTTCATCAATGTCATTCAGTTCCTCATCACTGGTTGAATCAACTGTTGGAGCGTCCTTCACTATTTCATCGGGATTGAGTCTGAACATTTCTGCTAGTTGCTCATCAGACAGGTCATGAATTATCTCCCCTTCTTCAGGGGTATAACTCACAGACCGTCTCACTATCCCTTGTAGGTCAAGAATCATGGTTAATTGAGTCTTGACCATTTGAAGGGGAGCAAAGTCAAACTCATCCCTTTGAAAGTTTGGATCTGTTTGATATAAACATTCAACACATAAATCATTAGTAATTAATCAAACAGACTTACATTAACTTAATATATATAAACATTTAATACACTTGTTTTTCATTACATGATTCAAGTACAAAATAATAAATACATAAAACGTCTAATCAGTACTTTTGTCTTGAATCTGTGGCGTGTCGCTCGGAGGAGCAGAAGTAGTGGATGACTGGTCTTGTCGATGCTTAGATCTCCGCTCTTGACCTGAAGCAGAGGCCGATGCAGCCGCATCCCCTCCTTCTGCCTCGTCATCATCATCACGTCCTTCTGTCCTGTCTTCTTCGGTTTCCTCATCATCATCATCTTCCTCATCATCATCCTCATCTTCATCATCATCATCTCCATCATCCCCGTCACCTTCCTTTAGCTTCAGGGGCTCATCCTTCGACCCCTTCAGCCTCAGCATGATAGTCTTGTTGGTCGTCTCCAACTCCTCTATACGTTTGACGGACTGAGCCTGCATGTCTTGGAGTTGGGACACCTCAACTCTCTGCTGGTCTATGACCCAAGCCTGCTCTGCCAGTTGCTGAGATTGGGCAGCAGCCAGGTCGGTCAGCTGGCGGATCTGCGCCGCCTTCTCCTCGTCCGCAGCAAGCAGACGCATCACCATACGGTTTAGCGCTGAGAGCTGCTCCTCTACCCGATGTGAGGTAGAGTGAATCCATGAGCATGTGAGGGCTGGGCTGACGGTCCAGCATGATGTGTGGTGGTGGTGGGCAGTGGCCGTGGTGAATATGGGTCGGTGGGCTGATGCTGGTGAAGTAGGAGTGAATGATCTGGTGGTGATGGATGGGATAGCTACAGTGGTGGTAGGTAAAGTGGTGGATGTGGTAGTAGGAGTAGTGGCTGTGGTGGCTGTGGTGATGGGTGGTATGTCAGTAGTGGTGGTAGTGGTGGCTGTGGTGCTGGAAGTGGTAGTCACGAAGGTCAAACGACGCTTCTTCTTCTTCAATCCATGTGGTTGAGCCATCCGCTTCCTCCTAGTCCCGGAGGAAGTAGATGCTCCCCTGCAGCTCTGCTAACTGACCCCGGAACATAGTTCGGGTCAGTAGTATCTCTCTCCGAGGAGTCCCTGGGGTGTTCACCAACCACCTTAAGCCCGTGGTCTGTGGGAACTACTTTACTTCCCACAGTCCTGGTGAGGGGCTCCTCATCTGACTCCTCCTCCTCGATATCACCAGCAACAAACTCTTGATGGAAACCGGCCATCTCTGCGACCTCTCCGGCAGTGGCTGACCCCGGGGGAATAACGTCTGAATCTGTGCCTCTAGATGGGGCAGGCATGTCATCCCCGGCGTCGCCGCTATCATCATCATCAGAGTCAGTCTCTGGTATAGCAATATGCTCCACATCTGAGTCACTGTCCTCGTGGCGCCACTTCCTCTTTGCTGGCGCCACATAATCAGCCCGGGCCAGATGCCCAAACAACCTCCTGACAGGGGGCTTCACCTGCTTCCCCCTGTATACCTTCATCCGGCCAAGAGTCGTGTCGTCCATGACCTCGAATAACAGCGTCCTCCTTCTCCTTCGGCGGAGGGAAGCTTCTGATCAATGATCATCTGTAGAAATCTAGGGTACATACAGAAGCCTTCCTTCCCCTTCCCCTCGAGGTTCTCCACCAAGTAACTGAATATCATCCTGGAGAAGCTGAACGGGTGGTTCAGCACCAACGCTGCATAAGCGTTCTGAATCTGGTCAGAGAGCTCGTCAAAACCTCCCTTCCGTGATGCTATACACTTCACAGCACGTGCGCAAGGTACTTAAACTGGGGACAGGAGGTTACTCTTGTTGAGTACCCCGGCATTGATGTCCCCAGAGTACTTGGCTCTCATGAAGCATCCACGGACCGTGAGGGGGTGTAGACGTGTGGGACACTCAGCATCGTCTCCAAACTGGAACTATCCTCAGATCCTCCTCAGAAATAGTGATAGCCTCACCAAAATCGAGCTCCTGATGCAATGAGGCTCGGTGGATCTGTCTACAGATGCGCCTTCCCAGAAGGCCTGCTGCACTGATCTGTACGGTGTGCAGGAGTAGATATAGCATGAGCGATCCTGGATCTCTGTAGAAAGTAATAATGCCTGTGAAGTCGGCTGCATTCCTGGATGTCAAGTCCAGGTGAGCACATATGTTGTGCTTGGTGCTCATATTCCATCTACTCGCCATCTGTAACACATAATAACATAAACGTTAGTTTCGTTGGCTAAGAGTATAAAGCAACACTTAAACTTTGAATAAAAAGTATCTGTCATGCGATTGGGGTTGTACGACTGAAGACAGTCGTGCGACTGAATTGTGCGATTGAGGTTCAGACGTGCGATTGACCTCATACGCACGACTGAGTGTGCGACTGGACTCATGCGCATGTACTCTTGTGCGGTTACACCAGTCGTGCGACTGAGTCTCATTCGCATGGTTCAGTCGTGCGATTAATGATTCGCACCCTTCAGTCGTGCGACTGAAGTTCATCCGGACGACCAGTCGTCTGTCTCATGTGTTCAGTCGTCCAAGATCGAATCTACGCAATAAAGTCTTATCACTCAATTAACCGGTTCTTTAGTGTCGCCTTCTCTTCCTACAACCTATTTACTCAATTTTAACATATTACTTAGTTTTAATAGGTTATTAGGGTTTGACTTCGCGGTTCGCCTTCACAGTCGTTTAATCCAATTAGGGTTCAATCTTCTGATTTTGATGGAATGGAATAAGACTTCAAAATACCTGTACGATGATGAACGAACGTCAGTATCACAGAATCAACAAGAAAATAAGGCAAATGAATTTTGGCAGAGTAACGGTACAATATGCGAATTAGGGGCGATTTGAGAATGAGGAGTCTCTGCGACCGACTCCACCTCTATTTATATCCACCCTAGATCCAATCGTGCGACTGAGTTCATTCGCACCTTTCAGTCGTGCGAGTGGGACTCAGTCGTGCGATTGGGTCAGTCGCCCTTCTCCAGTCGTCCGACTGAAGTTCAGTCGTGCGACTGACTCACTCGTTCGCACTTAAGCCTCCGATTGGACTAATCGTATGATCCATTCGTGCGAATGGACTTCATTCGTATGGTTAGTCCATACGTATGGTCCATTCGTGCGAATGGGTCATACTTAGTTAATTTCTGCTATTTTACCAATTTACCTTTAGACTCTTTTATATTAATAAATTAAACGTTATGACCTTTGATCATCTCAGACATGATCCTTTTATCTTGAAAACACTTTGATCACCTCAGACGTGATCCTTTTCACCACTTTGGTCACCTCAGACGTGACCCTTTTAAAAATACTTTGTCACCTCAGACGTGACTGATATAACCTTTCAAAGCACATATGGTCATCTCAGACATGACCCTTTTAGTGAGTTTATTCCTTCTGATTTTCCTGATGTAGCCCGACACTTGACTCAAGTTAAAACTTAAAAACAACTAACTAATTTAAGAATTTAAACTAATTACATAATCAGACATATTTTTGGCTTTTTGTGAGAGATAAATCCAGAGATTGATATCTACGGGATTTGGATCGGGAGTATATAGCTTCAACTTAGGTTGATCACATCTGGACCAATTCAATTTTTGGAATCATACAGGCAATTCAAATCATTTGGGACTCGTTATAAAACCTTTTGATGCTCAAGTTCTCGGTGTTCATCCAGAGTCGTTAGCAACATAAGGAAATCATACTGAAACTCTTAGGTTTTCACATTGATTTGGACCTTGAGAATGTAGCCACAATGATTGTCAGTATGTTTGTCCACTTAAATCCATACACAGACTTTTGACACAGACTGGTGACTTATTTAGGTTTAATTATTTCAACTAACACTTGTGGATCCCACACTTATATGGTAATCAACATCCCTCAGGAGCTTTTGAGCGGTCTACGGGTATTATTACAAGAAGAGACTATTCTTAGAGCTTTCAAAGAGAAGCCTGTCCTCAGGTCAGTGCCATCGCACAGCAGAGAGGCGGCAAACAACAATGAATTCTAGAATATCTAGGTTATGCTTATCCTCAGGTCAGTGCCATCGCACAGCAGAGAGGCACATAACCTATCTCCTTGTTAGAGCAGCTTATTTTATTTTGCACAAAATGCACCAACAACATAAGTCATTAGCTTTTGCATTTGTCTTTCATTTTTTCTTTGCTTTGCTCTAGTTATGGTCATCCGCACACATTTGTGGCGTTTACTTGCTCATTACCCTTTATTGGAATATTGTTGATTGTGTTAACCAGTGATAAGATGGACGCCCACAGTCAGTTGAACACTTTAGTTTTATCTTGAAATCACCAATCAGGTCTATTTGTCTATTGTGTTGAATCTACCAACATATCATATATGGTCTAGCAGCCTCTAAGTCTACTTTCTTTGTGTCACCTTAGGAGTTGCCAGTTTTCTATCATCTTTCCTTTTAGTATTGCTTAGACTACACAGATTTATTACTTTGAACTTTTGCATATTACTAACACTTAAATTTTAAAGTCCCTCTTGATTTGTTCCTGTGTACTATCATTTTCCAAAGGTATTGAATCGGTATCACAGATACAATCTACCTTATTTCAGCTCGCTACTCCTTCTCCCTCATTTTTTTATTTTTTTTTTTTTTTTTTTTTTTTTTTTAATGTTAACTTGCTGACATATTCTCCCCCTAAAATACTAAAATCATTCTGGTTTAATTATTTTAGGATTTTAATAAACAGCAAGAGAACATGAGTTTAAATAAAATTAAATCAAATAGACAAATCAAATAAATAAAATAAAATTTAACTACACGACATCGGACTACACATTTTCATCATCAGGAATTACCTCACTTTCTTTTTACACACCGTTGACCTCTAATAAATATTGAAAACGTGGTTTATCAAAGGCTTTAGTATAGAGGTCAGCGCGTTGAAAATCAGTATTAATTTAACCACATCAATTAAGTTCTTTTCAAAACAATCTCTTATGAAATGGTATTTAATACCGATGTGTTTGGTCTTAGGATGTTGGACCGGATTTTTAGTTACTGCAATTGCAGCAGAGTTATCAACAAAATAGGAGTAGATGAGAATTTTAAACCGTAATCCCGCATTTGCTGTTGAATCCAGATGATTTGAGAACAGCAACTTGCAGCAGCAACATATTCGGCTTCACAGGTTGACAAGGCAACCGATGTCTGCTTCTTACACTGCCAGGTAACTAATCTTCTCCCAAAGAATTGACACCCTGCTGATGTAGACTTGTAGTTCATCTTGCAGCCCCCGTAATCCGAGTCACTATACGCGGTAAGCTCAAAGTCATCATCATGAGGGTACCACAATCCAAGTGTGGGTGTACCCTTCAGATAACGAAAAATCCTCTTGACCCCGATCAGATGGTTGACCTTTGGTTTAGCCTGATATCTTGAGCATAGACATGTAGCATACATAATATCAGGTCTTGAGGCAGTGAGATACATGAGGGATCCGATCATTCCTCGGTACATAGTGGCATCTACTAGATCTCCATTATCATCCGGTGCTATATCATGATTAGTAGCAAGTGGAGTCCCAGCAGCAGAAGCATTCTCCATGTCAAAGCGACTGAGAATGTCTCCTACATACTTGGTCTGATGTAGAAAGATCCCATTAGGTGTTTGATCCACCTGTAACCCGAGAAAGAACTTCATCTCCCCCATGGCACTCATCTCAAATTTCTTTTCTTCATTACTGCTTCAAACTCTTTACATAACTCTTCGTTCTTTGACCCGAAGATTATGTCATCAACATATATCTGTACAAGCAGTAGGTCGCCATCCTTTTCCTTAATAAACAGTGTACAGTCAATTACTCCCCTGCGAAAGCCGTGTTTCACAAGATGAGTTGAGAGTTTCTCATACCAAGCTCGAGGAGCTTGATGAAGCCCATACAAAGCTTTGTCGAGCTTGTAAACTCTATCCCGATGGTAAGGATCTTCAAAACCCTCGGGTTGACTTACTAGACTGTTTCTCTGATTTCTCCATGAAGGAATGCACTCTTTACATCTAATTGGTAGACTTTGATCTTCATGTACGATGCATAGGCAAGGAAGATACGAATAGCTTCCATCCTTGCCACGGGTGCAAACACCTCATTGTAGTCAATTCCCTCGACTTGGCGAAAACCTTGAACCACCAGTCGAGCTTTGTTCCTGATAATGACCCCTTGGTCATCCTTCTTGCATTTTAGTACCCATTTAGTGCCAATGACTTTAGCACCTTTAGGTTTATCAACCAGTGTCCATACACCTAACTTCTTAAACTGCAGAAGTTCTTCTTGCATGGCACTCACCCACGCCTCATCATTGAGTGCTTCACTGACATATTTTGGCTCAACCTGCGAGACAAAACATCGATAGGCACCATCATGAATGTAACCTTTTCCATAACCGAGGCGTAATCAGCTGAGTATAACTGATTTCGGGTTTGTACTCCTGATCTGACATCCCCAATAACATTGTCAAGGGGATGATAACGTTTAGTCGTGATCCTGGAGTAGTAGGAACAGCTACCTCAGAGCCAAGATTATGAACATTTGGTTCTGCATCTGAGGTAGTTGGAGTTTGAGGTTCTGAAGTCGAAGGTGCATCACTCGTAGATGCTTGTGGACTTGCGGAACTGGAACCTGTTCCTCCTGACTGTTCTGGTCATCTCCTTCAGCTTCATCTTCAGAGGAGGAGTCACTGTGTCGTCGACTACTCCCCCTGACTGAGTAGATGATTCTCCCTGTGTGCTAGATGGTGTATTCAGAATATCATACATCATCCTAGTAGCTAGCTCATCGTCCGAGGGAGAGAGAGGTATGTTGAAGGATTTGAAGAATCCATCATAATCGAAGAAGTAGGCAGGTCCTTTTCCTGTAGGTGGTGTGGTATATCTCTGAACGTCGACATTACACCACACTTCTACAAGACCCGTTGAGTTATTGTAAACTCGCTTATTCGGTATGTTGTATCCTAGAAAGATTCCTTCATCTGCCTTCTCGCTGAATTTTCCTTCTTGAGTCGTCTTCTTCAGAAGTGTACATGGCGCGCCAAAGGGTTCAAGATACTCCAAATTCGGTTTGCGTCTTTGTAGTAGCTCATAAATGTCTTTCCGTGGCGCTTGACTATTAGGACTCGATTCAGTGTATAACATGCATTTGCTACTGCCTCATTCCAGAATTGGATAGGCAGTTTCGAGTCCGCCAGCATAGTCCGTGCAGTCTCTATCAAGCTTCTATTTTTCCTCTCAGCAACACCATTCATCTGAGGCGTGTATGCTGAAGTGAATTGATGAACAATCCCTTTTCCTTGCAGTATGCCTCCATCCATTGATTCTTGAATTCGGTCCCGTTGTCTGAGCGTACTTGTCTAACCTTTAGCTTGTAGAGAGATTCCAGAGTGGTGACTAATTCCTTGAATGACTCAAATGTTTCTGATTTGGATTTCAGAAACATTACCCAAGTGAACCTTGAGTAGTCATCAGTGACCACAAAACAGTACAGATCGCCTGCTGCAATGCTCCTTGTACTGACTGGACCAAACAGATCCATGTGAAGAAGTTCAAGAGGAAGTTCTATTGAATGAACTTTCTTTTCCTTATGAGACTTCTTTGTCTGTTTGCCTTTCTTGCAAGCTACACAAAAGTCAGGAAGTTGGAAGTTCTTGACATTTACTCCTCTCACTAAGTCCTTCTGAATCAAGTGATTCATCTTCCTTTGACTAATGTGTCCCATTCTCCTATGCCAGGAGATTGAGTCCTTCTCAGTAGCTTTAGATAGAAAGCACTGCACTTCATGATCCGTTGGAGCAGCTGTTGACAGATCCAAGACATATAGGTCCTTATATCTTGAAGCAGTCATCAGAACTTGGTCCTCTGGAATCATATAGTCTTTCTTCAGCACGTAACACTTGTTGTTGTCGAAGATGACTTTAAATCCTTTATCGCAGATTTGGGAAACAGAAAGTAAGTTATTCTGAAGTTGTTGAACATAGTTCACCTTATCAAACTTAACTTTCTGATTTCCCACTTCTCCCTGTGCTGTGATGTATCCTCCCTTGTTTCCTGCAAAAGAAACATGCCCTCCTTTTATTTGTTTGACATTTGATAAAAGGGCTCTATTTCCTGTCATGTGCCTGGATGCTCCGCTGTCTATAATCCACGTGTTAGTCTCAGCGCTATACCGAACACCCTGCACATATCAAGTAAATGTATTAGTTTAGGTTAGGAACCCAAGCCTTTACTGTCTTGGTTTCCTCCCAGAGGCATCACACATCATAAACTCTACCCATTGACCTTTAGAAGGTGAGGGTAACTCAGATTCCTTCTTGTCATCAGTATCAGTCACACAGGTAGTCTTCTTTCTTTCCATAAGCCAGATTTGTGCAATGCCTGTTTATGATAAACAGTCGTCTGGCTTACAGGTTGACTTTAGGTTCACTAGATCTTCTAGGTGGAGTTAAGAACTCCTCTTAGAAGACCTAGGTCTAGAGTCCTGAAGATCAATCTTCTTCCTAGGTGTGATAGAAAGGACAATAGGAAGCAATATGTCCACATTCTCCACAGTTGTAGCACAATCTGCTATCAACCTTATAGTTTGACTTTCTTTGTGGAGAAATGCGTGACACTTTAGTAACATCAATCACTTTAGGTTTTGACTCTTGCATGTTTGATGTTTTCTCTGGTTTAACAAATTTAACTGTTTTAACCTGTTTAACTTGTTCAACTTTTTGGTTAACTGGTTTTTGACTTGTAGCATGTGAAAAATTAACATTTGAAGTCTTTTTGGGTTCTGATTTGACTCTGTTTGACCCTGACTTTAAGTTAACCTTTTCAAATTCATTTTCCAGATTAACACAAGGCAATTTACCCTTTGCCTTTGAAGTGGCCTCCTTTTGTTTCTGTCCAGATTCAGTAGATGAACATGATGTGTCTGGATCAGTAACAAGAGGAGTGGTCACCACATGATCCTTGATTGGGTTTTTGTTTACTGGTTTAGACTTGGTGTTCATCAAGGTCTCAGGTGGTGGTGGAACCACTTTGTAGCTAATCCCTCCCCATTATTTCTTTCTCTCACTAAGTGTTGAACTATGTGTGAAGAACTAGTCCAACTATGCAGTTTCTGTTTTAAGGAATTAACTTCTACTTCTAGAACTGCCTTTTGTTTCTTAGTGTCCTCTAGGGAGTTTAGATAGTACCTAATGTCATTTGATTGATTAAAGGCAACTACTTCGGTTTCCCTAAGTTGTTTAGTCAATAGGTCTATCTTTTCTTTATAACTATGCTCATTTTGTTTTAGAACTCTATTGGCCTCAGTGCATAGTTGTAAGTCCTTTACTAAGTTATCATTGTGATCTAATAACCTAGCAAATTTTTCATCAATGCTATTCCTAAACAATCACAGTTAGAACAAGCATGATTATTAAACAATTGGTCAGTTGTACTTACCTGTGTTGTTTCAGAAGAGTTAGCCATCAACGCAGCATCAGACGTCTCTGGTTCTGGTGATTCTGACTTTTCTGAATCTGACTTGGAAGTTTCCTCCTTTGGTGTGTAACTGACTTCAGCTGCAGTTGTTTCTTCACTGTGTGACATTGCTATATCAACTGCTAAATCACCTTCACTCGCAGAATCATCATCAATATCTTCAACACTGGCAATGTTAGATTCTGGGGAGACAAATCTAAAACTCCAGTCCTGTCCTTCATCATCATGAGCAGTCAAGGCTTTTGGGTCCTTGTTTGATGAAGTAGAACTAGAGACTTGCTTGTCTTGGTGAGTAAAGGATGAGAACGGGTTCCCATTACCCGTCTTCTTTGGTTTGACACATTCCCTCTTGAAGTGCCCTTTCTCTCCACAGTTGAAGCAGGTCACTTTGCTCTTGTCAAAACCAAATGTGGTATCCTTAGTAGCTATCAATTTGTCCTGTCTTCTTAACAAACTTCTTCGCCCTTCGGACAGCGCTAGCTAAGGCCCACATTATATCCATTCTTTCAAGCTCCATTTCATCTACCTGCTCGTAGTCTTCATCTGCCAAATGACAGTTTCCAATCTTCCCAGCCACAAGTCCATCATATGAATGAACTACACGGCGAGAAGATCCATATGCTCTCGTGCTACTTCTACGGTCACATTACCGAGGTTCTCGGTCTTCAATTTAGTAGCACTTGCTTCTGATCCAATATAATGGGTACATGACGACCCTGACGTGTCTGATCCAGAAGTAGAAGCATGTGAAGGACCTGACGAGCTAGACACAAATGCTGTCTGGAGAGGTGCTCCAGATGTCTTAGCTTGAGGCGTGGCATTGTATAAAGCTGGGTTTTTGTGTATGAAGACTTCTGTGCTCTATACTTCATCCTTAGTGCTTCTTCACGCAGTCTAAATAAAGTCATTTATATCCAGCTTTATAAGTATACCATTCTGTCTAAGATTAGACACGAATGAAGCCCACTTATCAGGCAATCCATCTGCGAAGTTGCTTACTTTTTCTTCCATAGTTGTTTCCACTCCATGTGTATGCAACTCGCTCATCAAATGTAGAATCTGTCTATGACTTCATCTAAACTCTCGTTACCAATTGATGAGAAGTTATCGAATTCCTTCTTTAACTCCTTTGCTTTGATTGCCTTTAACGATGCATTCCCATCATACCTTTTCTCTAGCTCATCCCACAGTTTCTTGGACTGCTTGTTCTCTGAGTACTGGTGGAATATGTCTTTGGGGATCGACTGAGTTATCATCGCATAAACTCTTTTCTCAGCATTATACTTTACTTTCTGTGCGTCAGTCATCCCACTTAACGTTAATTTTACTCCATCTGCTCCCACCGGTGTACTATACCCAACCTCGATAGCTTCCCACAGATTAGGATCTACTCCATTGAGGTAGATCTCAAAACGTTGTTTCCAGTGAGGAAACTCATCTAAAGTCAAGAGCTTTGGTGGTTTATTGTGAATACCCACCTCACTCTCAAGCAGCAGCAGGTTCTGAATTCTTGAGTCCTTCCCCGCAGTAAAGGCTGACATCTGATCTTCCATGGTTAATAAACTTAGAGTCTAATCAAATCAACTTTAACTGATGCGACTGAAGGATGCGAATGGTCTTATCGTGCGTATGAACTCTGCGATTGGTTCAACCGTGCGACTGAACAGGGCGAATGGTTCAGTCGTGCGAATGAATCTGGTGCGTGTGAGCTATGCGAACGAACGGTTCAGTCGGCCGAATGAAGGTGCGACTAGGTCCAGTCGTGCGAATGAACACTGCGAATGAGTCTAGTCGTGCGAATGGGTCACTCGTGCGACTGAAGCTGCTGTTTTGCGAAAATTTCTAGGTTTGACGGGTTTCAGCCGTAAAAATTCGAAATTTTGCAAGTCCAAATCGTCTAAGTCCGTAGAAACTGAACTTCAATGAGCAGGGAACGTCCAAGATCACTTTTGATGCAAAAGATTGCGTTTTTCGTGCAAAAACACAAACTTTTATGCAATCTTGATTGAATCAACACGAAATCAAGAGCCAAAGCTCTGATACCACTTGTTAGGACCTGGTATTTGAACGAAATACCGAGTGATTGCGTGTTAAACCAACTCAAATAGTGCGGAATCCTATTTGATTGGCGATCCAATCAGTGAGAACACACGATGAATCAATCAAGAATTGATAAAACGTCAGAAATCGATTAGAACCGATCTGATGTGTTCTATGAACTTGGAGAACGATTTGGGAGGCTTCTGGACGGCTAGGGTACGTCTGGAGTCGTAATGGGATGAATGCTTACGTTTTCCACGAATTGGGTCTATTTATAGGTTAGTATTGTTCAATCGTGCGACTGGGCCATAAGTATGGTTCAGTCGTGCGATTGAACCATGCGGTTGATTCATCCGCACGACTGAGTGTTCAGTCGTGCGATTGAGTCAATCTTAGTGTCAATCATACGACTGATCCAGTCTCCTGGTTCAGTCGTGCGATTGAGTCAATCGTATGAAGTTATTCGGCGGGGTGGTCCATTCGCATGAGAACTTCATTAAGTAAGTTTGAATGTTTTATTTATATAACTAATGTGCATCTCATTCAACATTCATAAACCCAATCAATTCAATCACAACTCATTAATGAAATATTAAACATTACAAGTAACAACCAATTCATATCATTTCATTAATCAATTACACTTACATCATAATCAGACAGACAAGTTCATTACATTACAAATCATGATCTAGGGACATACATGTATCAACACTCCAACAATTTGATGGTTATTTGCTACCGGGTCAATTTGATAGAGATGTCGTTTGAAAAAAGAAAGTACGAATAGGGTTCGATCGAACCAAGATAAGAAATTATTGTCACTCCATCCATTTGTTTGTATCACTCCTTCCATCATTTTGTGTGGTAACATTCTTGACAATTAAACTAATTTAATTTAGTTTTGTTAAAATGTCTGTAGAAGGATTGAGATATAGGTAAATGTATGATATTTATTTTTTGGTATCTACAATTTTAGAAACATCAATTGTTTTTTTAAATAAGTGGACAACTTTTTAATGTATCTAAACAATTATAAACATCTATTATTTGTTTTTACATATGTGTAAAAATCATTTTTAGTATCTACACATCTATAGACATTTATTGCATTACTTTTACATGTGTTAAAATCTATAGTCGATGTACACATATATAAAACATTTACATTTTTACATATATGTAAATAGTTGGTCCATTTGAAGATATACGTATATGAAAATAGTGTATAACTATGGTTTGAAAAAGAAAGAAAAAATATTTTACACATATGTAAATAACTATTAGCTTAAAATATGTATAATGAATTTGAACATTTGCGTATGTAAATAATATGAAAATTACATGATTGTAAATATTATGAAACTAAAAATCCAAAATTTACCATTTGCATATGGTATGTAAGAAATAATAAATTTTCCCGTATATGTTAATAGATGAAAGTTACGCAAGTATAAAATCATAATAGTTAAAGAGATGAGAGAAGAAAGAGAACATGAATTAATTTAATTTTAATTGGAGAGAGAAACCTTATCATTTTACTAATATGCCCTTTTTCTTAATTTTTACCCAATTAATTAGATCATTAATTACATTTTATACCTTATTTAATCATAACCATTGATCAACTTAATCAATGGTTATCATTGGTTCTGTTAGTTCTGAAAATAAAGCTAGTCCTGTAAAGAACCTAACCCTATATATATATATATATATATATATATATATATATATATATATATATATATATATATATATGTATATATATTTCTTCTGTTGGTTTCTTAAAAATTGCTTGGAAACCCAAAATTTATCAAATTTTCTTTATGTCTTACAACATACTAACTTAATCATAGTTTTCTTACATAAATTAAAGATCCTTTATGAATGAATCAAAGAAGAAATTGTAAGGTGCGGCATGTATCAATTTAACTTATATACTTGTAGTTTGATTTATCTAAAATAAATATATAATATTGTTGGTTTTGATAAAACACATGTAAATAGAATTAGTAGTTAAAGAGGAGAAGATACACGAAACTATTCATCTAGTAGATTTAACAACCAAAGAGAAGGAGTACAAGAAATTCCACACATCTCTTTTTGATGAAAAATGATGGTGGAATCATTTAAAACAGACTAGCAAATGTGCCCGCGCGTTGTAGCGGGTATTTCGTATGTATGATTGTATTTTGGGATTGATCTAAAGAATAGATCACTATTTGACAACAACTGTTTATGACTAAATATTTCTAACATACATTAACGATAATTGTTAAAAATGTAGTTGTCCTTACATATACGAATGCATGTGCGGACATGATACCTAAAACTAAAACTAATGTATTCAATACATTTGGGATCGTAGACATGTAAATTCATTTAAGTCACAACATATAAGAATTGGTTGATAACATACATAACGCCGATGAAACATTAATTCATATAAGCGGATGAAATTCTTGAACAATAAAGGAGGTTGATATAGGGCACCCGTTAATGAGAAGTTTCATAGTAAAGAGTTTCAGATAGTGTAACATCCTTTACATTTTTATGGTATCCTATTTCTAATTTTATCTACATCTATATTTCCTCCACATCATAATATTTTGAAACAAATAAGATACCAAAATCAACCAAGTTTGCTAACTTTTTGGGTATTAAACAAACAAATATCCCAAATTTGCAACATTTTGATCGCCATAATCATGTGCATTTGTTGCTTTGTAGGTTTATGGTGAGTGGATGGATATATGCTAAAATGTTTTACTTTATTGCATGTGCTTAAAGTGAAGCTACTTGGTATTCTTAGCCTTTTGATTCTTTTTTTAATGGATCCGCTTACAATCTCCCGAGAATTATTAAATTTTGACTCCTTATGACCTCTTACCATCTTATATCCCTTGAGACAATGGATGCATGCCAAAACCATTCAGTCCTAGGGTTTCTGTTTCAATGTAGTTATTCAAATCATATCTGGCAACCAAATCTATAATTTTAGCTTTTGAATTAACATTTGTAAATAATATGAAGATATTAAAGTAGTCTTGCTATGATTACACCTGTTATTAGTTTCAAAATTCTTAAAACAGAGTTTTATGAAACTAAATAGTTCACATATATCCCTTAGTGTAGTTTTTTAAACGAAAAATGTGCGATCCTGTTTCGGAGGATAATTGTTTTTTCAATATAGATGTAAATTAAGAATTTGCATAATAGACCTCGGCAAGCACCCAAAATGACTCATTTATATAGTACTTTTACAAGAATATAGTCATGAAAACATATCACTATATTTTTTTCTTTATCATTGTCCTTTTCTTATTGAACGATTTCATCAAAGTAAGACGCTCGCCCCTACATGGTTTGTTGATTTTTTTTACACGCGTGCTGACATGCAAGTGAGACTAACAAACAAGAATTCTAAAACTTATACTATTTATACAACATCATCATAGCTACCCCAAACCCTCAAAGTAGTTTTAAAAACACCCATTGATCTTTGTGTTGTAAGTAAATCAAATTTGATTACTCGAGAAGAACAATGAGACCTGTTTTATTTAACTGTGCATGGATGAACCAACAGTTCACCTCTAAGTATATGTCATAGAAGCATCTAGATCCTTGAAGATATATCCATTTCTATTTCAAGAAAAAAGGCATGCAACATCATCACTACAAGGATATACCTACTTTTAGAAAAGTATATTGACGTGTATAGCTAACTCCAACAACATATAGGACTGTCATTTGAACATAACACACAAGTGTAATAACTGTAGCGGTTGAAATTCCATTTCCTAATAATAGGATAGTGAAAAAAACATTTTAGTATGCATGAGTGTTTCTCATTGGAGAGATGATTAATAGGAATCATACTCTTCCATTTGATGCCTTACATTACAGAACAATCGACTTCTTCTTTTTTGACTCTATTTTGTTTTGAAGTGGTTCATGTCCCATGTCTCTGGTTGGTATATCACATTCCAATATATGAAAATTAGATTTGAATGTAAAGTTTGATGGTTCTCTTAGGCTTTTTGGTTTTAAAACATGTCATATCTAGAAGTGCTTAAGAAATAGATTTTGGAGTAGATGTGTACCATGTATTAACAATGTCCTAAGTTTAGAGAAGACACACAATTAGCTACACATAAATATTTAGTTTCCTCATCTTTCCACTAAATTTAATATTCAGTTACCTCAACTATATCAGGCTCCATTTCCCCCTAAACTAAGATTGACGTAGATGCCATTTATTATCACCAATAGAAGATCTGGACATCTCTGTAGTAATGTAAATGTCCTCATATTTGTTTATAGTAAATACCCAAGCCTAGATTAGGAAGGCTCAAATTGTTACTAATTGAAACCAAACTAACGCCATCTAATAATCATGAAGGTCATGTTCATCTTTTTCACTTACGAGTACGGAAACTCATGTAAAATTAAAAAAAGAAAAGAAAATTAATCAAAGAAGTAACCGGTGCTAATTAAATTTGAAACCATACAGAGCAATGAGAACCCTTTTAGTTTGTAAGTAATAATCATGAAGGTCATGTTCATCTTAATATCTTATACCAACTACATGTACAGGGTAATTACAACTATTTTAGCCCATTATCTTATTCAGATACTAACTATATGAAAAAGAAAACAAATGCTATGAAGTAGACTTACCAATTGAGGACCATGGAGGATACATCTAACAACTTTTAAATCTATAAATGATGAGTTCACGTGTTTTGGTTGACCTGTTTTTCTCAATTTTCTTACATATGTGACAAAATAAAGATATGATAATTTGTGAAAATACAAACACAAAGAATTAGTGACAAAGAATTAAAGTTCATCTATTATACTTTAATCCCCAAATTATAAAAAAGAAGATAAAATGTCAAGCTACAATCTAAGCTAAGAAAAAACAAAGATGTACCCTTGATGGCTTCAGCAGTAACGATTCTGGTAGAAATCCCAAGCTTAGATACCTAAAGACTGTCCAAAGCAAATAATAGTCACAGGGTGATCATGAATATCAATTAGAACTCTTGATTGCGTGAGATTCCTAGTATGCAACATGTGCTTCACGATGACCAATTTAGATCTCAGGCTCAACAATCCACAAATTATTAAATTTTCAAACCTGTTGAATCTAAGTGAGTGTCGTCAGAGAAGACTTCAATCAAAGAGATAGAATTCAAACCTCTTGATGAAATTAGGGCTTCAGTATCCTAAAAAAACAAGTTGGTCGACATAAACCTTTACCACCGGAATGAGACCACCTCCAGAACATGACGACATATTGAAGGTGTGTGACCTTCGAGCAAACCTCAGGTTATAGGCGAGATAAGAGTGAAGTCGATTGCATTTATTACCATTGATGATCTTCGTGGAGTTTCTTGATGGGGGATCCAACTGACGCAAAGAGTAAGTCGAAGGGGTAGAGAAACTGTCGACCAAATTGAAGATGAAGGTGATGGATTGAATGAGGGGGTAACGGTGGAAAGGAAAGAGGAAAGACGCGTCTTACATTATAAGGTGAAATTCCATTTCTGCCCACTGGTTTTGTTTTATAAGGTAGTAAAGATAATTGAAACACACAAGTCTTATGACTAAAATTGATCTCGTCATGATGCAAGTAGTTGACTCCCGGAATTAAATTTTAGATAATTATGTTTATTAATGATATTTTCTTATTTGTGTGTTAGTTTATTGCATTCTAGCAACGGTTGTTGTAAGTAGTTGATAATTTTATTGTTAACTTGTTATATAGTTGAGAAGTGTAATAATTATGACATGGATAGACCACACTCGTGCTACTACCTAAAAAATTAAAGAAAAATAAAACGATAAACATAATAAAATATAGTAAAATATTATAGGAATAAGAAAACTAACGTAAGTACTATACAATATATCACGCGAGTATTGATAAACGAAAGAAAATGACTACCACTTTATAAAATTTTGTCTCCACGACACTGCACGGTTCTATTAGTTTATTATATATAGATGTTAGAGAGAACCTTCTTATTCATTTACATATTTCTATGTGCACTCCATTTGTCCATCAAGTTTAGAAATTCAAAGGTAAAAATCTCGTTTGTTTTAATTTTTTAACTGATAGACTAGGTTCTAGGGATGCAGTTAGCTGTCAAGACTAAAAATCGATCAAGCGTCATTGGGCCTTCATTTTATTTTAGACTAGCCTAAAAGGAATAAAATTTTCCATCTACAGCGATCACAAGAGCCTCTAGCATGAAGGCATTACTTCTACAATACCAAATGTGTTATTTACTTGTACTGTTTCAAATGCGTCATTAAGAGCCTCTAGCATATCTTTGAGCAAAAAGAACTTAACATGAGATAACATCATTGTGTTGAGTTGTTAAATGACTATGACTACGCGATCAAGTACCATCCGAGTAAGGCTAATATGGTAGTCGAAGCCCTGAATCGAAAGAAAACACCTAAGCCAAAGCGAGTTTAAGCATTATAACTTATCAACCACACCGGAGTACCTGACTTAAACCGTAATGCACAACTTGAGGATTTGAAGGACAAAAATATGAAAGCAAAATCTATGCAAGGAACGGAAAAGCAATTAGGTGCTAAATATGATGAAATTTGATAGTTCATGAAACGAACATGGGTTTCTCTCTATGTGAATTTACGAGAGTGGATAAAGCTCATAAGACTTGTTATCCTATTCATCTAGGTTCAAATAAGACGTACCATGATTTGAAAGTTATTCACCTGTGGTAGAATACGAAAGTTGATACTGCCATGCATGTACGCAAGTGTTTAACCTATTTTAAAGTTACGGTGGAATATTAAGGATTGTCTTGTTTACTCCAACGGCTAGAATTTCCATTATAGAAATGGGAGCAGATCCCAATGGATTTCATAGTGCAAATACCTTGAACTCCTAGTGGATACGATACCATTCATGTAATAGTAGATTGATTGAAAATATCCACATACTTTCTAGCAATTACGAAGACTAATTGAATGGAGAAGTTAGCTCGCATCTAACTAATAGAGACAGTCTCTCGGCACAGTGTGCGAGTTTTCCATCATCTTTAATCATAACGCTCGACTCATTTCTTATTTCTAGAGGTCACTACAAAGGTCATTAGGAACATCTTTGGATATGAGCACAATGTATCATCTACAAATCGATGGTTAGAGTGAACGCACGTTCAGACTCTTGAAGACATGTTACATGCATGTGTTATTGATTTTGATAACAACTAGGAAACTCACCTACCCTTGATTGAGTAATCTTGTAGTAACAGTTATCCCACGACAATCAAGATCGCGCCATTTGAGGCACTCTATGGATGAAAGTGCAGATTGCCTATCTATTGGGTAGAAGTTGGACAAAGTCAAGTTACTTGTCCTGAGCTTGTGCACGAGAAGATTAAGAATATCGTAGAAATTCGTAACCACATGGAAGCAGCACGTGACCGATAAAAGATTAACATGGACAGACGCAAGCCATTAGAATTTCAAATTGATGACAAGGTACTTCTAAATGCGTCACCTTGGAAATGTGTAATTCGTTTTGGAAAAATGAGAAAAGTTAAACCCGCGCTACGTTAAACCTTTTGATATTGTCAAAAGGGTTTGTCCAATATCTTAACAACTTAATTTTCCTAAAGAACACAATGGAGTACACAACGTGTTTCACGTTTCAAACATGAAGAAATGGTTGTCTAATGAGACATTCATCGTTCTGTTTGATGAGAAACGTGTGGATGAACAATTGTGTTTCATTGTGGAACTAGTTGGAATCATACCGAGTGGTAAAAAACTCTCGAGCATAGTCGTATCCCTATTGCCAACGTTTGTTGGAACTCTAAGTATGGACTAGAGTTTACCTGGGAACGCGAAAATCAAATGAAGATCAAATACCTGTAATTATTTAAAGATGCGCCATCAAATGCCAAAGTTACCAGTTGAGAATTTCGGGGTGAAATTCCTTCAATAAGGGGATGATGTACCAATAAGAAAACTTCCATTTGTATTTTACTAAAGTTAGTTAAATTTTAGGATTAAATTTCTTTCAACACGTAGATGATGTGACATCCGACATTTTTATGTCACTTTTCGATCAACATGAACATTATTTTCCGATCATACATTCATACATTTAATGTTGTTTACTTAAATGCGTTATTTATCATGCAAACATTCACGCACCTCCACGTAACGGTAATTCAAAGAATTGTCGGATCGTACATGAGTCTGTCCTCGAATGTTTGTGATATATCCAAAAAATAGTTTTTTTAAATAATTATAATTGGTCTGAATTTATACGTTATATGATTACATGACTAAATGTATAGCTTAGTTGTGAAAATTATAAATTTTCTGGCACTTACGCGTTTTCACGCATTTTCAGCTTTAAAGCCTAATTATTATAAAAACGACTTTAAACTAAAAATATAAATAATATTTCATGGTACTAATGTTTACTTGATATTATGTGAGCATTTGGTGGTTTTGGTATAAAGAAAGTTCAATCGCATAGTGATGAAACAATATTATAAAACAACAGGGTCTTTCTTGTAAAAAAAATAAAATATAAAACCCGGGTAAATCCATTGGCGAAAGGCCACCCACGCCCGCGAACACAGACAACGTTGGAGACCCGGCTCGCCCACCATTCCAAAGGAAACCCATCATCCAAAAGCTCACTGTGGTAAAACCCTTGGCTCCCTTGGAACATATTGCACATAGTGAGACTTCAACCCATGACCTCCACTTTATAAAGTCATAGGGTGCATCCTCCTAAACCAGTTGATCTAAAACTAATTGGCCGCTATGTTTTTACGTAAATTTAACTCGAAATCGATTCGGTCAATTATAGTATATAATTTATCACGTCACGTACGCGGTTGCCGCAACGCGAGACTGGTGTTAAAACTAGTTATGATGAATTATTATGCACCACTTACAAATTAGTGGTCACAAAAACACAGACGAAAGTAGATACATAGGGTCGAAAACTAATAAACAAAATCCCTCGACAATTCCACAGGAACAATATGTATCCCCACCTGAGTCAAGCTCCCGCCGGCGCCGGAGCCGGTGCCGGTGCCGGAGCTACCACCGCTTTATCCACACAAACCCTTCATCCCCCCAAGTTCACCCACCCCAATCCCCCTCTTTTCTCCAATCGACGCCCCAAATTCTTATTCACCACCACTTCAACACCCTTATCCAATCTTAGAACTGTAATTGTTAACGCCGATGTAACCAACAAACCAAAAACACGTCCAATTTCGCCGATTCTGACGAGCAACCCATCTCTGTTGTTAGTCAGGAGAACGTTCCTCTTGAGGGTGTTATTCAATTTGAAAAACCAGATGTCAGTTCGCGTTTTAGGAAATGGGGGTAATTTGTTTGTTCTTGATTTTGTGTGTTCGTGTTTTTGAATTGGTGTGTGATTGTGTAAAGTGGGAAACCCATGTTTTGTTTTGTTGATTCAGTCATGTGGCTCTGCTTTCTGGTGGTGATGTATTGGCTATACTGTTGTTCTCTGCTATTGGAAGGTTTAGTCATGGTTTCTCTGTTTTTGATGCTGAAACTTTGAGAACTGCTGACCCTTTTATTGCTGGTATGGCTATCTTTATTGATAATTTCATATCTTTAATTTGGGCTAATTTTCCAAAATAGCAATGGGTTCTTGCACTTTCACCTGTCAAGACATCTTAGTTGCAAAATCTTATAATTTCATGCTAAGGATTGGAGCCCTACTCCAAATTTTATAATGATTGATAATGAATTGAGGAGCAGGTTGCTATCTTTTGTAATTTAGTATGCTGCCTTGATTTGGTAAAGTGTGAAAGCACATTAGCACATTGTTATTTTGGCAATCAGCTTTGGTAATTATCAGTAATTTAGTAAAGTATAGCTATGAGTATTCTTTATCAACTACTGTAGTGAAATGGGAATTTTATCAGGGTGGTTTTTGAGTGCTTATTTCCTTGGTGGATATGGAGATGATGGCCGAGGGTTGAATGGTAAGACCAACGCCATTACTGCTGCTGTCAAATCTTGGGCTTTGGGTATTCCTGTAAGTTCTTTTATTTGTTTCTCTTGTTTTTTGCTTTCATGAAAGTATCATGTTTTGTATTTGATTTTCTTGTACAACTAGTAATTTTTAATTAGGTAGTCAATGGCGCAAAGGACTTAACAATGCCTAGGCGCAGATGAAGTGCATGCCCGCGAAAATGGAATAGAAAATTAAGAAATTTATAAATTCTACAAATATAATTTAAAAACTTAATACGGTATCCTTATAAACGGACCTTTAGAAAAATGGTTTTTCCAGTGTGGTTTTTAGCCCACAACGCTTCGTGTAGAATTTTTTGAATGGGAGATGGCTATAAAGGAGAGGCAAGTCAAAACAAGGAGCCATAAGGCTGGATCAAGTTGGTTACTACTGGCTTAGGTCGGGGGTTCAGGCCAATTTTGCTCACCAAGGCTCTCACCTCACATGCCCCTGATGAAGAACATCACATAGCGTGTGTTTGAGGCGACTAGGCCTCGCCTAGTCACCAAATGCTTGCTTTTGATTATGATTTTTTTAAGTAAGAAGCTTATGCATACTTGGTAGTTAGACATGTTTAGATAACACCTCGTTGGAGAATATAATGTTTGGATAGGCAATGCTATACTATATATGTTTTTACGTCAATGGTCATGGTGACCATGTCATTAATCTAGTTTATATTGACAAATGATAATTATAATTCTCCATTTGCTGGCTTCTTTAAAACTGTGCAAGCAAACTAGAATGACTTGATCGAGAGACCTCAGGAAGACCTCAGCAAACTAGAATGACTTATAGTTGGCTATAGATTGTAGTTAGCTTCTTTAAAACTATGCAAGCAAATTGTGCTATAGATTGTAGTTGGCTTCTCCACGCAGATCTCAGGAAGATCGTTTTTGATGAAAAGTCTTTCAAAAAACAAACAATTTGCAGACCTCAACGTCTGCGCGTGGTCTACGCGGCGCAGACAAAAGAGGTTAGGTTGTGCTTCTCAGAAAAACCCCGTTAGACTCATTGGTGGCCTTAGGGGGTGTTTGTTTTCTCAGAAAAGCTCTTCTCACCTTTTTGTATGCGCCGCGCAGATCACGCGCAAACGTTGAGATCTGCAGAGTGTTTGTTTTTTGGAAAACTTCTCATTAAAAAAGGTCTGCGTGAGGTCTGCATGGTGCAGACTTGGCACAACCACTTCTAAAGTCTGCAGAGGATTAAACACCATCACCCACCACCACCCATGTCCACCGTACCGTATGCCACCAACACCGTTCACCATCACCACTATCCGCCTCCACCACCGTCCACCCACCCTCCGCCACCACCACACCCACCCTCCGCCACCGCCCACCATCTACCATCACCACCGTCGTCCAGCATCGTCGTATACCACCAGCAATTGATTTTAGCAGTCTGCAGACGTTAAAAATAGACACTCTTCTTGTTGCAGACTGTAGAGGTTTGGTCCACTTCTTCTGCAGATGTCTGCAGACTGCAGATGTGGTTCGCATACTGCAGACATTTTGGTACAGAAAAAACAAACAACACCTTAGTGATTTTTAGTAACTTTGGTTTAATGATTGACTTCGATGTGTTATAATACTAGGGTTTGGGCTCCAACTGCTCAGTAATAAGAAAGGTTTTGCTATCTATATAAGTAGAAATGAACCACCCTAGACCCTACAGTTTGCTATGTGTTAGATTTTATTAGGTAAGTTTGTTTTGTTATTTTTAATTACCAAATTGTAAGTGTAATAAAACATTCTTGGAAGTTTATTATTAGCTTGCATGATTTTTGCGAGTGAACTGACCTTAGTCATGCAACCATATCTCTTGTTAATAGTTATTTTTGTTTGATAAAAATCTTTTTCATCCTCGTAATATCATTTTCCTTCTAACACTCGCTTTTCAGGCTCACTGACACCACTTGATGTTATATTTCCTTAACTTAAATTTTCATTTTTACGATACTAATCATTCTAGTACTTCTATTAAATTTTCTATTCAGCATCTCATTGCAATCATATGTATCATCAAAATAAATTTGATCTATCATGTACAATTTGTTGCTTCATTTATTGTATCCTAGTGAGCCTTATGCTTCTGATTCTGCTTTTGATTATGTATCGTTTATCTCTCTAGTCTCTAGTTAAGCCATTGTTGCTGTAATCTGTTCTTTCTTTTTTGTGTGATAAAAAGAAAAATAAACCTTAAAATCATTAATATATAGAATTCTTGGTTTTAAAAGCATGAGGCGTTGGAGGGAGTGGCCCTAGCGCCTCACTATGGCTGAAGCAGCCTGATTACAGGAGGCGGTGGTGAGGACTATGTACCAATTGATGAGATATGAGCATGTTTATATAGCGATGGAAGAATGTGCTAAGCTGATTTCTAAATGGGCAGCTGTCTCTACCAAACATATGCTTTCTGTTATTAGTATTTAATTATTTATTGTTAATAAGAATGCTCAATTCTTATATATTTTAAGTCGTAACGATTGCTAAAGCCGAGCAATCGTTGGCCCATTTCCAGCATGTCATAAAGCAATAGGGTACCTTTGGTAGGGGTGTACATGAAACTGCCAATCACTCAAACTGGCCAAACCGCCAAAGCAAGGCAAATAAGGTTTGTCATCGTTAAGAAGTTTAACCACGGCCATCCAATTTAAATGATAGGATTCTAGGTTACATGGTTTGAGTAAATTTTACTGGATTTATTCCTAGATAGATTGGCATAGTTGCAAACCACGTACACTTGCAACAAGAGAGCTGCCTAGGCTGAGTCTGCAATAGCATTTATTCAAGGTTTGGGTCAAGGTTTCTAATATTGACTCCGAAAATTCACTACTTTTCTAATTGTTGAAACCATCTAGTTTTATTTTTGTTGTTTCTTTAATGGTATTCAAGTTTGATCGGATAAATGAAATTATTGCTCTATAGGCAGCACATTAGATCTCTGTTAAAGTTTCCTGAATGATTTGCCTTTCTGATCCGTTAACTGCTGCGCATATTGGATTAATATTTTAGATATTAAAATTTTCATGGATCTTGCTCTGTTGTCTTTATCCTTTTAGTTGGTTTAATGAGAATCAATTTTAGCCTTGGTAAAACAGACCCAGATATGTGTTAAGCACCAGTTTTACAGTTATCTTACCTCTCATTTTACACTTTTAGTAGTTACATAATGCTTTTGCAATATTTGAAGTACCCATCTTCTTCGCATAGGTCCCTGCATCCTCTCCCAATTTGTGTGTATGAGTATTTGGTTTCTAAAACAATGTGCTCCCTTTTTATCATCTAAAATTGATCCCTTTCATGTTCACTGTCTCACCAATTCAAGTTTGACCAAAAGTCATCCATAAACTAGCTTTTCACCCCCATCATGTCGTGGTAGGATATCTTGCCGGTTTAAGGTTTTACAACAAACAATCATATTTCACGTTTCTTTATTTAATTCAACTCTACTGAGTTAATTTTCTATTTTTCTCAGCTGGGAATAGCTATTAGAGCTGCAAGTATAGGTCATGTACCTCCTACTGCATTTATGGCAGTAACAATGGGTAGCACTGCTTTGTTACTTATTGGGTGGAGAGCACTCATATCCAACATTTTAGCTGAAGACGATAAGACCAAGAAGAACGATATGTACAAGCGTGGTAGTCCTTTCGAGCTCTTTGAGGTATCCATTCTTCTTACCTTCTTCTGCAAAGCTGATTATATCAACTAAATGCACGTCATTCAATCTAAGTTTTCAACTATGAATCAACGATATGAATGAATTGAAACTAAAAATCTTTCTAAGACTTAAGGAGGCGGGAAAGTTAGCTTTCCTTGATGAATTCTTTAGAACATGATTAGACAACCTGAGCATAACTAAATGAACTGTTCACAGTTTTACATGCAGACGGCTTTCTAACAAAAAAAACAACCTTTTGGTTCTTTTGCAGCTGCTTACATCACTGGTACGAAGATGGTGAGATGTGTCGCTCGTGATTCAAATTCATATTGTAAATTACTGATAATATGATGTAACAATGTTACAGAATACTTTTAACAAGTAACTTTCTTTTTGCCCCACTTAAGCTGTGCCTAATGAGAATCATTGGTTTTGAAGATGATTTGTGGGTGCTGCTTTCATTTTTTGTGATGGAATTGGTCTTTAACAGTTACATATTGTTAGTATTCAGTCCTATGTGGGTTTGGTCTTTTCTACGTTTCTTATTTGTGATTCATTTGTTTCATTAGGTGTAGAAACAAACTTGATCTGAACCCATGTTGCATATAACCTTTTTTCTTTTGTCCAATTTGTAGTTATATTATATGAGATCTTTATACAAGTTATTTGTTCTGAAATAGAAGAATGTGTCAATGTCATAAACTCTTTTAAGGATAACTGAAAGTGGTCGGTACTTCTATAATTATTTTTTCTTGTGTGAAGTATATGAAGTATCTTGGACGTCATATGTATTGTAGGTGATATGTATATTCTTCATATAGTTCTAGGTTCTTTAGGCACCGTTGTATTGGCTTAAACGTACCAACGTAACGTTGAAATTACATTTCTACGCACCATTGTAGTTGCATTTTCATGCATCGTTGTAGTTGCACCATTTTGACCAATCGTCGCGTTTAAAACTCAGTATTCTTCACTTAAAAATATACATATAAACAAGGGAGGTTATTATAGATGTAGTTTTTCCTTTTTGATAAAATTTTGTCTCCTTAAGTTTTCTTAGTAATATATAAGTAAATATAACTAATTTAGAAGTAATTAAGTGATTGGAAATTGATCTAGAAATAGTTAATTAATACAATTCTCATTGTAAGATATTGATACTGTATAGTATGAATTCTTATCGTGCCATATTTTAAAGGGTGTTGGATAGCCAAAGAAATAGGTTTTTAATGAGACATGCTCTCTTAGCTATATTTTCTTCAACATATTGGATTATTGTAAAAGCCCATAGTGGTTTACATGAATGTAATATGTCTGGTCTATAAGAAATATACTTTTCACGGTTCTCTTTCTCTCCATAATCATATATGGTTTTAGACTTATCATATTAAATTGTTTTATAATAGTTGTTATTTATTTACAGAAACTAATTAATTTCTTTTTCTTTGTATGAGATTACTTAATTAAGGGAAGGTTAAAATATAAAATGATTTTCTGGGTGAAGTGTACAAAATAATTACGTAAAAAGAAATGGTGTGTTAAAATTATAACGCAAGTGTTAGAATTAATCATGCGGATATGGAATTATCACGTAAAGGTGAATAGTTACACCGGAAGTATTCTTACATGATAATTTTACCTCTACGTTTCTTCTTGAGTGATAATTTCGCCCCCATTTTGTAAACTTCACACGCTAAAGGCATTTTTGGTATTTCATAATTTTCCTATTCATGACTAAATTTAGTTATAATGACATATTATTGAATATGATTCAAAGGTTAACCATAAACGTTAACAAAGTATCAAATAAATGCATGTTTTAAATTAAATTTATATTAAACAATATATTTCTTAAACTCTCATTTAAGTTATTAATATAGCAACTTAGTATATAAAAATATATAAGAAATTACATATAAAAATTTAATTAATTACACACATAAAAATAAATGTTACACTCATATTTTTTATGTTGAGACATAAATGTTACATATAAACTAACTCAATACAACAATGAGATATGACTATGACACATGCAAATCTTTATGTATTTTGTTGTATATTTAGTAAGGATTTGTTTATAAATCATGTGTCATGTAAAATTAAAAAACATAAAATGTTATGAATGTTTCCGCATAAAAACTAAATTAAAAAAAGTTTATTTTAATATATCAAAATGTAGCCTATATATTACAATGTAACGTTTGTTTTTTTAATCACGAATTAAATAAAAAATCGATTAGAAAACCCTAACCGAAACTCAATAAAAAATATGAGTTACATATACAATATGGACTTACATAAGACTGTTTAAAAATATAACAATTTAAACTCATGAAACATAAAGATCATACCTCTATCATGAAACACGAGTTCCCCACTAGCATTACATTATTGTTATGTAACAACTTTAGATTGCGTTCTGGATCATTCAACCATTCTTCATAGACCGCCGCTTATATGGCCAAGCCTGGTTATAACATGGTCTGAAGTCTCATTAGATTTCGGGACCATTGGGCTCATTATATTACTAGTTTTTTTTATAGGTTTTGGGCTTCCTTTAACTTTTGTTTTAGTTTTGTTATAGAATTGGTTACTCATTCCTCAGTTTTCTCTTTTTTAAAGCATTCATAGTAGGTGGTTACTTATTTTGATATGTGTGTGAGTCATATATTATGTGAGCTGTTTGTGAGTGGTTATGAGTGAATGAGAGATAAAATTTATAGGGATTGTATCGTAATTTCTTATATTTGGGTAAACACGATACAACCACATCCTTGTGGTTTGACTCGGTCCTTCGTTCAAATAAGATTATCATTTTACCTTTTTTCTAAAAATCATACATTAACATCGATCTTTACTATTATTTATTCTTTCCAAAACTACAATTTAACCTCTATTGTTACCTCCTGTTGTTGTTTATTATGTTCACTACTATTACTATTTATTATTATTATTGTTGTTGTGAAACAAGCCTAATAGCAACAACATTATGAGACAAAAATATAGAGGAGAGAGATTTATATTACTGATTGATCTTTACAAATAAGATACAAGCGGTATTTATAGGAGTATGAAACATAATCCTTTTATAACTCCAAAACCATTTGAATAATATGATAATTATGTATATCTCTAATAAAGTCTATCTATATAATTGTTGATAACCCCAATAAATAATATTTATAACACTCCCCCTTGGTTATCAACTTAATACATTCGAAGATGCTGACTCGTTAAAAACCTTGCTAGGAAAATCCAGTGGGACAAAACATAGCTAAGAAAAAAAGAGTGCAGCACGTATTAACTCCCCATGTTTGCATCAACTATGTTGCCTCTTTAAAAACCTTACTAAAAAAACTCAATGGGACAAAGCTTTAGTAAAGGAAAAAAAGAGTGCAACTTAAATAATACTCCCCCTCATTTGTATATGCATCATTTAAGTGATAACTGTTGATCTTCTATGAAGTTGATGATTCGTCGGTGATCCCAACTATGCTATTGCTGAAGCTCATCAATGATGTATCATCTTCAATGAAACTTAGTGCCTTTCTTTATAAACAAATACCACAAGATTCAAAATTCTGTTGCATTACCTGCATCTGCAGTACTAACTAAACTCGTTTTGATGTGTTAGTAAATATAAACTCATATTTTTCATACCTTGGAGATATTAAAATACTTGAATTAACATAGTTCATTGTCTATTCATTAGACACGAAATAAATAATCTATCTAATCGTGTATAACTAGAAAGAAACAATTATATATCAATTGCAATGAACTACAAACTTCTAGATTAATTTTTTTTATTTGATAAAAGATGATGATTGGAAAATATTTTAACGTATTTAAAATGACAAGTTTAATGCATATTATATATTTCAACATCCTCTTAATGTAGTTTGATTGACTGATAAAACACAATGTTATTTCAACATATCAAATCATAAATTTGTAACTTCATCTTTCATTTCAAATTATTCTTTCAACAATTTGAACTCTTTTAATCCATTGAAAAGATACAATCATATCATCATCATATCATATGATACTTATGCACCTCGTCTTGTTCTTTTCATACAAGCGCATGGACAAACTACATCAATTAATATTTATCTTTTCGAGATAATTGTCGAGTTGATTATATCACACTCACCTCGACTACTTTAATACATATTCACTTGCATAACACATTTCTTGAAGTTTTGATGTCGATGCTTTCGGTATTTATGATCATTCACAAACTTTATTCAGTATTGACTAATTGCTTATGTGCATACAATCATCAAGAATTTTGGCACATAAACTGTTCACCTTTGACACATTATATTTGTATCATATGTAAAGAATAAACTTCCAACATAAATATCACATCGTTTTTATATATAGATTATGTAACACCCGACCCCTCACACCAACAATATTGTCCGCTTTGCCTACGAGGAGCTCACAGATTTGCTTTTGGTTGCCCGGGTGAAAACTTCCCAGGGAGGTCACCCATCCCTGGATTGCTCCCACCTGAGCACGCTTAACTGTGAAGTTCTCCTCTCATCCACAGCCAATACGCCCAAAACGCGTTGTTGATATTAGAGGCAGGACATTCCTTATGAACCAGGAATCTCTCCTGTCCACGGCCGATGTGGGATATGTGTAGGGTGTCACAGATTCATTGAGATACCATCATCAACGGCTATAATTTCATTTGTATGTGTTTAATGGTGCATTAGATTTACATTTTTAAAAGGTTTTCAATTACCTTTTAATGACTCAACTGCTTTTGAAAACTCATGAGGAGTTCAAGTTATATTTAATGCAATAACATATACAATAAACACAATGCATTCAGATCCGAATATATATAATAATATGTTCTAGAGAACTCACTTTACATTTTATAGCAATTAATCATTTTAATGTAAGTTCCAATGTCGAGTAAATCACGACATTCATACTACGCATATCAATTCTCTCTTTGTACTACCAGACTTATGGAGTGTTGGTACGTTATTACATCCACCATGAGAATGTGTCTCCTTGTAATATATTATTTGTCTTTGCAAAACTCCTTGTACCACCAATTTTTCTCAAATAATTCATTCACACAAAAGACCTCATTTATAACATATCAGAGAATTCATCTCCGCCTTATTTGCATATGTTCATTTTTTCCAATCATTATACATTTCTATTTAAAGGCAAATTTTAGTTCTTGATACTCATCTTTTTTCATTATTTCAAGCGCTACATATAAAGCATTATCGACGCCGATTTTATTTCGATTCCATGTATTGTAGACATTATATATTTATTGAAATCTTGTTGTTTCATGTATTTGATGTTCATCCAGAACCATCATGTCTATTGTCTCTGTAGGAGACCCTTATATCATACCTCGACTTGACCATCTTTATACTTGCTCCTGTTTCGAGAATTTTTATTCATGGAATCGACTAGTCTACCACGATTTACACGTGCCATACTCATTACCAATATAAATCTTAATTGGAGTATTAGTAGTTGGTATGTGTGACGTAGTCACTCTTTAGAGGTTATGATTATGTCTGGTAATTGATTTATTAATGAATTATCTTTCGAACTTTTAGTTCGTATCTATTTGTTTGAGGATCAAGCTAATACATTGATAATTCATTACAACTTTTTATGGTCCAACTACTTTTTATCTCCCTCTAATGTTGGAAATCTTGATTAATCAAAATATAACCAATAAATTGAGCCATAGACAAATTTATTGATAATGACTCTATATTTTAATTATAGATATTATGCATGCCCATGATATATTCCCAACTTTATTTAAACTCTCATATTGTGCGTTATGGTGGAACCATTGTACTATATACCGCACAACCAAACAATAGTAATTCAGATGAGATATATTTGGTTTCTGACCAAAACATAACTTAACAAGGAGAAAGTCTTACAATTTTTTGACTTGATGTGAATTAATATTTTTGCATGTAAAATAACATGTTCACAAACATGAATATTTGCTCTCATGATTATTGGCTTTGCAATCAATTGAGTGGTCGTCTCAACAAAAGCAATTTGTGCATTAACTTAAGAAATATGAAGTTCAACACTTATTTCAATAATCATCAATATCTTGTGAATTAGTGTCACCATTTCTACCAAAAATAATACCACAATCTGGAATAATATGCTTGCTACCTCATTAGCTAAGCCATAAACATACAACTTGACGTTGTGATTTTGATAACCATTTAGACGATGCATCGATTTAAACACTAAATGGTATCCGCATTACGATATATGTATCCTTTATAAATTCTAGAATTATAAGATAATTATACCTTACTTTGATTGGTACTAATCAACTTCCTTTGTGTTAACTCACTTGATCGGTAAACATCCGAGCATGTTCTTGACGGAAGGATAAACAACAACAAAAACCAAGAGACAATCAATAACACGAACTATAATATAATGGTTTCATTGATAAAACCTAACGATTACAAGCTCGTTACAACATAAGAATCAAGACTCTTGGCAAGGGGAGATCGAGCATGACCTCCCCTCTCATCCGGCAGCCCTAGGCTCCGGGCAGACTCCCTCCCCAAACCCTTAACTCTCTACACATTCAAACTGGTATATATAGGCCTCGGCCCATATTAGATGCGACTGGGGCCATTCGTGTGATTGGACCATGTGTATGGTTCAATCGTACGACTGGACCATGCGTATGGTTCAATCGTGCGACTGGACCATACTTATGGTTCAGTCTTACGAATGGCCAATCGCATCTCTCAGTCGCACGACTGGCCCATTAGCAAGGCTCAGTCGCACGACTGAGTCTCATTCGCATATGCTCCTGCGAATGACCCAGTTTCATGTGTTTACAACATATCAGGTGTATTACATTAAGCCTAGACTATTCGACAAGCGACGGACACACTATATATGACTATATATGCTCCAACAAATTCCCCCTCGGACGTTGCTTGCGAATAGTAGATAACACCTCTTACAATCTTCAGTCAATCTTTGCTCTGGTTTTCAATAGAATCAAACGAAAACCATATTAGCCAACGTTGCCGATCCGTCAGGTTGCTACAATATCCCTGATAATGAATTTAGGCACAATAGCTTTCGTTTACTTTGCAGAACACCATCACAGCATCAAGATTCCCTATATGACTGATTTTTCTAGATAATGACATGAATAGTTTTCCATTGCTTCAATCTTCACACAGGCTAACCTGATTAACATTAACACCTGCAGAAATTTTCCCTCACATTCAGCATATCCCAATACATAAACGTTGTGCTCTCTTGGCGTCTTCATACGGTGTATTGGGCAAAAGGTTGAAGGTTCCAATCCACAGCTGACAATATAAAACAAATCAGCATGCATGTAGATTCATCATCAGAAACCTGCTCACATCATCACTTTCTGATTGCGTCTTCAATTTCTCTATACATGGATTCCCCCTAAGAATGAGAATCCTCTCTGTGCGGATGAATATAACTTGATTGGCCCATAAATAGTCAGATGCTCCTGACTACCCCACAAAATCAGCACCGACTGCTGACATCTTCTCTTCTCTCTTTCGTGTTCCAACAACATTCACCTATTCTAGAAGTCCAATGAATAATGGGGTATACATCAAACTCAATTGACAAAAGAACCTCAGGGTGAATATGCTTTGCTCATCCTCAAATCGGCGCAAGAAGTTGTTCCAGACTTTTTTTTTAGTCTGGAACAAATGCGGATGAGTCAATGCGGATGGTCCATTCGTGCGATTGAACATACGACTAGTCCAGTCGCATGACTGAACATACGACTGGTCCATTCGGATGGTCCAGTCGTACGAATGCTCCATTCGCATGGGCCAGTCGGATGAACGGGTCTGCACGCAGATTTTCAGATCTGCAGCCGCCAGGGCTGCCCAAAACCCTAATCTGACGAATTTTACATTAACCGAGACAAAATAGACATCATCAGATTTGAAAGGGTCATAGGAACGTGGTTTCGAGTTTGATTTTAACATAAAAACAACACACGTAACAAGATCTGAGCAAAACACGAAGAACACGAAGTGGGTTTAACGTCAAGATCTGAAATTAGATCCAGAAATCAAGAGCTCGGGTTGCTAGAATGATTGTTAGATCATTCCAGCAGTAACCGGCTCTGATACCAATTGTTAACTCACTTGATCGGTAAACATCCGAGCATGTTCTTGACGGAAGGATAAACAACAGCAAAAACCAAGAGACAATCAATAACACGAACTATAATATAATGGTTTCATTGATAAAACATAACGATTACAAGCTCGTTACAACATAAGAATCAAGACTCTTGGCAAGGGGAGATCGAGCATGACCTCCCCTCTCATCCGGCAGCCCTAGGCTCCGGGCAGACTCCCTCCCCAAACCCTTAACTCTCTACACATTCAAACTGGTATATATAGGCCTCGGCCCATATTAGATGCGACTGGGCCCATTCGTGCGATTGGACCATGCGTATGGTTCAATCGTACGACTGGACCATGCGTATGGTTCAATCGTGCGACTGGACCATACTTATGGTTCAGTCTTACGAATGGCCAATCGCATCTCTCAGTCGCACGACTGGCCCATTAGCAAGGCTCAGTCGCACGACTGAGTCTCATTCGCATATGCTCCTGCGAATGACCCAGTTTCATGTGTTTACAACATATCAGGTGTATTACATTAAGCCTAGACTATTCGACAAGCGACGGACACACTATATATGACTATATATGCTCCAACACTTTGAGAGCAAAATTTTTTTGCTTAATTATCAGAAAGAATATTTCAATTCTTCAAAACTTTTCACATCATTATTGACTCGGTGTGGTCTAACCAGTCATGCCATACATGTAAATAATCACGATTCATAAACTTCTGGTTTATGATCGTATATACATATTGTTTCTCATGCTTACAAGATAGAAAAACTGAGAGATCAATGTAGTATCACCTCATACTATTCTGGATAATACTTATGTATCATACATTACTCTCATACAATCAATCCCTTACCACTGTCGTGGTCAATCTTATTATTTTATGATCATCACTATAATTTTCACAATTATGTCTGTAATTATGATATTTTCGATGATCATTATATATCACATTCACTATAGGAAGTAAAGTATATTCAGATGGTTTCATTCTTTTCTCGGACATAAGAATATAAAATTCTTTCAAACCTCTCATACGTTTTCATAGTATTGCTACTTCATGAGCATATTGAGGTGTGATAAATATAAATTACTTCATCCAGAATTTTCTTATAAGTAAATATTTTCTACACATGGTATGGATTGAGAAGTAATTATATACCCAAGTCATGCAAGACTTATCGATATTAAATCTTATGATTTTCTGTAAATCAATATTGAGATAAAAATATGACATTTTGGTAATTTATTAAACACATTTATACTCTTTTCATGAGAGTAATAATATGCCAACTAACTTTCATCTTTTATTTGCTTTTATGTAACTAATCATTAATATGAAAAAAATATAACATAAAAGTTAAATTATGATTTTTCAACATTATGACATAATATAAATAAAAAGTTATTTATTATAACATCATTTACAAAGATTTTGATAATAATGATCTAATAATAAAACCATTAGGCATTGTTTTCTAAAATTAAAATTATGTTAATGCATTATGCATCATCAAAATAACGATTGTATAACATGTTATTGACAAAGTTATAATAAGATAAATTTTATAAACTATAATAACCAAGAGAAAAGGACTCATTGGGTGAAGGGTGAAGAATATAAGAACAAGGAATCATATAAAAAACATATATAATCAACCAAAACTTCTTCCTTTAACATGACAATATTTTTCAGTTAATGAATAAAAGAAAGAGATCGGGTTAATAAATAAAATATAGATCAGAAAAGATGAAAAGTGGAAAATTTAAAAGTATATGCACAATCGCATAACGTCAGAACATACCAAATATTCAAAAACAAAAAAAAATTCAAATCCATTTTGTTACCCTGGAGTAACAATCATAGTCTAAAATAAAACATTTATTTTATTATGTTTAATCAAAGAGTTAAACATTATATCATGACACAAATCAACTATTAATTTCAATTCTAGTTTGTTAAGACCAAACGAGTATTCTCAGAATATTTTCTTTTAGACACGTCAAGTCTTGATTTAATCAATTCTATGCGTCAATTTTTTGAATGTTTCATCTGAAAATTCGTAGGATGTATGGATCAAAATTGCTAACATTTAAAGTATTTTCAATTTTCAAATGGATGCCTCGTGAAATATGTTATTCTTATCCATAATCCTTCGAATGATCTTAAAATTTTGAGTAGGTTTTTCTTTAATGAATAGTTTTGCTATGATTTATTAGTTATAATTGATTGCATATAAAATCAACATAACTCAATTTTTATGTAATCAATTAGACGTGACTAAGTCAATCAAAATATAGTGATATGATACAAGTCAAAATATTAAAACTGAAACGAATTGCAATATATATAAAGATGAATAAGGAGTAATAACCTGATGTACGGAGAATACCTCAAAACCCATCGAGCAATGATTTCAAGTGATAACTATAGTTTTGGTTATCTTTATATTTAATGTGGAGAAATTCTATAAAACGATCATCAAATCATCATAGAAAACAAGCAACTTCGTGCTGATAACGTGTTGTGAAACTAGAATGCGAATTGATGAAAAGTTATATTATGAATACGGGGAATCACAATAAAACTTACTTGTACAACGGTGTGATTTAATAAACTTTGACGAAACGATGACATACCCTTTGTGAGAACTTTGTTCGCTAAAAAACCTTACGGATATGAATCTATAAAATCTCGTGCTGATAACGTGTTGTGAAACAAGCCTAATAGTAACAACATTATGAGACAAAAATATAGAGGAAAGAGATTTATATTATAATTGATCTTTACAAATAAGATACAAGCGGTATTTATAGGAGTAGGAAACATAATCCTTTTATAACTCCAAAACCATTTGAATAATATGATAATTATGTATATATCTAATAAAGTCTATCTATATAATTGTTGATAACCACAATAAATAATATTTATTACAATTATTATTATTATTATTATTATTATTATTATTATTATTATTATTATTATTATTATTATTATTATTATTATTATTATTATTATTATTATTATTATTATTATTTATTTATTTATTTATTTATTTATTTATTTATTTATTATTATTGTTATTGTTATTGTTATTGTTATTGTTATTGTTATCGTTATCGCCATCGCCATCGCCATCGCCATCGCCATCGCCATCGCCATCGCCATCGCCATCGCCATCGCCATCGCCATCGCCATCGCCATCGCCATCGCCATCGCCATCGCCATCGCCATCGCCATCGCCATCGCCATCGCCATCGCCATCGCCATCGCCATCGCCATCGCCATCGCCATCGCCATCGCCATCGCCATCGCCATCGCCATCGCCATCGCCATCGCCATCGCCATCGCCATCGCCATCGCCATCGCCATCGCCATCGCCATCGCCATCGCCATCGCCATCGCCATCGCCATCGCCATCGCCATCGCCATCGCCATCGCCATCGCCATCGCCATCGCCATCGCCATCGCCATCGCCATCGCCATCGCCATCGCCATCGCCATCGCCATCGCCATCGCCATCGCCATCGCCATCGCCATCGCCATCGCCATCGCCATCGCCATCGCCATCGCCATCGCCATCGCCATCGCCATCGCCATCGCCATCGCCATCGCCATCGCCATCGCCATCGCCATCGCCATCGCCATCGCCATCGCCATCGCCATCGCCATCGCCATCGTCATCGTCATCGTCATCGTCATCGTCATCGTCATCGTCATCGTCATCGTCATCGTCATCGTTATCGTTATCGTTATCGTTATCGTTATTGTTATTATTATTATTATTATTATTATATTGTTATATTGTTATTGTTATTTATTGTTATTGTAATTATTTTATATTACTGTTGCTATGGTTATCAAAGTAAAAAACCAATTGAATTAGGAGGTATTAGTTTATGTCGTAATTAATATTTAATACTACGAAAATTATGTAATTGTTATTGAAACTCTAACTAAAACAGAACTAGGCTACACAAACATTCTTTCTTACGCTTATACAAATATAGAATGTTTATAACGTAATGAGTATTATGTAATTACAATTACAGTATCCATTTTATATATAAAGTTTAGATTATAAAATTGAGTTTGGAGTGACATTTGTTTAAGGATGTGGATGAGAAATCTAGTGTGAATTCTTTTAAAACAGAACTAGGCTATAAAGTTTAGATTATAAAATTGAGTTTGCAATTTAGATTATAAAAAAAAACTAGGCTACAGATACATTCTTTCACTTACAGTCACTCACAACTATATATCATAATATAAGACACACATTCACATATATATTAGGGAATGGTTTGTGAATGCTCTAAGGATGTGGATGAGGAATCTAGTGTGAATTCTTTTAATTATAAATAAATTTTATATATTATTAAAAATGATTTCTACATAAATTTAATAGCGTACTATTTTTATTTATTATTATTTTTCTAATAGTAACTCTTACACATACGTTGCAATTGCAAATATTATAAAGTTTAAGAGCATTTAAATCTTAATTTTATACTCATATATAACTACAATAAAAATTATTATTTTTTATTTTTTATAAAATTAGATAATATTTTTCATACTTTATTTATTTTTTTATACTTCTTCACTCACAATCACTATCAAATATACAGATAAACAATAATATTACATTTCTCATCCATTCATAACCATTTTATATAATCTATCTATATATAATATAATATATATATATATATATATATATATATATATATATATATATATATATATATGTATAAAAGTTTTGAAGTGCCACTTGTTAAAATATTAGATTTTCTTATTTTAGTTTTTCCACCTCTCTCTCCTAATAAATGATAATAGTGCATACTAATTATATTATTTAAAACATTTACATAATAAAAAATATATTATAAAAATTAAAAATTACAGGTTTTTATTAAAAAAACAAACATTAAAAAATAATATAAAATATAAAATTTTTCTTAAACATTTTTCTAAACACAAACGTTTTAAAAAGTGTTTTTAAGTATTATAAGGATGGTTTGAAACATGAAATTATTTTTAAAAAGCAATATAAAAATAATTTCATAAAAAGAAAGTCTAATATGATATCATTGTTGTTTTACTTGAAGTACTTATTTTTACATAATTCAATCATATTTTTTATAAAAATATTATTTTAGAATATTTTATTTTTTATTATAAAATATTTGAAATTTTTATCTATTTAGTCTGTGTATCACACGAGATACTAAACTAGTCTAATCTAATTAAGTGAAATTTATATGTGGCACATAATTATTTTTAAGCATGTCCATGTTATCGCCACCTATACACCACCTAAGATTGTACATGTGTTACCACCATAATAAATTATAATTTTGGTAAAAGTTTTGAGTTCAAAAAAGTATCCTTAATAACTCTCATTTAATATCATTCTAATCAAGCTAACTTGTCTCTAGATATAAATAATATTTTATTAAAAATAATTTAATTAGATTTAATTTTGTTAAAATATAGTTTAATTTGTAGTTAAGCATTGTTAAAACTAAAATACTTCAAAAATATACATAAAAAAGTTTATAAATATTTATAAATAATAAAACCTTCTTTTTAATTTTTATACTATTGTTTATAACTTAAATATGTTTATTATATATAATAATGTCATTGATATGTTATATATAACATGTATTAAATTATATATATGTATAATCTATCATATGAATTTTTATTTTTAACTCGTGTAAAACACAAGTAATGTGCTTCTACTATAAATAATATACTCAGGAAACGAAACGTGAATGCTCAAAGTGATTGTAGATTCACACCTCAGTGCAAATATTAGAATCTTAAATATAGAATCCCATAAATATAACTAGTGTGTGTGTGTGTCGGTAAAAGAAATATATATTATTTATTAGGAGTATGAAAAAGTGGTGGGTGATTTTGTATTTGTTATATAGGTAGTAGACAGGATAGGATAGGAGCATGAACTGTCCAAGTCGGCTAATGGGAGGATTTTACATGCCAGTCAGCTGCACCTCTGTTTCCCTACACTTATTCCCTCATTTTTTGTTATTTCTTATATATATAAGTATTACTGTACATTCATTTCAAACATCATTTTATTTGCTACCTTATCTTTCAAAATCTAAAGAGACAAAAACATACAAAACTATTTCACATGAAATAATCTTTTTTACTTTTACTCGGAGCATTAAACACCCATAATTCATATAGATATTAAAAAAAAGAAGAAGTCAGCAAACTAGTTTTAATGTCTTAAAGTTACTTTATGTTTTCTAAAATGTACACAGTGTTAATTATCTATCTATATAAAAGACAAATGTTAGCTACAATATAGTTTATAAACTATTATTTTGACCACAAACCTTTAGTTTCTTTTAATTACACACTACTCCATCAAAACTATTTTATACATAAATAACCTTTTCATATTACTTAGTTATTTCTTTGATGATTGAAATAGTTTACATTGAATATTTTTATTGCTCTCATATTTTTTATTATAATTAGTCTTATATATCTTTTATGTTATTATTATAACTTTTAAAATACATTTTTTTAAAAATTTAAAAGACCTCATTGTAGAGTGTTTGTTTTCCTTTCGACAAGAATTTTAAATAATTTCGAATACAAAAAATGTTTATTTTATCTATATTTTGATATAAACTTTATTAATACCAAACAAGTCAAATATTATATATACTTTATTTATTCCATCTACGTTTCCATTTAAATATTGTTAAAAATCAGTTCGTCATCACCGCGTAGCGCGGGTGATACACACTAGTTTTATTAATAATGGACTTTTTATGTAGTGATATTGAAGTTTCTGTACAAGAATCTATAGTATCTTACGTAAAAACTTTAAAAGATAATACGTATTTCATACAACATTAGAGATAGACGTGTACAAACTGGTTTTTCGGCCCAAACCGGTTCGGGTCCCAAACCGAAACCGGTTTGGTCAAAATTGGTCAAAACCGGTTTGGCCCGAAACCGGTTCGGGTCCAAACCGGTTTCAAACCTTAAAATCCCAAACCATACAAACCGGTTTGGGTCGGTTTGGAATCGGTTCGGGCCCAAACCGGTTCGGCCCAAACCGGTTTTTTTTTTTTTAACTTTGGATTTTTGTTATATTGAAATAAAATTTTAAACTTTTAATTAAAACATAAACATTTATAACATTTATATAATTTATATAATTTATATAACATTTATATAATTTATATAACATTTATAACATTTATATAATTTATATAATTTGTATAACATTTATAAACAATGTAAGCATTTTAACAATTTGTATAACATTTATAAACAATTTAAACAATTTATAACATTTAAACATTTATAACAATTTATAACATTTAAAACATTTAAATAATTTAAACATTTAAAACTAAACATTTAACATAGTTGTTTCTTCGTTCGTATTACTTGTACGTTTATTCCTCGCCACCTGAACCGGAACTGTTACGAAGGTAGTCATCATATGCCGCTTCATCATCAGTCATTCCCGGTGTCAATCCGCTCTCTACCTCGTCCTCGTATAATTCTGCTTCGTATTCCAGTTCTCCTTCAAGTGAACGTTTGTCTTGTACTCTTTCCGCGGCATCCAAATAATCTTTCAAGCAAATTGACATTTCAACTGCTTGTGGAGTGAGTCGAGTTCGTCTTATTGATATAACCCTGCCACTAACAGAAAAAGCAGATTCCGAAGCTACCGTAGAAGCTTGGACGGTTAGTAAATCTCGGGCCATAATGGATAGGATGGGAAATTGATCTTCCTTACCTTTCCACCAAGCCAACAAGTCAAAATTTTTAAATTCATGTGGAGTCATGATCGATAAAAAGTTTGTAAGACCATACCTCCCGAATTCACTACTCGGAGTGTCACCACGTTGACGTTTATTACATTCATCCCTTAAAGTATTATATAAATCAAACATTGGATCATTATAATTTTCGGCATTTGCCGCATGCCTTAAAGCATCATGAATTTGTGATGTTTTCCCGTATTTTAATAAATAAACATCATACATTTGTTGTAATTGTTTGTTGAAATTAGCTTTTAAAGTTGTACCATACATTGGTTTACCAACTTCTAAATCCAAACTAAAAGTAATTTTATCAAGTAAAGTTTCAACTCCCGACTTGTTTAAACAAGGGTTTAAAGCTGCGGCACATGTAATAACGGGAGGCATTTCTTCAAAATACTTTTTAAGTTTTTCTTTCATTGGGGGTATCATATCCGAATAAGGTCTACCCCTAAACGACAATTCATTTAATTTTGAAGTCATTAAATAAATTTGGTAAAGTACCAACGGACTCGTTGGGTAATAAACTCCAGAAAGACATGTAGTTGCATTTTTAAAAACTTGAAGCATTTTTGTTACTTCTTCGATGATGGCCCAACCCGATGGATGGTAAGAATTTGCTTTTCCCCGACTTACCAAACTATTATGAAAGGCTATTAAACTTTCTTTTTGTTCTATAGCCTTTTCAAACATGTTACATGTGGAATTCCATCGTGTTGGTACGTCCCAATTTGGACCTAAACATTTAGTATTTGCGTCTTTACAAAACTTGCGATATTTAGTATATCTTTGGTTATTACTAAAAATATCACGTAACATTCTTTTAAAACAATCTTTTTGGCCCTCAATCGTTTTTAAACCGTCTTGAACGGCTAAGTTTATGATGTGCGCAACACATCGACTATGAAAAACACACCCTCACATATTGGTTTATATTTTAATTTCAAATGATCTATCGCAAAAGTGTTGTTTGACGCATTATCAAAAGATATAGAAAATATTTTGTTTTCTAATTTATACGTTTGAATAACTTTATCAATAACATAAAAAATGTTTTGGCCGGTGTGAGGATAATCAAACAATTCAAACGCAATCGTACGTTTCATCATTTGCCACGAATCAGGTTCAACTCAATGAGCGGTGACACAAATGTACGAGTCCGGTGAACCGTGAGGTGTCGACCAAACATCACTAGTTAAGTTAACACCGGTTTGTAAATTTTCAAAGTAAGATATTAATTCATTTTTAGCCTTTTTCCACATTTTTAAACAATCTCTTCGAAGAGTAGCACGACTTACATTGGTGTAACGTGGTTGGAGAGTTCGTTGAATGAGTCGAGTCAAACGTTCGTTGTCGAAATGTTTGAATGGCAAGCTTTCTTGAATTACAAATTGCGCCATTTGCTCCCGAACCGCATCAACGTTATAAGCCCAAATATTTCCTTCGTTTGTCATCGAAGCTTGACCTTGAGAAGGTTCACCTTTTAACGCTTTACAATATTTATTTGCAATATGGTTTTTCAACGTTGTGTTTGCATCTTTTTTGAAAAACTTATGACAAAACTTGCAATGAGCCTTGTTTGGACCGCTAGCCATTTGACATAAATCGTAATTGCACCATACTTCGGGGTTCCTATTCGTAGGAAGGATTGCTACCACCACGTTGCTTGAAGACGCTTCACAACCAACGGAAGATTGAGCACTTGTTGAAGCCATTTCAAGGATTTTTGTGAGAGCGTTTTTGAGAGCGTTTGAGAGTGTTTGTAGAGAGCGTTTGAACGTTTTTGAGATTTTTGAGAGTAGAGAGTGTTATAAGTTGTTGTGATTCAACCCAAAACATCAAATACATATATATACTAACCTAGTGGGGGTATAATGGTAAAAAAAGCTCCAAAAAACGGTCAAAATGGGTTATAACGGCTATATAGCCGTTGCCCAACGGTAACCGGTTCGGTTTAAAACCGGTTTGAAAACCGGTTTGGAAACCGGTTTGGAACCGGGTTGAAACCGGTTTGAAAACCGGTTCGGGTTGAAACCGGTTTGGGTATGCGAAGGGGAAAACCGGTTAAGAATCGGCGGTTCGGGACCGGGTTGAAACCGGTTTGGGCCAAAAACCGGTTCCGGTTTTTTTGGCCGAACCGGTTTTTTTGGCCACCTCTAATTAGAGACTTCAACGTGTAAAATTAATTTATTGACATATTCTTGTATTTTTTACAAGTTGAAGGACTTCAATGTACCAAATTTATGTCAAGAGATTTTTTCACAAAAAACAAGAAATTATATTGGTATTTCTTATTGATATTAACCAAATTGTATAATAAAAATTTATTAGCATATTGCATATTAGAGCGTTCACAATTCATTCCATATCTTCCTCGTAATTATACTAAAAAATTCTATTTTTTATCTATTTTTCCAATTAAATAATATTTTTTTTTATATTTTTATCATTACCTCTTTTCTTTTATTCACTTATAACCATTTTCAAAAACATTAAAAAATTTATGAGGGTTGTACCGTGATTTCCTAAATATTATACAACCTCAAAATATGGGGAATCAGGTTATAACCCTCATAAATTCTTTTGTCCTTCACTTATAACCACTCACAAACATTACCTGTAATAAACACTCATTCACGTAAAAGTGAAGAACGGGGTCTAAATGCCCTTAGTTAGTTAAACATCGTATTTTCTATGCAAAGTTTTAGACAATGTATAACTAGTACAATTTACTGAGAAAATGCAATAAAGAAAAGAAAACTGAATTAATTGTTCTAAAATATAAATTCCTTTTGAATAAAAAAGATAAAAAAAGAAGAATGTCTTTGGAATTAGAAAGTAAATCAGATGCCAAACTCATCTAAAATAGAAGTATAATAACTTGTCGGTGTAAAGTTTTATCCCTTTTATTTTGCATCATATATTTTTGAGTAAAATGTCATTTTGTTGAATTTATCATTTTAATTGAATATTTTATTGATTATCTTTGTTTTAATTGGACAATTAAGGTGTTAAAAAGATTAAAATACCCTCATATTTAACGGAGATGTTAACGGAATTAGTGGAGTGGATGTAAATAACAACATTTGGTAAACCACAGTGACTGAAATGACAAAAAAAAGTTTTTGGATTGAAATGACAAATTCAATAAAACGTCAAGGATGAAAATGACATTCTATTCTAAATTTTTAATCGGAAAAAGAAATTGGATTGAAAGATAGATTTGCGGTAACCATTCATTTATCACATTAGAAATACTAAAAATCAGTTTATTTTTTTTCTAGATAATTGTAAAAAGTAGAATAAGAAAAATAAATTATAATATATGTTAATTTGTAAATCGATAAATGCAATTTTAACTTTTGAATTAAATATTTTAATTAGTTTTCTTTTGAGAACATGTTACAAAAATAAATCTACACCTTAAAGATGAAGAAGAAATCATTAAAGGTAAAAACGTTTTTGTGGTTGCGTTCCTCACCTTGCGCTTTTATTTTTCTGAAAATAAGTGGGGTTTTCATTGAATAATTTCATTCATTACATAGTCCTTTCAAACGTCTACTCGTGAAATCAAAAAATACATATATTTTTTCAAGGACAAATATCTAGTTGGTCTCATCTATCTAGTTTTTAATCAGTACCAAACACAACACCCTCGGTAGAAATTCACAACTGAAAAAAACATTTGACTCAATCTTATATATCTTTGCTTAAAGTTACATTCGAGCCTAAGACCTATTCTTTTAAAATTGTATTAAACTAGAATTAAGCCCCCTTGCGTTGCAGCAGGTACGTAAAACCGTGTCAAGTACCACCAATGACACATTACCACCATGACCACCAACATAAAAAAGCTCGTATTAAAAAAGAGATAAAAATAAAAAATAAATAGATAAAACCAAACGAAAAGTATGTATAAAAATATAGAACCACGTAGGCAGAAATTAAAACATATAAAAACAATAAGTAAGTCGATGTAGAACTAGCCGTTACGACATGATCGTTAAACGGAAAAAAATAAGGGTAAAAACATTAAAACACACATCCACACTGCGGTGAGTTAACTCGTAAAAGTTTAGCCAAAATGCAAAACAAAAAATTTATAGAATATAAAAATATAGGAGACCAAAAGTGAAAGTAAAAAATATTAGGGTTAAATTGTTAAAAATGTAATCGTGTTGGATTAAAATTTAAAAAAAAAAGATTAAAGAAAAGACAAAAATGAATATAATCCATTTAGCAGATTGTACAACCCATTAAGATTTACAAAGTTGATAATTAGTAATATATAATATATCATCTTAGTCATATAAGCTAAAGGTCATAGGTTAGAAAGATATATTTTTTGATTTGTAAATTAATACAATTTATTTTTAGTAAAATATTTTTCACTTTATAACTATTAATGAAGATAATACTATAAGAACATGCACAGTGTATTATCTATCTACATACATATAATTACACTAAAAATTATTATTTTTTCTCTCTCATTTTTAATTAAATAAAACTTTCATATACATTTTTCATTACATTTTCTCTATACTCCACTCACAACCACTTTAAAAAATATTAAAAAATTATAAGGACTCAACAGTGATTCTTCAAATATACAGAATAATAAATTTTTTCTTTTCTCCACTCACAATCATTTACATTCATTTCTTATAATATAAAAAATACACTCACACATAATCCATTGTGAATGCTCTTAAGTTAATAACACATAGTTTGTATGGTTTTAGCAAATTAACATATTTGTGTACTAACAAAAAAGTAATAAGTTTGGGGTATTACTAATGCACAGTATTATTTTTAGTTCTATAACGATTTTGGTTTTACTAATACCCTTTCAGTGAATATTTTTAATTTTTATATTAAATTGTATACAAGAAGTTATAATATAAAGAAGGGAAAATTTCACAGAATAGTAAACAAGTTTTAATAGCGTTTTAATTAGGTCACTCATGTTTTTATTTGTTTTAATTAGGTAACTGAAGTTTTAAGAGTGTTTCAATTGGGTCACTAATACTTTTATTTGTTTCAATCATATCATTAAAATTTTAGGAGTGTTATAATCAGGTAACTCATATTTTTTTAATTGTTTTAAATAATTCACAATTTTTTAAAAATATCAGTTTTTTATAAACATTGTTAATTTATAAAAAAACTTCTTTTTTTTAATTTTTTTGCAACTTATGAATGACCTAGTTAGAACGATCCTGAAACTTTAGCGATCTGATTGGGACAAAAATTTTACGAGTGACCTGATTGGAACAAAAAACTTTATGAGTGACCTAATTAGAACAATTTTAAAACTTGATTATTATTTTACAAAGTTACCCCTATAAAGAAGGACCATTGATTAAATTACTTAAATTAAATTGCCACCATGAGCCTACGGTTATACCCACGGGGCACCACCACCATGAACGACGGTTCTAACCGCCACCACCACCATGAAAACACCATAACCACTAATGGTTCCAATGGATTCTTCTTCGTAAAGTTGATAATTTCAATAATTTCATAATTTTTGAACCTTTACAAGCAACATCTTTGGATTTCACCCGAGTATTAGAAGATATATACTAAATATATAAGATATTCTCAATATTATATATTTAGTATATATCTTCTAATACTAAGGTCATTGGCTAGGTTTGTACGGTAAGGGGATAAACATCTAGCGGCATCACAACTTCAAGAAGAAAAAGTTCCTCTACCAACAATCAATTACTTGTTTTGATTTAAAGGGTTGCAAACTTTGATTTAAAGTTTTAGTATAGGGTATTTCTAAATACACCCTAGTCTAGTTTCTATTCCCACCTTAGTCTACTATATTAAATATATTCACTAACAATATTGTTGATCTAACTTCTTGAAAATTTAAGAAAATTAATGCAGTAAATATTAAATCAAAAAAAGTTAATATGGTAAGAACTTGATAAAATTAATGAATATTTTAACTATTAATAGATCTTTCTAATCGTAGACCAATGTTGTTGAATAAGATTTGTATACAAATAGAAAGAATAAAAAACAATAATCCATCTAAACATACTACATACGTGTTTCATCATTCCATCGCCACCATAGGAGGGAAAGAAAACAGTTAGTCCGGGTGTTGTCGGAATTTCGTCATTCCATCGCCACCATCCTCGCACAAACTCGCACCCAAACAATCGATTTATTCCAAGTCGCAAATCATGTAATATAATCTATTTCTTCTAAGTCGCAAATCAAGCAATCTGTTTGTTCTAAGCTTGGTGATAGCAGTGGGGGTGTCATCAAAGTAATCCGGGTTTTCATTGATTTGATTCGTACGCAACCCGTATCAAAATAGGTCGAAACGAATGGGTCAGAAGCAATCCGGGTTGGGTCACCAGAGGGTATGGGCGACCGAACACTTGAAAGACCATGTAAAAACATTTTCAACCCACGTTTCCACCATCATGAACCCTATTTCTTTGTGTATATCCATTGCGATTTAGATAAAGCTTTTACTTGTTTTATTTGCTTAATAATAAGTACTTTAGTTTCCACTTTATCTAGACTATAGAACGTTTGAGGTAGTTCTTTCATATTTGAATGAGATGAATGTTTTGAATATGAAATTAAGTTTCTGTGGGTTTTTTAAAGTATTATTAAAATGTTTAGGTATTGGTATAAGTTTTTATTTTATAAGCATTCGTAAAATATTTTTGAATGTATTATAAAAAAGTTGTAATTATAATTTTTTATAATTACTTATATTTAATGGTTGTATTTAATGCGAATGTCAAATTAAATACTGGGTGATTAATTATTAATAGTTGCATTTATTGAATGGTTGTATTTAAAGATAGTTGCATTAATTAACATGTAAATAATGATTAGCTAACAATAGTTATTATAGGGTAGGTATTAGTAGACCAGGGTGCAAAGAGCAACACCCTTTAGTATATTATGATTATTGACTATTCACATGATTAAGAACACGAAAGATGGAAGGTTGAAGGGAGATACATAGTCATTGTCAGCAGTAACTCTTTTTCATTTTCATAGCCGCATAATATAATCTTAAATGGGTCTTAAATTGTTGGTGGTGAAGTGCGAAAAATCTCTTGGTAATGGTGGGAGGCGATGATGACTTCAATTATGGTTAGCGGTAGTGATGTTCTACGGTTGATTTTCTTCTGAAATGACAAAGTTGTAAATTGATTTTTGGGTTTTGCTTTATATATATAACTACGCAAATATAAACATAAAAATTAATGATTTTATAAATATATTATTATAAATAAATTACACAGATAGTCACTCACCAAATCATCTTACTAAGTTACATAATTAGTTATGCAAATGTTAAAGTACTAAACTCAACATAAAACTTAATAGAAGTTCCTGTCAATGTCAAACTCTTTTTAAATTCAAATCACAATACTCTAACCTTTTATATTTTATACTTAATACCCAAAACGTTATTTTGATCATATAACAAGGATCATTTGTTCAATTAACTTTTAAAATTAAAAATGATATAAAGGTCTTATTGAAGATGTAGGAATTTGAATTAGGATAGTGTGATTGGATATGACAAATAATAATATATAAGAAGGTATTACATAGATGTAAGAAAAGTGTTACAAGGGGCTCGACATAAGAATTTATCACATCGATGTAAGAAGGTGTTACATCAGTGTAAGAAATACATTTTCTGCAATGTTAAGATTTTTTGGCAAGATACTAGTGCATGATTGGCAATATATATTCAATCACAAAACCATAAACCATGCATGATGAACGTGTATACATATCTAAAGCTATGCTAATAACACAATAAAGGTTAAATTTTTTCGATCTAGGTCGAATCCTAGTAAAACCACATCTAGTTAGAGTAAATAACTTGACTTTTATAAATTATAAAACTAATCAATTTGTTCTTTCTGTTCTTCTACTACAACACCTGAAATAATAAATTATGTTACATGACAACATAAAAACACCCTAAAATACTCACAAGAGCATAATACATAAACTATGAAATCAATTTTATGTTTGAACCTCACACAAATATTTTATAAAACATGTGGCATGCATGTTTTAAACAGATAAGTAGAAATGATTTTATTGCTACACACAATGATTTTGTTAACAAAATGATGTATCATAATATATAAAGAGCATGATTTCATATTTTTTTAGTGTTGTTTCTATTTATTAAGAGCGGTGGTTCAAACCGCTCAAAAAAGGATACTGGTTTTTTGAAGCGTTATTTTTTAGAGCGGTCCAACACCAATTTACAAAACTAAAATCGCCGCCCCAAAAATATAAGTTTTGTATTATTAGACACACGAGTTGTGAAATGTTTTGAGTTGTTTGAGAGAAGAGCACACTGTTAGATCGCTTTAATGAATTCAAAGTGATAATGATGAATGAATCATAATTCAATGGACTGAATTTTGTGATTTTAATATAATTTGTGATCATAAGCAATATTAAATATTATTTACTACATATAATATTATAGTAAGATAATACTATATATATATATATATATATATATATATATATATATATATATATATATATATATATATATATATATATATATATATATATATATATATATATATATATATATATATATATATATATATATATATATATAGTATAGAATGAGTGCGACACGTTAATGCTTTGTATTTTAAAATTTAAATATTATACTCAATTTAAAGATAAATTATTATTGATTTTATTGTGCAAATTTTTTTAACCAAATAATAACATATGAAAGAGTTATAAGAGTTAAAAAAAAGAATTCTCTAGTTTTTATATTAAAATTGGTTCCCAAGTGATTTTCTTTTTATATATATGTGTATTAATTTTAATTATTTATTAATTATTTTTAGTTATCTGTTTATTAAGACATACTACGTAGTGTTCCCATAAAAAAGTTATACTATAACACAATTATGAAGGTTGGTGAGATTTTTTTCAATTTTTTATTTTATCTCGACTTTTACATATAAATTTATTTTCAACTTTGCAGCAAAAATTTCTTTTTGGTTCAGCTGTCCTCCTTTTTTACACACAACACTTGGGTTCGAATCATTGAAGAACCACAAGGAATTTTTCCTTTATTCATTTTTCTTCATTTTTTGTTAAATAATGTTTTTCTTTATTTATTCTTTCTTCATTTATTGTCAAATATTTATCTTTGCAAATTTAAAACGTTACTTGGTCCTTAACTCAGAACGATTCAGGTCAAATATAAAATGTTTTTGTGTCTAACTTTATATACGCTTTAAGACTGTCTACGTTTTGAGATACGTCTACGTTTTTACGTAAGTTTTGTACGAAAACGTGTCGAGGAGGTCAAATAAAATAATTTTTCATTTACTCAATGTTTTGACGTAAGTTTAGTTCGGAAACGAGTCGGAACGATTCTAGGTCTATTTTTGACGTAAATTTGTTTTGAAAAGAGTCGGGTCAAATATGACACGTTTTTATTCCACGGTATAAAATCGAGTGATCTACGTATTGACGTAAATTTAGTTCGGAAATGACTTAGATTGATTGTAGTCTATACTTTATCACGCCGCAACAACGCACGACAGGTAAAAAATCTAGTTACACTGAAATTGAAAGGAAATTATGTAATTAAAAGTTGTTTCTTACTTAATTATAATTAAGGTTTAGATATATTTTAAGAGAAAAAATAAGATTAAATTATTATACTTCAGTTTCATGAAGGAACGAGAAGAAAATCGCTTCCCAAAGAAAATCTATAAAAATACAAGAATAATATTGATTGATCTATGAGTATTTGAGTTTTATGCATGTTCTCATTTTATTGGTTGTATCCATTCAATCGTCGTTAAATTTACAAATGTTGTTCTTGATGAATTAAGGTATTTAACATGAAAAAAACTATGTCTGACTTTCAAGGAAATGAGGAATGACTAAACTTTACAAACTACGATTAAAATTTTTATAATTTAGAAAATTGATTTTTTATTGGGTATTCAAATACTATAATAGTATATCACGTTTATATATGAGCACAAATACTATTTCCATAGTGTAACATAGTGTAAATTATTATTCATGTATAAAAACAAAAGTATTAAAATTTTAAACAAGTGCAAGTAAATACACAGGCAAAAATAGACGTTACCATAGATTTACTATTCTGACATAAATATTATATTCTCTTTTAATATAATTTAATGTATTAATATTTGTGGCATTTTATAACAGTCTGTGTGATGTTTCTTGAATTGTTCTTAGTTTTTACTCTATGTGTGAAAGGTTTCAGTCTCTCAGATACGGTGAGAGGCCCCTTTTAGATTCTTCTTCCTCTTTTGTTAAGACCTAAAATTGACTACAACCAGTATTTTATAATTTTATATTTTAACAAAGGTACAAGTGATAAAAGTCATGTGTAGTTTTGTAGGCGAGTATGACCACACCTGTGAAGGTGTGATTGTGACATGTCGTACAGTTTTTTTCTTTAATACTCGCATATGTTTGAAAATAATTATTAAAAAAGTATATACATTAATATCACACAGTACGTAGTAAAAGACAGAAAAAAGTTACAAGTTTGCTAATAATAATATTGATTGTTCTTTATGATGTAAATTACAAGGATGGTCCTTATATGTTTATATTGCAGATCTGGGGACCAAACTTTGAAAGTACAATATAGCTAGATGTATTGTTATTTAACTCGTGAAGATTTTGTTAGGCTTGAATACATAATACTTGTAAGGAAATGAGGTAGTGATCTTTGTAAACGATAAACCATACTTCCAAGCAAGTCTCCTTAATTTGGCTATTATATCAAAAAGTTTACATTAAATGATTATACTGAAACTAATTGTTGTATGTGATTTTGTCTTCAGGTTGACTCTTAATGTTGTAAGGACTAAAGATCAACCCTCTTGGATAGGAAATGTACATACATGAAGCATTGAAGGAAATGTGTTATAGATCCATACTTTTTAATTAAATCTCAGTGTTAGAAAATTCAAAACTCCGCTCATTGTTATGTTGTTCTGATATGAAAGTAATAATGTTACCATTAACAAGGTTAATTTTTGACATGTGCTAAAGAAATTTTTGGGACCTAAATTCTGCAACTAAATAAGTTAAGAAAAACATTATCTAAAATAAGGGTGTAACATATTATGTCATAATATGTCATTTTGTTGTGAAACACGTGTTGATTTACTAATGGTTCTTGTTAACATGTTAGTGACTTGTTAGCTTACACGATGCAACATATGATTCTTGACAAATAAGCTAAATTTTATATCTTCAAATCCTATAAATAAGGTATACATTGCATTTCCACATCTTAAAAATAACTTACCTTATATATTCACATCTCAACTAAACTATTATTATATCTATGATCATGGTAGACAACGAACACATGAGAAACCAACCCCCTTTAAGATTATTGCAGAGTTAAGGAGGAACTAGTTTAAATGGCTAGGTGTGACATGTATTATATGTAAGGCCCCGTTCCCGGGACGCTTACAATTGGCCATTAATCGCACAAAAAATATAAAACATACATCTAACATTTACCAAACATTGCAGTAGAATAATTTAACATACCATTTCATGTATCAATAATTGCTTTTGCAAATTAATACAACATTATTAATCGTTACAAAATATCATTTGTTTGCATTACGACGCAAAAACATCATTTAACATAAAATGGATGCCATCCAAAACTTGCCAAGTAGCTGCACCCGTGCCATCCACAACAACCGTCACTTGCCAACTGGAAAATACATAAAAGTCAGCGTTGCTGAGAGAGTTCTAGTTTTATAAAATATAATACACTTTACTTTTGTTAAAAACCTTCCTTTACTTTCAAACATGATCACACATCATACGTACTCATAGATAATATTTATTATTATCTTTCATTATCATTCGTCATCATACGTCATTCGTTATCATTCCTTCTTTTCATTCTCTTTCATATCGTACATTTCGTACATTCATCATTATCTTTCACTTTTCATCCGGACCAATGCCATGTGCTATACCCCAAACATCATGCACAAGGCGGGTACTAGGCCGGAATCTATAAATAGACTCCAACATCATGCACTACTCGGGAAGCGGTACCGGGGCAAGCGACAAGGGTCTCATACATCTGGTCAGTCACAAAGACTAGACCCCTGTGTGCTTCCTTATGGGTTAGCTAAACCACACACAGTTGAGTTAACACCTTCATTGGGTGTGCACCTCTTTTCATTTGCTTGTAAGACTTTTCATTCGTTCATTCATTCTTTCTTTAAGTTCCTCTTTTCATTATCTTAAACTTTCACTTCGTTAAGATAATACTTTACGTTCATTAACATAATCACACCACATAAAGCCACAAAAATAATACGTAATAAGGAACAAAAAGATAACAGGATAAAACATGCATAACATCATCATACATTATCATGCAACATCATACATTATCCTCGGGAACATCACTAATCATAACCTAAAAATCCCCTTTTCTCAAAAATTCAAAATAAATTCTAAGTGTTTAGGCGCATGGGCACTATGCAGACGCATGGCCTTTCAGGCGCATGGAACACTTAGGCGCATGGGCACTATGCAGGCGCATGACCACTATGCGAGCGCATGACCACTATGCGGGCGCATGGCCTTTCAGGCGCATGGAACACTTAGGCATTTAGGCGCATGGGCTACTATTTAGGTGCATGAGCAACTAACTTGCAACTAACATCATAACTCAGTCCCCAAATCATAACCAAACATGTTCAAGCCTAGTTCTAACATACTAAGTAACATAAACATACATACAAACATGCATATAACCATAAATCATCCCAAACATACACCCACCTATAAAACACATACACATACATACGGTTACATACACCCAACATAAATAAAACATTAAAACATGTATTTCCAGCCCTAAAACAAGTTAAAATATGTAAAAACGGGGATCTAGAACTCACCTCTTGCAACTTTCGTGTAAGACTTCTTCAAACCCGAATGCACTACGAGTTCAAACACCTAAAACCCATTAAAACACATAACCAAACACCCAAATCACATATAAGCACATACCCGAGACTGAAAATCATCAAGAACACTTCAAGACATCGAAAACATACCTTGAATTCGATCTTATTCTTGTTCTTCTCTCTAAAACCCGAGAATTCAGTTCTTTCTCTCTCTAGAATCCGATGGAAAGGTGATGTGCAGAAAGGTGTGGGCGGCCATACACCTTTTGTACAAATATTATTTAAATTCTTGTCCTTTGTACACTTTTAACCCCTCAACTTGGGTTTTATTACTTTTCTTTCTTTTTTTATTCACCTTTATTCTTCATTTCTCTTCTTATAAAATTTCCGGGTGTTACAAGTCCACCCCCCTTATATAGGTTTCGTCCCCGAAACCTGTATATTCCTCAAACAAATGTGGGTAATGCTGTCTCATCTCTCCTTTAGTCTCCCACTTAGACTCGGATCCCTTTCTATATTTCCATTATACTCGCACAAAAGGAACCACATAATCTTTTCTCCTCTCAATCAATGATCGCCACTGCTTGCTCCACATAATTGAGCCGCTCATCTACCTCAATGTCCTCCAGTGGTACAACCATATCTTCATCAGCTAAGCACTTTCTCAATTGAGATACGTGAACGTCGGATGAATTCCACTTAACTCATCTAGTATTTCTAACCTATATGCCCTCTCTTACCCGTGCGATGATTCGGAAAGGCCCTATGTACCCCGAGCTCAACTTGCCCTGCTTTTTAAACTGAATGATACCCTTTCAAGGTGAAACTTTTAACATAATTCTATCTCCCACCTTGAATTTAATCGGTCTACATCTCTTATCAGCATCAACTTTTGCTTATCTTTGGCTGCCTTCATAAAGGCCTTTATCTTCTCCAATTTCTCAGTCGTAGCCTTAATCACTTTGATGCACCCTAACTCCTTGTGACCAATATCACCCCAACATATGGGCGTCCTACACCTCCTACCGTTTAGCATCTCATAGGGTGGCATACCAATGCTGGCATGATAGCTTTTATTGTATGAGAATTCAGCTAACAGTAAATGGTCGTCCCAACTTCCTCCGAAGTCAATGACACATGCTCGGAGCATATCCTCAAGTGTCGGAATGGTTCTCTTTGATTGACCATCCGTCTGAGGATGATAAGCCGTGCTAAGGTGTAACCTCGTCCCCATCGCATCGTGAAATTTCTTCCAAAACTTGGATGTAAACCGGGTGTCATGGTCAGACACAATAGACACCAGTACACCATAACGAGTTACAATTTCCTTCATGAAAAAATCCGCTAATATTTCAGAGGAATATGTTTCACGGATCGATAGGAAATTAGCACTCTTCATCAGACGGTCGACGATCACCCATATAACATTGTACCACCTCGCGGTACGAGGTAGCTTTGTAATGAAGTCCATGGTGATGTGCTCCCATTTCCACTCGGGTATATCCAAAGGTTGGATCTTCCCGTACGGCTTCTGATGCTCCGCCTTTACTTGTAATCAAGTAAGGCACTTACTCACATACTCTGCTACGTCGCGCTTCATACCCGGCCACCAATAATCTTTCTTCATATCATGATACATCTTTGTAGCACCGGGATGACTCTTGTGAGCCTCATCCATGATCCTTCCACGTAGGTCCCCATAACGAGGAATCCACATCCTCCCAGATCGGGTTTTAACACCGAGAGTGTTTTCTCCCAACTCTTTGACTAGACCCCTCATCCTTTCGGAGTTAAGACAGTCTTCCTTCAATGCCTCGTCTTGAAACTCCTTGACCTGCTCCATCACGTCGGAGGTCATAACCAATTGATAAGCTTTCACCCGGATTGGTTCGGGTCTCTCCTTTCTGCTAAGGGCATCCGCCACTACGTTGGCTTTACCCGGATGGTAATGGATCTTACAATCATAATCCTTTATAAGCTCTAACCATCTCCTCTTCCTCATATTCAAATCTTTCTACTCCAAGAAGTACTTCAAGCTCTTGTGATCGGTGAAGAGTACAAGTAGTGCCTCCAAATCTTCAACGCAAAGACTACCGGCGCCAATTCCAAATCATGAGTAGGGTAGTTAACCTCATGAACCTTCAACTGTCAGGATGCATAGGCTATAACCTTCCCCCGTTGCATCAACACACAACCCAAACCTGAATAAGAAGCAATTGAATAGACTACCAAGTCCTCGCTTCTTTTGGGTAATGACAAAACTGGAGCTTGCGTCAACCTCGTCTTTAGCTGCTCAAAAGCATTCTCTTGATCTTGACCCTATACAAACTTCACATCTTTACGGGTCAACTTAGTCAACGGAGAAGCTATCTTTCAGAAGTCTTGGATGAATCTCCTATAATATTCTTCCAATCCCAAGAAACTACGAATCTCGGATGGCGTCTTTGGAGACTTCCAATGCATCATTGCTTCTATTTTAGCCGGGTCAATTATAATCCCTTCAGGATTCACCACGTGACCCAGGAACTGAACTTCACGTAACCTATAACATCTGCCCATTGAAACCCTAACCCGAATCCGTTTGGGTCAATTTTTGAAAATCAAATACATTAATTAGAAAATTTTTATTTATTTTAATCCTTCAAAATAATAATAATACTATTTATTCAACTTCTATTTATTAAATCAATTTATGGTAATTTCATGATTTATAGAATAAAATTTTATAAATTCATGAAGTTTATTTGTCATTTATGAGTTTTAATTATAAAACTAAAATAAAGGATTAAATACAAGATCATTATTTTTACAAATATGTAAGGTCTATAAAATATTATTAATATTTATAAGATTTTAAATATTCAATTAAAATAAATAATAAAATTACAAGTTCTTATTAGATTTATAAAGTCCACAAAGATTTAATAAAAAAGTTGTTAAATTAAATTAAAGCTTTAATAAATTTAAAGTTTAAATTGTAAGTATTCTTTTATTTATTTAAATTATTTAATTTTATATTTATTTCAAATTCCAATCATAACCCCCTTCTAAAAGACTTATAACTCACCATTAACATCATTCATAAACTACTCTTAACCTCAATTATAAAAACAAGCCTTAGGCTTCACTTTTTATTTGCTCATTCTCTAAAAATCTCACTCTTATATCTTTCTTTCATTCATTGGTTATGATCAATTTGAAAATTTTTATTTTACAAGAAATTTCAAGAATTCTTAATACTAAGGTAATCTTTTATTGCTTTTATATTATATATTTTAATCATCCTAACATCCAATTGTTCTCATGACTTTATGTTCTTACTATTATTCTTTCTTCTACCAAATCTCTTTTTATTTTAATCATTATCATTTGATCATTAACATTTTAATAATCATTGATCTTATAACAATCACTAACACTCCTAAATAAAGCTAACAACACACTAACATAAACAAAGAATCCCGTTTGCATATGGACGGCTATGCCGCCGCATTCGGTTATTCCACAAGATTATTTTTCTAAATGATGGTTATGCTAAAGACTTAGAATATTTTTATAACTCAAATGAAGACTAATATACCATATATTGACATAATAAATTGATCTAACCCGTTTCATGCTTTAACGATTTTAAAAGTGCACATAAGTGCCTTACTACAACTCTGCAGAATATAATCTTACTTCAACCGACCATAACTTGATCATAACAAACTAAATTTGAGTAAACTCAGACTCCAATGTTAAGTTCATTGAATTAAACTTTCAACAACAGTTTATACGTCTTCAAACTCAATCGCACAACTCAACAATAGCCTTCACAAGATAAGTGCTCATTTTAGCACATTCTGTCTTGTGCTGCTTGTTTGACCTATTTACGGATCTTTTCATAAAAATTGTTTCTTAATGAAAGTTGTCCGAGAGACTTTAAACTAGTCAAATGTAATTTTTATAATTTTATGAAACCTTTTGCTATTTTAAAAACCTGTTCAAACACGTACAAAACATTCTGTCCAGAATCTAAAATTGGTACAATAATCATTTATCAATCTGACTTTCGCTAATTGCCATTCCTAAGCGTCCTAACTTCTTGTAATGTATTCCAAACTCAAGTTATTGTTTCTTTTTATCATTTAGGACATCACCTTTGACTCTTGAACATCCAAGCTTTCTTATGTACTCTTCAACCATCACTATTATTGTGAGTTTTCCATGTGAGTTCTCCATGCCTCTTTTTACTTTATTTCACACCTTTTGGGGTGAAACATGTTAACCTTATAAACTTACACTTGTAAACATCTTGATACTTGTAAATACACATGCAATTCATCTTTATCTTTTTGTCATGGTTATTTGTGTTATTGTAAGTCTTATATGAGATATATATTTTGTTTACAATCATTAACTATTGCTAGCCTGGTGACGTCTTAGATCTTTGGGCCTGACAAGCCTATTTGGTGCTAAATCTGATGTATTGCCGGCTCCTGATGACGTATGACTTGTTCATCATGGGAACCAAGTACACTTAGCCAATCTTATAAACTTGTAATCAAGTCGAGGTTTGGTTGTAGCTATATGTGTTCTATAAACTTGCTAACTCATAACCATTGACATGAATTGCTACTTGTAAATCTTTTTATATATATGTATGCTTAACCCATGGGAACTCACCAACTTTCAAATTTGACCATTTATTTTTAACATGTTTCAGGTTTGATACTTTAAGACCATTTTGGGGTGAAACATGTTAAACTTCTTAACTTACACTTGTAACCGTTTAAACTTGTAACGCACTTGCAATTCATCTTTACTTTTTGTCATGGTTATTTGTGTTATTGTAGATTGGTATCAGAGCCATGGTTATAGGAAATTAGGTTATTAGAAATGAAATGACCTAGACTATAACTAAGTACCCTTAAACATAAGTCCTCTCATGTATTTTATATGCTTAGATAGGATTTTATGTGCCTTATGTGTTTATACTTGATTATGTGATTATATGCCTTATATGCTTATTCTTATACTTTGAATCTTATCAATGCACACACGAACCTTAAATCATATTCTAAGGCATTATATGCCTAAATCAAATGGTTTTCAAAATGAGCTTTGAATCTTTATTTGTGGTTTTCAAGTCCCGTCAAAATTTATGTCATATAACTTGAAACATGTAATGCTGGAAGAGCGTGATGCCTGTATCTCGAGGTGTTTTGTCTAGGCAAGGTATTCATATAAATCCAAATCAACCGATGGATCCGTTTACCTTACGTGGGAACCCTTGGGGTGAGTGTCCGCTTATAGGTACGCATGTCTTCATTAAGGTTGTAGTTGACATAATACTTTGATAAGTCAACGTATTGCTTTGGTTTGTAAACCGAACGTTACACTCGAAACATCTTGTTATTTTGAATCATCTTATCATTGATCTTGTCTTCATGGAACTTAAAACTCATTACCCAAATCTCATAACGACCCTTAATAATCTTTTTGAATGTCTTCCCCTCAAAACCGCACTTAATCTGAACATTTCAATGATACTTTTATTCTGAACTGAACCATTAATCTTAACAAACACGATTTTGATACGAATTTAAACTAATGTAACTTTGAAACCTCAATGACATAGTAAACAAGAATCAATCATCTAAGAACCATATCGATGTTATTTGCTTTAAGGAGCTCTTACGAATTCATATCTCCTCGAAAAGTGACTTAAGAATATTTCTCCTGTTCGTCAAGTCAACTCTCGTATTGATCTGATACTTGGTGCTTCACTTATGACAAAACTTCCTTAGTTGTCATGTACCGTCTAAAATACAAAATCTTGTCAACCAAAAGGTCTAAATAAATTGATGATCTATTCACCTTGTCAAGAAACATATGAAACCTCAAATCATGGAATTAAACAAAGTTAAGCGTAGCAAAATATCATAATTAAACTTATTGAAATTAAACGTTCCCAAGAGTTCCCTTGCAAACACAAAATGAGATCTAAGTTTTCAAATAACCTTGAAATTTATTTTCTCGAGATCAAATTTCGGGACAAATTTTCTAAAGTAGGGGAGACTATAACATCTGCCCATTTTAAAAAATAGAAACCCAAACCCGAATCCGTTTGGGTCAATTTTTGAAAATCAAATACATTAATTAGAAAATTTTTATTTATTTTAATCCTTCAAAAATAATAATAATACTATTTATTCAACTTCCATTTATTAAATCAATTTATGGTAATTTCATTTTTTATAGAATAATATTTTATAAATTCATGAAGTTTATTTGTCATTTATGAGTTTTGATTATAAAACTAAAATAAAGGATTAAAATACAAGATAATTATTTTTACAAATGTAAGGTCAATAAAATGTTATTAATATTTATAAGATTTTAAATATTCGATTAAAATAAATAATCAAATTACAAGTTCTTATTAGATTTATAAAGTCCACAAAGATTTAATAAAAAAAGTTGTTAAATAAAAATTAAAGCTTTAATAAATTTAAAGTTTAAATTATAAGTATTCTTTTACTTATTTAAATTATTTAATTTTATATTTATTTTAAATTCCAATCATAACCCCCTTTTAAAAGACTTATAACTCACCATTAAAATCATTCATAACTTACTCCCAACCTCAACTATAAAAGCAAGCCTTAGGCCTCACTTTTCATTTGCTCATTCTCTAAAAATCTCACTCTTATATCTTTCTTTCATCCATTGGTCATGATCAATTTGAATAATTTTATTTTACAAGAAATTTCAAGAATTCTTAATACTAAGGTAATCTTTTTATTGCTTTTATATTATACATTTTAATCATCCTAGCATCCAATTGTTCTCATGACTTTATGTTCTTACTATTATTTTTTCTTCTACCAAATCTCTTTTTATTTTAATCATTATCATTTGATCATTAACATTTTAATAATCACTAATCTTATAGCAATCACTAACATTCCTAAATCAAGCTAACAACACACTAACATAAACAAAGAATCCTGTTTGCATATGGACGGCTATGCCGCCGCATTCAGTTATTCCACAAGATTATTTTTCTAAATGATGGTTATGCCAAAGACTTAGAATATTTTATTAACTCAAATGAAGACTAATATACCATATATTGACATAATAAATTGATCTAACCCGTTTCATGCTTTAACAATTTTAAAAGTGCACATAAGTACCTTACTACAATTCTAGCAGAATATAATCTTACTTCAACCGACCATAACTTGATCATAACAAACTAAATTTGAGTAAAATCAGACTCCAATATTAAGTTCATTGAATTAACCTTTCAACGATAGTTTATACGTCTTCAAACTCAATCGCACGACTCAACAATAGCCTTCAAAAGATAAGTGCGCATTTTAGCACATTCTGTCTTTTGCTGCTTGTTTTACCTATTTACGGATCTTTTCATAAAAATGTTTCTTAATGAAAGTTGTTCGAGAGACTTTGAGCTAGTCAGATGTAAATTTTTATAATTTTATGAAACCGTTTGCTATTTTAAAACCTGTTCAAACACGTACGAAACATTCTGTCCAGAATCTAAAATTGGTACAATAATCGTTATCAATCTACCTATCGCTTATTGGCATTCCTAAGCGTCCTAACTTCTTGTAATATATTCCAAACTCAAGTCATTGTTTCTTTTTATCATTTAGGACATCACCCTTGACTCTTGAACATCCAAGCTTTCTTATGTACTCTACAACCATCACTATTATTGTGAGTTTTCCATGTGAGTTCTCCATGCCTCTTTTTACTTTATTTCACACTTTTTGGGGTGAAACATGTTAACCTTATAAACGTACACTTGTAAACATCTTGATACTTGTAAATGCACATGTAATTTATCTTTACCTTTTTGTCATGGTTATTTGTGTTATTGTAAGTCTTATATGAGATACATATTTTGTTTACAATCATTAACTATTGCTATCATGGCGACGTCTTAGATCTTTGGGCCTAACAAGCCTATTTGGTGCTAAAGCCGATGTATTGCCGGCTCCTAATGACGTATGACTTGTTTATCATGGGAACCAAGTACACTTAGCCAATCTTATAAACTTGTAATCAAGTCGAGGTTTGGTTGTAGCTATATGTGTTCTATAAACTTGCTAACTCATAACCATTGACATGAATTGCTACTTGTAAATCTTTTTATATATATGTATGCTTAACCCATAGGAACTCACCAACTTTCAAAGTTGACCCTTTTATTTTTAACATGTTTCAGGTTTGATACTTGAAGACCTCTTCGTGCTCATATAGGACTTGGACTTAGTTAATTGAAAGTCTTATGTAGTTGTTTATATCTTGTTTGTTTTGTAATTATTTAATTGTCTTGTATTGTTCAATAAAATGATATTTAATATTATTACAACTTATTTAGTTCCATGCTCTATGTACAATCGTTTCACATTCGTTCGCCCCGATGATTCCGCCGTCGGTCAGGGTGTGACATAACCATAACGCACACTTGGAGAACTTGGCATACAGCTTCTTCCTCCTAAGCGTCTCTAACACTTCCCGAATGTGATCGGCATGCTCTTCCTTGCTTCTTGAATAGATCACGATATCATCAATGAACACAATCAATGACTTATCCAACATCGGCCGACACACTTGGTAATCCATAAAAGCATCCGGTGCTTTGGTTAAACCAAAAGACATAATGAGAAACTCGTAGTGTCCGTAGCGCGTGCGAAAAGATGTTTTAGGAATGTCTTGCTCTTTCACTTCAGCTAATGGTAACCATATTGGAGATTAATCCTCGAGAACCAACTGGCACCTTGGAGCTGATCAAACAAGTCATCAATTCTTGGTAACGGATACCGATTCTTCACCGTCAACTTGTTCAACTCATGGTAGTCGATCCACATCCTCATACTACCATCATTCTTCTTGACAAATAAGACCGGAGCACCCCAAGGAGAGATACTCGGTCGAATGAACCCCTTATCAAGCAACTCTTGCAGTTGAGTCATCAACTCTTTCATCTCGGAGGGAGCCAATCGATACGGTGCCTTAGCGACAGGTTGGGCACCGGGTATCAAGTCAATCTGAAACTCGGTCTCTCGGTCCGGTGGCACACCTGGTAAATCTTCTGGGAACATATCGGGAAAGTCACACATAATCGGTACGTCGGACAATTATGGTATTGACGTATCCTCATCCTTCACACACGCCAAGTAGGCACTACATCCACGCCTCATGTACTTCCCCACCACCATCATGGAAATCACCTTCGGAATGGTAATGACTCGATCACCGTAAATAGACACCAAACTCCTATCAGGCGTCATCAGTCGAATCATCTTCTTGCGACACAAAATATTCGCCTCATAGTCCGCTAACCAATCCATTTTTAGGACTATATCGAACCCGCCTAAGGTCATCACAAACAACCTAGCAGGAAACTTATGACCTTCTAGGTCTATGTCACAACCTTCTATCAGGTCAGATATCCTGGTAGACTTACCTACGCAGTTTCTACATCAAAGGGCTCATTAATGCTTCTACTTCTAACAGGAAAATTAGCACAGAAAGCAACATAAATAAAACTCTTACTAGCACTAGAATCAAATAACACGGAAGTAAGAGTTTGGTTTACTAGAAACGTACCTGACACAACAACGGGGTCCGTCCTAGCCTCCTTCCGGGTCATCGTGAAAGCTCTAGCGCTCGCCTTCTGCTCTTCAGTTCCGGTCATATTCTTTGCTCCAGAACTCTATGCCCTTGACTTCTTGTAGTCCTTACTCATGTGGCCCATTTCGCCACAGTTAAAACACCTCATCACCCTACAATTCTTGGCCACATGTCCTATCCTCCCACACTTGAAACATACATTTGATCCCCACTTACATTCTACAGTATGCTCCTTCCCACACTTGTCACACCTTTTTTACCCCGCACCGGGTGTGGCTATACGCCGGTCATCCACCCGTGCACTCTTGTTGTTTAGAGGGACACTACCTCATCCAAACCGCTTCTTGTTCCAGTTCTTATCACCACCACCACCCTTCATGTTCACCTTAACCACTGCCACCTCCCGTTTATCATATAACATCCCTGCCAGATCAACCACTGACCTAAAAGTGCCTAGCCAGGCGGCGATCATGTGCCTGCGGATATCCGCCGGAAAACCCTGGATGTATTGTTAATCTTTCGTGACACGGGTGTCACTTGGTCTGGCACCAGTCGCGTCATCTCTTTGAACTTGGTGGTGTATTGTTGGTGTGTCATGGTTCCCGCTTCCAGCTGCAAGAACTCCGTCTCAATCTTGTTGAGCTCTCTGTGAGGACAAAACTCCTCGATCACCAGATTTTTCAGCTCGCTCCACCTCATCCTTCCAATAGCCCTGCTACCCTCGGCCTGGATAATATTGTCCCACCAACACAAGGCCGAGTCCACGAATGAGTGGGTAGCAAACTTCACCTTCTGATCTTCCTTGCACTTGCTGATATCGAGTACAACTTCCATCTCTCTCACCCATCGATGAGTAGCAGTAGCGTTGCCATTGCCATCGAATGTTGGGGGCTTGCATCTCTAGAATGCCCCATAATTACAGCCTCGTGCTGTTTCTTGCACATGCTCATCCTCCTCATCATCATCGGAGACAACTGCCTCGGTCTCCGGTTGCTCCCTTTCCCCCAAAGGCATATTCCTTTCCTTCCTCTCACTTTCCCTCATGGCTTTAATCACTTCGGTCACCACAGACGACAGGATCGTTTACATGACCAGGTGAACCTCCTCAATAACCGCCTCCTTCACTGAGGCCCTCAGATTGGCACTCTCATCACCGCCTTTCTGGTGATGGATCTCGGGCTTTTCAGGTGCTCTTTTCCTAGCCTTAGCCCTGCCTCTTGTGGCCCGTGGTCCAGCACCACGTCAACCACGACCTCCACCTTGCGAAACCTTCAAAGATCTACCGCCAGCCATCCTCTAAACACACTATAAGATTCAAACACTAACACGATCATTCAAGGTAATAGCTCATTTTATGTCAAGTATAGTAAGTCCTTAATTACAGTGACCATTTGTGATTAGCCACTTACTTTACTCTTCATACCCCAAGTATTTCCTATCCTAACTACATCAGTATCTAAATCTACTAAGGGCACACAAATCAAATAACATGCGCATATAATACCATTTATCATTAAGGACAATATCTGATGGCACGTAGCTACTTGGTCTGACCTTCTTTATCTTTGTCCATTCTCAGTTTAAGTATAGGTTTTAGAAAATATTTACCTATTTCTCTTAAACTTTGGCTCTGATACCAATTTGTAAGGCCCCGTTCCTGTTACGCTTACAATTGGTCATTCATCGCACATAAAATATAAAACATACATTTAACATTTACCAAACATTGCAGCAAAATAATTTAAGAAACCATTTCATATATCAATAATTGCTTTAGTAAAATAATACAACATTATAAATCGTTACAAAATATCATTTGTTTGCATTACTACGCAAAAACATCATTTAACATAAAATGGATGCCATCCAAAACTTGCCAAGTAGCTGCACTCGTGTCATCCTCAGCAACCATCACCTGCCAACTGGAAAATACATAAAAGTCAGCGTTGCTAAGTGAGTTCTAGTTTTATAAAAGATAATACACTTTACCTTTGTTAAAAACCTTCCTTTACTTTCAAACGTGATCACACATCGTACGTACACATAGGTAATATTTATTATTATTATATTTCATCATCATTCATCATCGTACGTCATTCGTTATCATTCATTCATTCTCTTCCATATCATACATTTCGTACATTCACCATTATCTTTCACTTTTCATCCGGCATGTGCTATACCCCAAACATCATACACAAGGCGGGTACTGGGCCGAAGTCTATATATAGACTCCAACATCATGCACTAGGCGGGCACTAGTACCAGGACAAGCGATAAGGGTCCCATACATCTGGTCAGTCACAAAGACTAGACCCCTGTGTGCTTTCTTATGGTTAGCTAAACCGTAAACAGTTGAGCTAACACCTTCATTGGGTGTGCACCTCCTTTCATTTGCTTGCAAGACTTTTCATTCGTTCTTTCATTATTTATTTACGTTCCTCTTTTCATTATCTTAAAACTTTCACTTCGTTAAGATAATACTTTATGTTCATTAACATAATCACACCACGTAAAGCCACAGAAATAATACATAATAAAGAACATAAAGATAACAGGATAAAACATGCATAACATCATCATACATCATCATGCAACATCATACATCATCCCCGGGAACATCACTAATCATAACCTAGAAATCCCCTTTTCTCAAAAATACAGAATAAATTCTAAGTGTTTAGGCGCATGGGCACTATGCAAGTGCATGACCACTACGCGGGCGCATGGCCTTTCAGGCGCATGGCACACTTATGCGCATGGAAAATTTCTAGGCGTCTGGGCAAACTTAGACGCATGGGCACTATGCAGGCGCATGACCACTATGCGGGCGCATGGCCTTTCAGGCGCATGGAACACTTAGGCATTTGGGCGCATGGGCTACTATTTAGGTGCCTGAGCAACTAACTTGCAACTAACATCATAATTCAGTCCCCAAATCATAACCAAACATGTCCAAGTCTAGTTCTAACATACCAAGCAACATAAACATACATACAAACATGCACATAACCATAAATCATCCCAAACATACACCCACCCACAAAACACATACACATACATACGTGTACATACACCCAACATAAATAAAACATTAAAACATGTATTTCCAGCCCCAAAACAAGTTAAAATATGTAAAACGGGGATCTAGAACTCATCTCTTGCAACTTTCGTGTAAGACTTCTTCAAACCCGAATGCACTATGAGTTCAAACACCTAAAACCCATCAAAGCACATAACCGAACACCCAAATCACATATAAGCACATACCCGAGACTGAAAATCAGTCAAGAACACTTCAAAACATCAAAAACATACCTTGAATTTGATCTTCTTCTTGTTCTTCTCTCTAAAACCCGAAATTCAGTTCTTTCTCTGTAGAATCCGATAGAAAGGTGATGTGCAGAAAGGTGTGGGCGGCCATACACCTTTTGTACAAATATTATTTAAATTCTTGTCCTTTGTACACTTTTAACCTCTCAACTTGGGTTTTATTGCTTTTCTTTTTTATTCACCTTTATTCTTCATTTCTCTTCTTTTATAATTTCCGGGTGTTACATTATATTATTTCCCATCACAATGCAATCATAATGAAGAGGCCGACACATTACCATGAACATTTTCAGCTTGTGAGCTACACACTATTACATGTATTTCCTGACTCGATTTCACTTTAAGAGTTAGAACTAGAAAGAAACTAATTCTAAAGTTTTGCCCATTGTCTTAACTTGCAGGTCTGGTTTAGCAGGTACAGGGATCCCTAAACCACTTTTTATAACACTTTGATTTCGAGAACATCAATCAACCTTTACGTCGGGGACTTACTCCTGATATGGGCTTGCAATTACATATCGAGACCACCAACTCCCTCCCACTTTGTTGTGCCCATGTCAGAGTACATACACATGACATGGTATTTAATTTCCAAGACCGTATGTTTTAAACCGCTACAACGATATGTTATATTAATACTTTCTATAGACCATTCAAACAAAGAATTACCATATTTGAAATACAAGGATATTGCCATTTTCAGGATTAAGAGACTATCGGTTACCATTATGGCTTTTAAAAGTCTTATATATGCTTCTTGTTGGTGGCATTGTTTCTTAATTCAATAAAATACGGTTCGAAAAAAAGTCTTATAGATCAAAAGTTGATTTTGTTTGCCAATTACAAACATACACACCAATGGAAGTTGCTAAATAAAAGCATCAACAAACGTCTAAAAAGCTTTTTGGAATCTCTATAGATGTCATATACTAAAATTTAACGATAGCTTAGCAACTGGAAACGCTTTGTAGGCAATTAAATGGGAATCTTTTTTGAAAAGGATGAGGTGATAAATATTTACTTCTTCTTACGGACGTATAACTGACAAAACACATCTATTGCAAAAAAAAACACCTCGACTTTTGTGAAAATTATTGGCGATCCACTTGTTATTTTATGAAAATAGTATCCGTTAGTGATACTCAATTACTTAATAGTGAATTATACCCTACTTTAACATGATGTGTTAACCAATGTTAACCTACATGTTTAACAAAGATCGACTAGAAGTGGCTATATTTGACTATATTATATATATTATTTATAAAACTTGATAATTAGTATAATATTAAGTATCAATAATTGAATCATCAAACTTTTCTATATTACACTTTGGCCACTAAAGTTCACATAAATTCCTATACTTTGAACTTTTACGTTTATTTCTTATATTTTCCCTAAGTTATTTTTTAACAAATTTACTTGTTATCCTAATAATATAACTAAAGTTATCAATCAACCCTTGAATTATAATGAAGTTACTTTTTTTACTTTTAAATCTTTTTAATTGAACCACCCAACTTTTATATTACAATTTAGGCACAAAAGTTTCTCTCATAAACCTCTATACTTTAAAATTTTACGTTTAGCCTCTACATGTTATTTATAGTATTTTTATTATTTTTTTTTTGTTATCTCTAAACTTTAAGAAAGTTACCATACAACTCCTAAACTTTAAAAAATTATATATTGTTTTAAACCAACCATATGCTTTTGACTATTAAAATATTAAATAAAATTTTATTTATATGTTTTATTCCTTTTTAACCATTTGTTGCTTTCCTTATTTTTATCTACGTTTTCAACTCGTCACAAAGTGCTGATAATAATTACCCGCTATTAATTTTTTTTCCCACCTCGATCGCTGATAATAATTACCCGCTATTAATTTATTTCCACCTCGTCTAAACTTTAATGAACTTATCATACGTTTCTAGAATAGTAGAACTTTTGTAAAGTCTGTTTTAAACAACTTACACTATAGTATTTTTTTCTAACTCTTATGACTTGCTTAATTTTATTTATGTTTTAATCCACTGGGGAGCGTGAAAATGACAAAATTTCTATGAATTGATAAATATTGATGCATGTTTATAGAATTTATATAACTTTTAACATTATTTACCCTAAAGAAAAGAATACTACTAAAGTCTAGTAAAATATAAATAATTGAAATTGCTGTAAAAATATCTAAGAAAGAATGATTTTTTCAATTTAACTATGTCCAGGACCATTCACATCTTAATTTGAAGGCTTATTTAAAGTAATCCTACCAACACACCCTCAAGATAGAAAATATATCTTTGTGTATTTAGCAAAGCTTGTTGTCTTTCTTATTTATGCTCACAGATCCCCTGGGTATTGCAGGGGTGCCACCCAACATATCTTGCTCTCCTTCTGCGTATCATTCTCTTGTTATTTCTAAGAGACCACTTCTTCATCCCCCGACATTCACACAAACATATATAAAAACTCAAGTGTGAAAAGATAAGTCACTGAGTGATGGTTTTAGTGGTAATAATGCTGCAGTATAACCAACTGGTTAGGTGTTTCTTCTCTCAACTCCATTGAAAATGGAGGTTTCTCTTCTTCAACAACAATGGCCCCAAACGTAGCAATACCTTTTATCTTTCTCCCTTACTCTTGTTATGGTGACATGAAAATAGAAGGTGCAGCTTTATCTCTCCATTGACTGTTTGCCCCTCAAATCTGATGGCTCTCTTTGTATCTTTGAAGCTCTTTCTTCTTCACATACACAAGGTTAGTAAAGTAATTATAACCATATTCACATAGCAAAAAGTTTATGGTTCTTGACACAAAAAAGTAAGGTGTGTTGAATATTTTTGACATAATTTTTTTTTTTTTTGCTTGGTTGTATAAGGGATGGTGACAATTCTTCTTCACCTAAGCTGGAAGACTTTTTAGGTGCTGCTCATGACTATGGGAGCCATGAAAGAGAAACAATGGCTTTGAGCTTTGAAAGAGAAACAATGGCTTTGAGCTTTGAAAGCTTGTACCTGAATGCAAATGGTTGTACCCTCAAGGGATGTCATGTCAACCTAATAATATTAACTTGTATCAAAGTCATGAAGATGAAACAACTGAAAGTACTGTTGATAAACACCACTGGGTGTCTCTTCACCACCACCACCACCACCACACTACACTTCACTTGACAACAACCACCACCATATCAGCACCACCAGTGGTGGTGGTGGTGGTGGTGGTGTGCAGTCACTGATTTGTCTATGAGCCCTGGGTCTCAGTCAAGCTGTGTGACTGGGAAGAAGTGCAGATCAGTGTTTGATTACAGACACAAAGAAGAGAGACTCTAGTAAAGTTGCTCAAAAGCAACCTCTTCATAGGAAATCACTTGATACTTTTGGTCAAAGAACCTCTCAATACAGGGGTGTCACCAGGTATTAAATTTATCATCTTTTTTTCTAATTCATTTTTAAATTTTAGAGAAAATTTTTAAAAAGTGCTCCATCATATCTCACAGTAAGACTAAAACTTAAAAAATTCCATTACAAGTTATAATAACTTCACTGCATATTAATTATTGAATATATATACGCTACTGCCGTGAAAAAGACTAGAGTTTAGCTAGGTAAATTTAGATGTTAAAAAAGTTTATTGTATAATTGGTGTAATATTTTTTTGTTGATTTTGGTGTCATAAGGCATAGGTGGACTGGAAGATATGAAGCACATTTGTGGGATAATAGTTGCAAAAAAGAGGGTCAAACCAGAAAAGGAAGACAAGGTTTATCTTGAAATCTACCATTGTTTTCTATTTCAAATATTAGGTATTTTTAGTTTGTCCACTAGTTTCTAACAATATATTTTTTTTGTCATGTTTGATATTTGCTCCATCCTCAGTGTATCTTGGTAAGCATTTTAAATCTTAAATATATATGCTTTTGTTTTCTTGTAAAAGTTCTGTTAAATAATTGAACTCTAAGATTACCTTAGGGTTTTTTTCTTTTTATTTTTAATATATAAATTTATGATTTAACCTCAGGGGGTTATGATAAGGAAGAGAAAGCAGCTAGAGCTTACGACTTAGCTGCACTCAAGTATTGGGGTACTTCTACACATATCAACTTTCCTGTAAGAGTTTTTATTCAAAGTAATAAATGTATTATTAGACCCTCAAACTAACCTTAACATGATCTGAGTTGAGTTACTGTTGTTTTGTAGCTCGACGACTACCATCAGGAGCTCGAGGAGATGAAGTCCATGAGTCGCCAAGAGTTTGTAGCCCATTTACGAAGGTACGATATACAAAAGTTTGCATTTTTATTATCTCGGTACGCATTTATTTGTATCTTTATATACTCTTTGGTTTTTAACTTTTTATATAAATCTTGTAATAATTTTCCAGGAAGAGCAGTGGATTTTCTAGAGGCGCTTCAATTTATCGAGGCGTTACAAGGTTTGACAAAGTAGATTTAGATCTTTATGTTTCGTTGTTCTTATAACTTGTAACTTGTAACGTATATTTATATGTTAACGAAATCCAAAAATGAACAGACATCATCAGCATGGAAGATGGCAAGCTCGAATTGGTCGTGTATCCGGAAATAAGGATCTTTACCTCGGTACCTTCAGTAAGTTCATCAAACTATAACCTGCTATAATATTTAGATTTTGGGGTTTTGTTTCATACACAATGTACGCCACTGACAAAACCTTACGGTGCAATTTACATTTGTTTACACTTTATAGGTAAACTGCAGTTTACCACTTTTAAACCAGGGTGGTGTATGAAACATATGACCTTACATTTTAGATTTGATAGCTAGAATAGTAGAATCATAATTATGCTCTAACTCTAGGTACTCAAGAGGAGGCAGCTGAGGCGTATGATGTTGCAGCTATTAAATTCCGCGGTGTGAATGCTGTCACAAACTTTGATGTTTCTCGATACGATGTTGAAAGAATCATTGCTAGCACTACTTTACTCGCGGGAGAACTAGCCAGGCGAAACAAAACCACCACCACCACCACGGCCGAGGGTGGTTTATTCAGAACCACCAACATGCTCAGCTAACTAACATTGATCATCAACAAAGTGCTTGTGCTTCACCTCTAGAAGCACTTAATGAGAACTTACACAACTGTAACAGTCAACATCAGCTGATTAGCAATGAATTATTGGGCAATAAGATGGGCCGACAGCATTCGAACCAGTCTTCATTGATATCTAGCTTGAGCTGCTCGAGAGAAGAGAGCCCAGATGGAATACGATCAACAACCATGGGTGCTGCTGCTACTGAAACTGTTAGTTCATGGGTGTCTTGTGGACATTTTCCTGTTTTTGCTGCATGGAATGATGCTTGAAACAGAATAGAAGAATTTGCATGAACAAGAAATCAAGAGTCATAATAATTAGTTAAGTATTTTGTTAGTTTTTTTGTGGTGATGAATCAAGTTTAGGTGGTCATGGTAGACATTGGTGGGGCTAGTTGTCTGCCTGTGTAACACTACGTGAATCTTTTGGCGAAAATTGTAATTTTATTATGAAGGAGGTTAATGATTAGATTCTTGATAAGTGATTGTGCGAAAATACTGTGCTCTACTAATCATAGCAGTCAATCAATATAATTTAAAAGAATTAATAAAATGAAACAAAATAACTATTAAACACGTCCGGTTTTAGCATAATCATGTTATCTACGTCTAGGTTTTATTTATTATTTTTTTGAACGACAAATGTACGAACCTGCTTCGGAGGATAATTATTATCTTAATCGGGTCCACTACTTTTTTCCAACTGGAATCACACCCTCAACCCCTCAGAAGTAAACTCATTGCTGAGAAAATTCCTTGGTTCAACTCTTAGCATTTTTGCTCATAGTAAGACTTGAACCCATGATCTCCTTTTATTCACATGTTATGGACACCTCACCTTAACAAGTTGGGTTAAAGATCATTGGTACATCTAGGTTTTATCTAGTATTGTATATGTGTGACCACCATGAAAATTTACAGTTTTAGTAAAAATTTTGACTTTAAAAAAGTTTCGTTAACGACTATCATTTAATATTTCCAAAAGAGTGTCCGCGTAATGCGGCAGAAAGATATTTTTCATCCAACACGTGTTTGTAATTTTTCAAAAGTCTATTATATTTTTTCTAATCTAAAATTTTAAACACCAAATTAATGGGTTTTACATGACGACTTGTACATTTAGCATTAACTTATTGTATCTTACAAAATACATATCAATTCAGCAAAAAATGTACACCAAAACATTTAAAAAATACACAGGTTATAATTGTAGTTTCAAAAAGTTTTTAAATATGATAGATTAAAATATATAACTGAAATCTTAAAACAAATTAAGTTTTTTTAGTTTATGGGTACATAATATAAAATTTTATGTAAATTACAGTAAGTGTAAGGTTATTTTATAACTAATTGTAAGGGGTGATGTGTAAATAATGTTAAAAAATATTTTACCCTCAAAAGTGGTTGTACCTTATGTATTTAGTAAAATAATTATTTTTTATTTTATGTTATCTTAAAATACCACTGTCATATGTTTTATATATAGTATACATAATAATCAAAATAATTTGTTTCTACAAATAAATAGTATATATTAAAAGTACTTTAATAAAACTTAATTTTGTTAAAATATAACTTAATTTATAGTTAATCATTGTTAAAACTAAAACATTTTTAAAAGATATATAAAAAGGTTTATGTATATTTATGAATAATAAAATAACCATTAAATGTTTGTTATATATAATAATTTTATTGATTTTTTATTTATAGCATATATTAGATTATACATATATATAATCTACTATATAAGTTTTTATATTTCAACCCGTATAACACACGTGTATCTAATCTAGTAAAATAAATAATGTTGTTATGAAGTCTTGAGAAGAGAATTAGAAAGGAAGAATTTGGAAGGTATTTAACTAGATGATGAAATTTTGATTCATTAACCAAAACGATGTTGTGGATTTGCAATTTGATAATTTGGATAACCTATGAGTTGTGGAACACATTTTAAGATCGAAGTAAGTCTATGATTCTATATGAATTGACCTGCGTATAAATTCAAAAGCGATCTACAAGAAGTACGTTAATTTGTAACGATTTCGTAAATTAGAGGAATATCAATAGAAGATCACGTATTCTTGAAATTTGGGGAGGGGTGCAAAAACAACTCGACCCAAGCAAGGGCTTTGCCTTTTCTCCTAGGGACGCTGGCCCCGGGCCCTCGCTAAGGGGGCATTGCCCTCTTTAGAGCCTCCATGCTTAGGAGTTTCGCTTTTAAAAACCAATGAGGTTCTAAATACTGAAATCATAATAAATTCAAACAAGCATGTACTACGCATCTCTTAACTTGTTTGATTTAAAATTGATTTGGTTTGGTTAAAATTCAATGTAATTATCTAACAAGCAACATCTTTTAAGATGTTTTACTTCTAAGATTAAGAGCGTAACATCTCAATATTCACTATCTACATATAGGGAAGGTAAGCTAGAAAGCCAATTGTGTTTCAAAAATATATAAAAAAGTTCTTTGTCTTAAAAAACTTTATGTTTCATAAAATTTAATTTTTAAAGTTCTATAATATATATAGTGAATGGTTCATAGAAAATCATATAGTTTTGTGAACACTGAAAAAACCTAATAAAATCAGTCATATATTTAATTGATTATTTTATCACTACTCTCTATAAATATATATATGTATGTATAGATAGAGGTAGGGATAAAATAAAAACCCTAACATAGTTTTACATATACGTCGCATATAGGCTACGCATACGTAATAGTTTTTCTTTGACATAGTGTAACATATGTGTAATAGTCTTCATTCACGTACTTATGTTCATCCTATGTGTAATAGATGACTTAAATACCTTTTTAGGAACATAAAATTTATAAATTACGTTAATGGTTTCTGTGGTTTTCTTTGGTTTTCGTACAACCATTGATTCTTTTAGGAACTGTCCCCTATATATGTGTGTGTGTGACATATATATATACATATATATACATAGATATACATATATATATATATACATAGATATATATATATATACATATAGATATATATACATATATATAGATATACATATATATAACATATATATATATACATATATATATATAGATATATATAATATAATATACATAGATATATAACATCTGTATATATAGATATATAATATATATATATCTCTATATTCTCTATATCTCTATATATATCTCTATATATATCTATATATATATATATATATATATATATGTAAGGATTCCTGAAGTCTGATGCAACCCAAAACAGCTTAAGTGTCTCAACAACATGCACTAAGTACTGAAGTGAAGAATGCTTCGGAAGTTTTACACAAAGCATTAGAAAATACTCTAAGTGTAAAATCTTCCGAAGCCAAGACCAATATCTTCCGAAGCCAAACATGAAGTCTTCCGAAGCTTCAGAGACAAAGTCTTCCGAAGCCTCATCCTATGAAGACAGATTTCTTCCGAAGACTTTTAGTACACATGCTTTATCTGATGTACTGTTCCATAAAGCACCTTTTCCGCTGCATCTCTGTAAAGTCACCAACTTACATGAGTTGGTGAAAAGGGCCTTGCTTTTGGTAACTGTACATTGAGGTCTTGAGTATTCAACTTTCCACTTTATGTACTTTATCCTTTTTGTATTGTAAAAGGATGTGAGCTATGGCATGTCATAGTCACAAGGTCAAAAGGCAGATATGCCTTTTGATCCTACAATTGATTTTGTTAGTGTCTAGTCAATTGTATCCAGCTGGCTTTCAAAGTATGGCCGGCTGTAGGTTGTAGTATAAGTATTTCAAGTTCTTGTATCTTTTCTTTATGCTTTGTAACACTTGTAAAAGAACTTGAGAAAGCAATATACTGCCTCCTTGAAACCCAACTCTCTTGTTCTGTCTCTTACTTTACTTGTGTTCTTTGTATCACTTTGGTTACCCAGTTCACTGTTTGATTAGAGCTTAGTTATTCTCCTCATTGTGTTGTTGTGTTGTAATTGTAGTTAAGCCCTTAAACGGTCCTGCAATTGGTATCAGAGCATTCCAGGCTCTTGATATAAGATCTAACCATCTTAAGATCCCTCACACACACAAAAGCTAAACTCTTCAAATGGCTGCCATCTCTAAGACTGATATGGAGACTGGAACCATGAACAAATCCCCACTGATCACTCTTGATGATTTTGACACCTGGTGCATGAGGATGGAAGGCTTCATCAGGTCTCTTGATTCAAGAATGTGGGAATCTGTTGAGAATGGACCTTTCATACCCAGCACCCCCTCTGCTACTGGTGCTGGTATGATTCCTAAAGATGTGGCCAACTACTCAGATGAAGATAGAAAAAGAGTAGAGATTGACAGGAAGGCCATGACTGCTCTTCAGACTGCTCTCCCAAACTCTGTATACAGAGGCTTCAAGAAGTGCAAGACAGCCAAACAGCTGTGGGATGCACTGAAGCTGATGTATGAAGGCTCCTCTGAAGCCAAGGAGAACAAGAAAGATCTTCTGAAGCAGCAGTTTGAAAATTTCACCTTCAAAGCAGGTGAGACCATGACTCAACAATACTTCAGGTATGTTGAGATTGTGGATACCCTAGTGGATGGAGGAGTTCCTCTTGAGAACAGGGACATTGTAAGGAAGTTCATGTCCTCACTTCCTAGGCAATGGACACACTATTGTGTGGTGATCAAGAGGACTGAGAACCTTAAGACTCTTACTCTTACAGAGTTGTATGGGATTCTCAGTGGATACCAGATGGAGATGAACATGCAAGGTTCATCTGGCAACTCCAACAATCAAATGGGTTCAGCCCTTCATGTGGTTGAAAGGGACAGCATAGAACCTCAGCATCATCTCTTATGCTACCCTGACAACTCACAAAAGGGTCCTTTCATCACCTTCCCGGAGACACCAAGGGAGAACTTTACTCAAGGAAGCCCATTCCAAGAGACAAGTTCTTCTCAAGCCTTTGTGTCTGCAGATGAAAGCTGTGGGAATTATCTCTTCACTCTTGAAGACCTGGACTGTATCCATCCAGATGACCTGGAATACATGGAGATAGTTCAGCAGATGGCTCTCCTCACTCACAGAGCCAAGAAGTTCTACAAGAGGACAGGAAGAAGATTTCCAAGCAATGCTACCAGCAGTAAGTTTGGGCTGGATAAAAGCAAAGTTAAGTGTTACAACTGTAACCTTATGGGTCACTTTGCCAGGGAGTGTAAGGCACCTAAAGCAAATGGGGGCCAAACACAACCCAGACCAAACTTTGCTGACAAAGCTCCTCAAGCTGAGAAGACAAAGCAACATGCTGCTGTTGCTGTTGAAGAAGGAGGCTTTGACTGGAGTTTTCAGGTGGAGGATGCTTCTCCAAACCAAGCACTGATGGCTGACCATGATGAAGCCAAGGTATTGGAACATCTTTGCTCCCCTGAATGCATTGCTAAAGTAAATAGATACAGGTCCTATAACCTAGAGATGAGATCTGATCTTGAGTCATTAAACATATTAAAATCTGATTTTAGAAAGTCTGAAAATGATTACAAGTTAAAGATAGAAGACTTGGAGAAAACCATTTCAGTACTAAAACATGAACATACAGATTTCAGAACTCAGATCCAAGATCTCATCACTAAGTTAACTGAGTGCCAGGCTGAGCTTGTGATCAGCAAAGCCAAGGCAGAGAAGAGTGTTCTTGAAGAAGAGACCTTCAAGAACATGATATCCTCATCCCTGCACAACAAGTTTGTTATCAAAATAGACAGGGACTAGGATCAAATGAGATAGCTCCTCCACACACAATCTTGTCTGTAAGATCTCCTAGGTGTGGAACTTGTGAAGATGAGCTTCCTCTCATAGATCCTGTAAGTGAGGATGATGAAGAAGTGATAGTGAAGAATTCCTCTGAGAAGAGTGAAGAAGAGGATTCTTCCAAGGGCCACTATCCTTCTGAGGAGAAGAAATCAACTGTGATGACCAAGTCCAAAAGAAAGAACTTGATCAGAAAGAGCAAAAGAAAAGCAAAGAAGGCTCAAGAAATCAAGGCTACTTTTGATGCTAAGCAGAAACAAGTTTTTATCTCTGCAGGTTTCAAAGTAGTAAGGACTGAAGACATCAACCAAGACTCCTCAGCTAAGAGTCATGGTTCTTGTTCAAATCATCTCAGTGCCAAGAAGAAGACTGATTTGCTGTGTACCACTGCTGCACAGCCTGGACCATCAAACTCCAAGAACAGTTCACAGCCCAAAGGAACTGTCTCAGCATCTACCAAGATGAAGATGGAGAGGGGATGTGACCAAAGTCAGTCTTGCTCTCAAAGGGAGACTTCTTTGAAGAAGAAAATGTTATGTGTTATGTGTGAAAGTACTTCTCACATTGCTAAGGATTGCCCATACAATCCTAAAAGTACTGTCCACATGACTAAAACAAAGACTTCAAAGAGTCTCAAGAAATCTCAAGCTTCGGAAGGAAAGTCTGTTTCCTTCGGAAGCTCCAAATCAAAGAAGGAGGTAAGTGGAAAATTACCTTCGGAAGCAAAGTTGGTCTCGGAAGAAAGGAGTTCTTCCGAAGCACTAAAGTCTGCTGCAGTGACTGTAGACTCTTCCGAAGGATCAGTCATCAAAACTTATGAAGTTCCAAAAGCTTCTAAGGTTTTGAAGGTCAAGTCCAAGACTCCAAAGGTGGTGTGGAAGTCTAAGAAAGACCAAATGACTGAGGTTTCTCCATCAACAACAGCTGAAGATCCCTATAGTACAACCATAGGATCTATTACTGTTGCATTACCTTCTTTACTGTTAATGAGCCCAAGACAAGTAAGGCTTGGGTTTCCAAATGTAACTAATCATCTTCTCTGTGCAGGAACAGCTCAAGACCAACAGGAATGTCTGGATAATTGACAGTGGCTGTTCCAGGCACATGACAGGCAATAGGTCTCTACTCCATAATTTTGAGAGAATTGATGGAGGACCAGTTGCTTTTGGAGGAGATGAAGGTGGTTACATTTCTGGAAGGGGCAAGGTCACAAATGGTAAGCTCAGCATTGAGAAGGTAAACTTTGTTAAGGAGCTTGGGTACAATCTTCTGAGTGTATCCCAATTTTGTGATCAGAGTCATAACATGCTCTTTACTGAGCATGAGTGCATTGTTCTCAAACCTGGTGTGGTCATTCCTCATGAGCATATCCTGCTCAGAGCCCCCAGGAAAGGGAACATGTACAAGATGGATTTGCAAGAAACATCTCCCTCAGGAGAAGTTTCATGCTTTCTATCTAAAGCAAATAGTGATGAGTCTTTCCTATGGCATAAAAGAATGTGCCATGTAAACTTTAAGAACATGAATAAATTAATTAAACATGATTGGTAACTGGAATGCCAAAGAAAGAGTTTACTAGTGATGATCATTGTGTGGCATGCCTGAAAGGGAAGCAACACAAGTATCTCACAAGCCTAAGGAAAAGAACTCCATCACTACTCCCCTACACTTGTTACATATGGATCTCTTTGGCCCCACCAGTGTAATGAGTTTAGGAAGGACCTCTTACTGTCTGGTGATCACAGATGATTTTACAAGATTCACTTGGGTCTTCTTCCTTAGAACTAAGGATGAAACCCCTGAGATTCTGAAGAATTTCATCTTAAAAGTTGAGAATCAATGTGATCACAAGGTCAAAACCATAAGATGTGATCAAGGAACTGAATTCAAGAACCAAATCCTTGATGCATTTTGTGATGAAAAGGTATTACAAGACAATATAGTGCTCCCAGGACTCCTCAGCAAAATGGAGTTGCTGAGAGGAGAAACAGGACACTTATTGAAGCTGCAAGAACTATGTTGTCTGACTCTAAACTGCCTATCACCTTCTGGGCAGAGGCAGTCAATACTGCTTGCTATGTGCAAAACAGAGTTTTAGTAGTTAAGACACATGGTAAGACTCCTTATGAACTTTGGCACAAGAGGAAACCTTTCATTGGTTTTCTCAGGTCATTTGGATGTCCCTGCACCATCTTGAATACCAAAGATCAAATTGCCAAGTTTGCTGAGAAATCAGATGATGGACATTTCATTGGATACTCTTCTCAAGCTAAAGCTTATAGAGTATACAATCTCAGAACTAGAATTGTTGAGGAGTCAGCCAATGTGACTTTCAATGAGCACACTCCCTGTGTGGCTGGTTCTGGTCCGGATTGGCTGTTTGATCTTGATTTAGTTACCAACTGTTTTAACAAATCTTGTGAGCATGTTTCAGGATCTGCAGAAAATCTAAATACAGGTGATCCTGATCCAAGATTTGAGCTAGGAAGACCTTCAACTCATACATCTTCAGCTCCAGTTGGAACTACTTCAGCAAATGAGGTTTCTATCAGCACAACAATGACAAATTCAGCTGATACATCTGGCATGCCTTCAAATTCCAGCTCAGAGGCCTCTCAACCAGATAAAGATACCTCACTTGTAGAAGACAACAATGGTGATGGTGATAGTGATCAGGAATTTCTTGATGCTAATAACCACACCATAGATGACAACATCAATGATGTCTCACACTCATTGGATCAAGTTAATCTTGATAAGTGTGATAATGTGGAGGGTGAATCTTCAGGACCAGATTTAAATTTCTCAAATTTAGATCTTTCCCAGCAACTTGCTGTGATCCCTCAGCTAAGGATCCACAAGTCTCACCCCACCACAAACATCATTGGAGATGTTGTCACAGGGGTAAGAACAAGAGGACAAACCCATGAAGCAAATGTTTGTCTTCACTCTTGTTTCTTATCTCAGATAGAGCCCAAGAAAGTTGATGAAGCTCTAAAGGATGGAAGTTGGGTTGAAGCTATGCAACAAGAGCTGCTTCAATTCAAAAGGCAGAAAGTTTGGAACCTTTGTCCTCTTCCTCATGGGAAGACTACCATTGGAACCAAATGGGTTTTTAGAAACAAGAAGGATGATAGGGGAATCATCATCAAGAACAAGGCAAGACTAGTTGTTCAAGGATACACACAAGAAGAAGGGATTGACTACACTGATGTCTTTGCTCCTGTAGCAAGACTAGAAGCTGTTAGGATATTCCTGGCATTTGCTGCATCCAAGAACTTCAAGGTCTACCAACTTGATGTAAAGTGTGCTTTCTTATATGGAGTGATTGATGAGGAGGTTTATGTCAAACAGCCACCTGGTTTTGTAGACCCTGATCATCCTGATTATGTCTGCAAGCTTGACAAAGCTCTTTATGGGCTGCATCAGGCACCCAGGAAGTGGTATGAGACACTATCTAAGTATCTCTGCAAGCATGGATACAGAAGAGGTACTATAGATGGAACCCTCTTCATCAAAGGACAGGGAAATGACTTATTGCTGGTTCAAGTATATGTTGATGACATCATCTTTGGTTCAACTAATCCAAAGCTCTGCAAAGACTTTGAGAAGCTGATGAAAGACAGATTTGAGATGAGTTCAATGGGAGAACTCAACTTCTTTCTGGGAATTCAAGTGAAGCAAGTTGAAGATGGCATCTTCATAAGTCAGTCAAAGTATGTTCAAGACATACTCAAGAGGTTCAATATGACTGATTGTAAGATTGCTAAGACACCCATAGCCAGAAACCACTCCCTTGGTCCAGATCTTGAGGGGGAGTGTGTAGATGAGCACTTATACAGGGCTATGATTGGGTCTCTTATGTATCTTACAGCTAGCAGGCCTGATATCATGTTTGCTACATGTATTTGTGCAAGATATCAAGCCAACCCTAAGATGTCTCACTTAATCACTGTGAAAAGGATTTTAAGATACCTCAAAGGTGCTTCAACACTTGGTCTATGGTATCCAAAGAATCCAAATTTCAATCTGTATGCCTATACAGATAGTGATTATGGTGGTTGCAATATGACTGCAAAGTCTACATCTGGGGGATGTCAATTCCTTGGTGGAAGGGTGGTCTCATGGCAATGCAAGAAACAATCCTGTGTGTCTGCATCAACTGCTGAGGCTGAATACATTGCTGCTGCAAGCTGCTGTGCTCAAGTGCTTTGGATTCAAAATCAGATGCTGGACTATGGATTTAACTTCAAGAGACTCCTATCCACATAGACAACAATAGTGCTATCTCTATCACTGAGAACCCTGTGCAGCACTCAAGGACCAAACACATCAACATCAGGTATCATTTAATAAGAGATAACTATGAAAAAGGATTAATTAAACTAGTCAAAGTTCATACAGATGAACAATATGCTGATCTGTTCACCAAAGCTTTTGATGAACAGAGATTTAAGTATCTGATATCAGCTATTGGGATGATTAACTTTGAGTAGACTTTTTATTAAAACTAATTCTAATTATTTCTTCTTAAAATATGTGTGTCCTAAGTTGTCTAGTTCATCACTTTCATAAGCTCATGTTTTCTTTGGATGTAAAATTCTTTTTGAAGACTTTCCTTAGATTCTTGAAAATTTCTGATACTTCGGAAGATAAAGATTTTATCTTCGGAAGAAAAACATGTCTTTAAAATAAATAACTGTCTAAGAGATTTTACCTTCGGAAGAAGTAAAGTTCATCTTCCGAAGCTTAAAATTCTTATCTCAGACACTTATCTATTTTCAAGAACCTTTTCCTTCCGAAGCAAAATTAACCTTCGGAAGCTTTGTTTATTTTCATACAAAGCATTCAAAGGTTTATTTCTCTTCCGAAGCATAAATTATCAAGACTCTCAGGAAAATCTTCCGAAGCCATTTTAGCTTCGGAAGCTTTTTAAATCAAAACTTCCGAAGACAAATAAACTTCGGAAGCTTTTCGAATTCCAAGAAAACTACTTTTTGAGCAAAAGTAAACTACTTTTTCAGAGGTGGGACCGACTTTCGGATTTCAAAGTTTATCCTCTTTCATTAACTTTGGTTCAAATCCCTTTTCATATAAATACCCAACGGTTCCCCCTCTTTCCCACTATCTTCCTCAATTCTACTGTTTCTCTAACCTAATTCTCTAAACCGCCTTTGCTTTCTACCTTTCTTCACCCTTAAGCTTCTAAAATGGCCAACCTTAACCGCAGAAACAACCCTGATTTCTCCATGCAACTACACAGGCAACATAATCAAGTTGCTCTGTTAAGCTCTGAGAAAGATGCAAGTTTCTCAGAGATTTGCCAATTCTTGACTCTGTCAAACTACTTCACCTCCCTGACCATTGATCCTCCTCTATATGAGGATCAGTTGCTTGAATTCTGGAAGACCTGCCAAGAGGTCATTATGGATGGGGAGAAGGCACTGTCTGCCACAGTGCAAGGGAGGACAGTCTTCATCACTCCGGCCATCATTAACCAACATCTACAGCTGGATGATGAAGAAGGTGAGGTGTCCTTCCCAAAAGAAGCTGTTAATCATTCTTTTGAGCAGATGGGCTATGAGGGAGATTTCTCTGTAAAGACCTTTAGGAAAGGGAAGGTCTCATCCCAATGGAAATTCCTGCTCCATGTGGTTATCCACAGCTTGTCAAACAAGCATGGTGGATGGGACCAGATTCCTGAGGATCTCTCCTTCATAGTTCATGGAATGGTTCAAGGGGTCAAGTTCAGGTATTCACAATTTGTTTATACTAATTTACTTGCAAACTTAGACTCCTTAGAGTATTACATGTTTCCTAGATATGTTCAACACATTCTCAACTGTGAACTGGGCTCACAGTTGAGGGAAACAGGTAATATTCTTAAATTGGGACAGATGAAGCCCGGCATCTTTAAAATAATGAAGAAGCCAACTGTAGGCTTCTCTGGGGTAGAAACAGCCCTAGTCCCAAAAATGTTAGAGCTCATTGCTCAAGGTGACAACCTAGCAACACAAGCTAGTGTTGAACCCACACCTCTTTTGTCCCTACCATTAAAAAGACCAGAAATCACCCTCACCTACCAAAGAAAATCCAAACGAACCCCTGCTCAGACTATTGAGTCTGTGCAGGCCCCCAAATACTCAACCTTACAGGAAGAAGTGGACACTAGAGCTCCCACTTCTCCTGAGGAGCAAACCACTCCCATTACTTCACCTATCAGGGCTGAGGTTCCTCAAGCTCACCCTGATGAGCTCAATAGCCCAACAACCTTAAGCCTTCACTCTGAGTCTCAACACTCAAGTGGACAACCTTCAGGGGACAGCTACCATCCCCAGCCTTTGGATCTCAACCAACCAATTCCCAACCTATCCTTTTACACTGATGAAGACTTAGGATTCAGTGAGTACCATGAGTCTCTCTTCTCCTCCCCTACTCAAAGAGAGATGAGTACCTCTGACTCTCCTCAGTCTATCCCCCATCAGTCACCTGTTACTGAGGTGGACACTTCTGAACCTGTTCAGGATGTCCATATGGAAGAGGCTCTCACTTTTGAAAGTGATTACATCATTAAGACCTCAACCATGGCAACTCAGCCCATTGGCATCTCAACTGAGGCTGCCAGTGAGCAGAGGAAAACCAGCAGCCAAGAAACTCAAGCTGGTGGTGAGAGAGAGGACTTTGGTCCAATCATCTCATCCCCCAATGAATCTTCTGATGAAGATGAGGGGAATTTGAGACTAAAGGTGCAAAAACTGTCAAAAACATGCACCTACTTAGTCTCTAAGGTTAGTCACTTGGAATCTCAAGTGACTACCTTACAAAACAGGGTCAATGATCAGCAACTCCAGATTTCATATCTGCAGGAAAAACTAGCTGGGAGACCTTTAAGGAGAGCTCAACCAGGAACACAAGAACCTGTGGAAGTGATTGACTTATCCTCCAGCTCACCTATGCAAGTGGGTGATGCTACCAAAAAGGGGGAGAAAGTTGTTACAACCACAGAACCTGGGAGTTCTTCAGAGAGAATGGACATAGAGGACTCACCATCCTCACTTGCTGTTGTGCATTCTCAGCAACTTCCTCAAGTTCACATTAATGTGGACTCTATAGACTCTCTCATCAGGAGTCTTTGAGGAAGGCATACCAAGGGCTGTCTCATCTCCACCACTGGGAACTAGCAATCAAATCATAAGGTGGAGGTATGATGATGACAGAAGAGCCCTCATACTTCAAAGAGTTCAAGGCCAACAAGAAGTTTTTCAATTCCAAAGCCTGAGCTTTTATGAAAGACTGGATTTAGTCAACCTACCACTTGTCAATCCAAGCAATTCAAGACAAGCTGACAGGCTGGCTCAAAGAATCCAAGACAGGATCATGGCAGAGTTCTCTCTAAGAAGGAGACTTAGGGAATCAGGCAATGTCATCGGTCAACTGGATGTTGAGGTGGACCCTAAGATTAGTTTCATAGGGGAAACCTTGACTGAAGGCCCAGTGACAGAACCTGAGACCCCTGTCTCATCATCAACAACTGCTGCTGAGGTCCAAACTCCATCTGAGACACCTGCTGGTGAAGGTGTTTCTCAGCCTCTCTCTGGCCAGAGCATGGAAGCTACTCCAAGCAATGAAGGCCAAGCTTCAATCCTCCCTGAGTCACAAAGGTCTGTTGGTGACAAAGGGAAAAGGATAATGACTCCTGAGGAAATTGAGGAGGAGGAGAGAGAGAGAGAGGAAAAGGAGACTAAGGGGAGAAAGTTCCACTGGGTCATCTAGCTTCATGCAAGCTGCAATCAGGGCTGCCCCCAGACCAAATACTCAGGATGATGAGTTAAGGGCAGTCAGGATTACCTACTTACAGACCAGGAACTATGACATTGATGAGATCATCTCCCTCCCCTTAGAAGAACTAAATGAACTGGCTGACAGAGAAGTGTCAAGAGAGTTGAAGGAGAAAGAGGATGCAATGATACTTCTCCAACTCAAAGAGGAGAAGAGACAGAAAAGACTTTACAAGCATGCTCCTACTCTCTCACCAGTTCAAGAAAGTCCTGCACAGGAAGATGTGGCTCCACAAGAACCTCAGGTAGATAAAGAGGAAGATAGGATCAAGATGATCAACTACCTGAGTGCCACAGGCTTCTATCAGGCAGATGCACTTCTCCCTTTGTCCTATGACTTCATTGAGTTCGAGTACTTAAACAACTTGAGCTTGAGTTAGTCAAGGAAAGAAAGACAACCAAAAGGAAACTAAGGGAAGAAGCTGCAAAGTCAAGGGCCACCATTCAAAAGAATGCAAAGAAGTCTGCTGACAGACAAAGAATGGTGAGCTTCTTGAAGCTGTATGGATTCTCCGGAAGGAGACTTGGCCCCATGTCTCTATCCACATGGATGAGCATATTAGGGTGATCAAGCAGAAGATTAAGAGTGGAGAACTTATTGACTTGCACTCTCTTCCAAGTCAAGTCCCACCTGAAGTGGAGGTCAAGTTTGAGCAACCAGAGACACCTCAACCAGCACCTCCAGCTGAGCCCCAGCAAGCTTCATCTTCTGATCCTAGGCAGGGTCAAACTCCCTCTCCTTCTGAACCTGTGAGGGAGGAACACCCAACTGAGAAAGACACTGATGATCAACATGGTGCTGCAGACCAGTCTTCTCAGTTAAAGACAACCAAGAGGAAGAAGAGGATGGCTTCTAAACCAAAGACAAAGAAGAAGAAGCCAAAGTCATCTACCTCTGCACCTCAGGCTGAATCAGATCAACCTGAGGAAGTGCATGATGAGGCAGCCCAATCAACTCCTATTCAAGTGGCTCCTCTAACTAGTGAGACACCCATCTTGTCCTGGACATACTCTACCAATCCAGAGAGATGGACTGTTATCAGAGATCAAGGTGTTGAGAATGTCTACTCATGGCAAGACATAATCAACTTACCTCTGCATGATCTCTTTGAGATGAGAAGATATTATGAAAGTCTTGATGATCCTGACCATCTCATGAAGAAAGGAATGGTCCTGATTGTACTGAAGACTACCAACATTTGAAGATCTTCCAAGTGTTTTGGTAGCATCAGCCTAGGGGGAGTTTGTAAGGATTCCTGAAGTCTGATGCAACCCAAAACAGCTTAAGTGTCTCAACAACATGCACTAAGTACTGAAGTGAAGAATGCTTCGGAATTTTACACAAAGCATTAGAAAATACTCTAAGTGTAAAATCTTCCGAAGCCAAGACCAATATCTTCCGAAGCCAAACATGAAGTCTTCCGAAGCTTCAGAGACAAAGTCTTCCGAAGCCTCATCCTATGAAGACAGATTTCTTCCGAAGACTTTTAGTACAAATGCTTTATCTGATGTACTGTTCCATAAAGCACCTTTTCCGCTGCATCTCTGTAAAGTCACCAACTTACATGAGTTGGTGAAAAGGGCCTTGCTTTTGGTAACTGTACATTGAGGTCTTGAGTATTCAACTTTCCACTTTATGTACTTTATCCTTTTTGTATTGTAAAAGGATGTGAGCTATGGCATGTCATAGTCACAAGGTCAAAAGGCAGATATGCCTTTTGATCCTACAATTGATTTTGTTAGTGTCTAGTCAATTGTATCCAGCTGGCTTTCAAAGTATGGCCGGCTGTAGGTTGTAGTATAAGTATTTCAAGTTCTTGTATCTTTTCTTTATGCTTTGTAACACTTGTAAAAGAACTTGAGAAAGCAATATACTGCCTCCTTGAAACCCAACTCTCTTGTTCTGTCTCATTACTTTACTTGTGTTCTTTGTATCACTTTGGTTACCCAGTTCACTGTTTGATTAGAGCTTAGTTATTCTCCTCATTGTGTTGTTGTGTTGTAATTGTAGTTAAGCCCTTAAACGGTCCTGCAATATATATACATATATATATATATATGAAATGTTCAAAAGAGAACACCAAAAAAATAAGAAACTAGGGAACAAATCCTAGGCACACAATTTAATTTCAAAAAATTCAACAAAAAGGATAAAAAGGCAAAAAAAAAAAAAAGGAAAAAAACACTTGTTTTATCGCAACTAAGAAAAAACAAAAAAATAAAAAAAAGTCAAATTGATTTCACTTGTGAAATGAATTTTTTTTGGGAAATAGATCGATTTCATTTGTGAAATGTGACTTTTTTAGTTTTTACTTTTCTTTTTCTTTTTATGTTTAAATCATATTTCTGCATTTTTATTTATTTTTATTTTTATTATTTTGCCTTTTTTTTAATTGTTTTAGGAGTTAAAATGTGTGGATAGAATTTGTTCTCTGGTTCACTCTTTTTATGATGCTGCCCAATGAATTAAATTAAAGGAACCTTGTAATCGTATTTATTTTATTTTTATTATTTTGCCTTTTTTTAATTGTTTTATGAAAGTCAAAAGTTTACCACATTTTCTTTATTTTTATTTATTTTTACTTTTCAAACACATTCTTTTACGTCATTAACTACTATATGACACCGTATTAGCTTTTTTTTTGTAACGGGAATTCATTTAAAATAAACTAGCAGGCACCTAGCAAGAAATTACATAATATATTCAACCAAGTTAAAATCACACTAGTGGTCTTAATCAAAGATACAATATTATCTTTATGTTTGACCTACATGAATGACGACAATGTATTAACTTTAACATTAAATTGAAACAATATTAAAGTTTGTTATAAAAATATCATTATATTTATCCTTATAAATAAGTTTAATTCCGTATATCATTGTATCTTTGAATATTTTTTTTCTCATCTTTCTACAAAATGCAACATTAATAATAAAATCGATGCAACTATTCCAATATGTCATGCTTCTCCTTTTTTTTATTCCAATTTCACCTCAGTGGACATTCGTGCATGCCCTATAATTGTTTGGAAGAGAGGATTACATTGCTATTATTAGCTTTAAATTTGTCTCCAAATGAATATCCCTTTAGATTTTATATTGTGTCAATTTTCCTTTGCTTTTCTTTAAACTCCACTATGCTTAAAGTTTGACCAAACTAAAAGCACTTGCATGTCTTTGTATGAAGTTATTATTACTATAATCACTACCCTTAGTCTCACTCATTTACAAACACAAACACACGTGTTTAGGATTTTACCCAAATTTCTTAAGAGATACGCAAAACACAAACCGTGATATCTTATAACGAAACTTTAAAATCAAGAATCGATTTTTAATATTGGGCATCTTAGATAAAACATATAAAAACGTAGACCTTATATTCTTGAATTAAATAGGTGTTTTTATACGCTTGATTCTTGAAAATGGGACTAAGACCAAACACAATTACATCCGTCGATAATTTGATACTGTGATTGGATTATTTATTCTTGCAATGACGTATGCCGTTTCTTTGTTTTCTTCCTTACAATTCAAACACTTCAAAATAATTGAACTTATAGTGGTACATTGGTAAGTTTTAGTAATGATTATAATATATTGATGTGGGGGAGACAATAACAACAAAGTGGCTCAAAAGATGAAAATTTAGGCGCGTTTACCATACAAAGGCTTATTTTCACACGAGTGTAGGAATCTATAATAATTCGACACATTTATAACAGATAAGGGGTACAAACGTCTACAATAATTCCGCGTCATATATATAATCATATAGTACTATATGTTGATAATTGCGTACCATATATAAAATTCATGCACCATTATAATTGTTCAGAATCACATGTCACATACATAATTAAGCAACATCTTAAGAAATCATCGCTAAACTAAAACTTGACATCGACGGTGGCTCCGTAGATAAATCCCACTCCTCGGACCTCACCTTTTAACAATGCTATATTGAAATTAATTATAAATAAATACTCTAATGTATGGTATACCAATAAACTTCCACCTGCGCAATGCCTTGGGAAATCTTATATTACAAAAAAAACGCTTATTCACAATAATGCATATTACAACATAAAATAGTTGTTTTCAACGATATTAAGTTTAATTACATGGGTGGGATTGTTGTAAAAAGGGTGTAAAAACTAATAAAAGTGAAAATGATTATTATTTATAAAATTTTAGATTTAAACTAAGAAAATTCAGTGGTATAATGGAAAATAATTAAAATTTTAAATGATATACCAAGAATATTCTAGTATTAACCATATTTTCACATTTCATCTTTTTCTAAACGCTCGTAACTTTTACATATAATATTATTTTAAAAAAACTTACACCATAAAAACAAGCGTTTTTCAATTTAAAACACATATAATATTGATACACAAAAAAAGTCTTTTTCACGTTATTATAGATCATTGTGTAATATCCGTAAGCTAATTGTGTAATATTATGTCATTGTGTAATATTCATCGGATCATTGTGCCTAATGTTGACAATTTTGTTATACATTGTGTTTTTAAAAATGATAAATTTCAAATAGCACAATGCTAAAAATATAATTTTCTTTACTTTTTCCAATTTATTGTATAATTCTGACCAGTTTATTGTTTAATGCTCATCAAGCAGCTCATTATGTCTATTATTAATTATCGAGTCTAGTGCAAGTCATTGTGTTACCCATTGTGTCTAATGTTAACCATTTTTTTTATATCGTGATTTTCAAATAACACAATGTTTTTTTCAATTTATGGTGTAATCCTGATTAGGTCATTTTGTAATCCTCGTCAAGCAGCTCATTGTATTTGTTGCTGATTGTCGAGTCCAGTGTTGGTCATTGTGTTACCCATTGTGTCTAATGTTCACTATTGTGTTATGCATTGTGCTTTTTAAAATGATAATTTTCAAATAACATAATGCTACATGTAATTTTTTCTACATTTTTTCAGTAGATTGTGTAACCCCGATCAGGTCATTTTGTAATCCTTGTCAAACAGCTAATTGTATCTATTGCTAATTGTCGAGTCTAGTGTTGGTTATTGTTTCACCCATTGTGTCTAATGTTGACTATTATGTTATGCATTGTGTTTATTAAAATGATCATTTAACGCAATGCTAAAATTGTAATTTTTTTATGTTTTTTTTTCAATTCATTGTGTAATCCTGATTAGGTTATTTTGTAATACTCGTCAAGCAGTTCATTATGTTTGCTAATTGTCGAGTCTAGTGTTGGTCATCATGTTACCCATTTCGTCTAATGTTAACTATTGTGTTATGCATTGTATTTTTAAAATGATGATTTTTAAATAACACAATGTTGAAAATGTAATATTTTTATTGTTTTTTTCTGGTTTATTATGTTTTCCTGATTAGGTTATTTTCTAATCATAGTCAAACAGCTTATTCTGTCAATTGCTAATCCTCAAGTATAGTGCTGGTCATTGTATTACCTATTTTGTCTAATGTTAATCATTGTATTATACATAGTGTTTTTCAAAATGATAATTATCTAATAACACAACAATGAGAAATGTAAACTATTTATGTTTCAAATTCATTGTGTATTTCTTTTCAGATAACTGTGTAATCATCAAGTTAGAAAATTATAAAGTTATACATACCGAGTTTTATAGACCATTTAGCCATCCTTACTTATGTTTATGGTTTTCTCAAAACACAACTTTATAAGATAGTTAGTCTTAATATAAATAGGATGTGTTTGAAGATAATGTCTAAGTTTAGTGGATGCCATATCTAATGTTAAAACTAATTCTTGAAGATGAGAATAACTCATTTCCGCATCTAATAGACTTTTACCTGCACTTAGACATGATATTATTGCCATTTATGATCCTTGACCAACACAAGGATAATGGCACATCATTTTCTAGTTTCATCAATAGGCAGTGTTGTAGAAATCGTTATGCGCTAGTCGGGGGGTGTGGTACCGACTAGGGATTAATGGAGATTAGTCGGGATTAATTGGATTGGAATTTTTGTTATAATTTTGCAAATATATGTATCTATAATATTAGTTTTATACTTATTTATGTATTAATTTACAAGTTTGGGGGATAAATTGTAAATTGATAGATATCGAGGGAGTTAAATGTTAAAATAACTAAACTTTACTAAATCATTTAAAACAACAGTTCATCCCCGTCATTCCATCTCCTCATTTCTGTTAACGGCGTCAGTGTTTGTCGCCAGAATCGGTAAATCCGGCACCGGAATCAACAAACCCGGCGCTGGAATCGGCAAATCCGGTCGTTCTCGTCGCCGAAACACGTTCGATTAGGATGATTTGGTCCGACTTTGACCAAGTTTGACCGATTAGCGCCTACGACCTTTGATTTGGTGAAATTGAAGCGGCCAACCTCCCATTAGTGATTGATCGGCGACTAATCGGAGGCAAGTCATGATTTTTACAAAATTGTTAATAGGGGTGCTGACGATAAATATTTCTTCAAGTCCTGGAGTGCTTCTTTATGTTTTCCCCCATTCAAATATTTTTTTTCTGTTTCAGGATATTATAGAACTTTTTGCATCATTCTATAGATCTTGAAATGATTTTGTTAAGTGTTACGACCCTTCCTGTTAATATCTACACATCCTTAGTGTTTAAGAGAAATAGAAGATTTATACTAAGCGTTACAAAGTGAATTCAATGTGTGTTGTGCATCGATCTCTTTGCCTTTATATAAAATAAAAACTAAGAAAATTCACTTCATAGAATCTTGGAGAGTACTCGGTCTTCAATCCTAAATTCTAGAGGCCTTCTTCTTAATGTTTTTTTTCAACCAATTGCCGATATTTTAGGTGTAACACCCCGAATTTTTATTTAAACGAAAGGAAAATAAAAGTAAATAGAAAGAATAGATAATGAGCACAAGTGGAGGGGGATAAAGTGTACAAAGTACAAAACCTTATTATTTTAAGGTTTAAAGGGGCATGGCCTCCCATCCCTTCTTCACCATCTCCACTCGGCTGAAAGGAAGAAAGAAGAGAGAGAAAGCTCTCGGTTCTAGAGAGAGAAAGAGAGAAGAAGCAGCTGCAAAGGTGAGTTTTCTCTTATATGAGCTCGGTTTCAGCTGGGTTTCGAGTTCTTGACCGAAGTTCTTGGTGTTTAGTGTTTGTTTTCGGGATTTAAGAGCTGAATTGAAGGTGGGTCTCGAACTTGAAGTGTGTTGCTCAAAGGCTACTCAAGGTGAGTTTCTAGAACCCCTATTTTACTGATTTTCAATTTGTTTGGGGCTATTATGCATACCAAGAAAATGTTTTCAAGTAAAACCATGAGTTTCAGCCTATTGTTCGATGATGTTCTGTGTATGTATGTTTTAGAGTTGGTTTATGGGTTAGTGTTGATGTTTAGCATGTTTAGGTGCCCTTAGTATGTTAGATCTGTGCTTGGGTATTATTAGAATGATAATCGGGTGATGTTAGTAGCATAGAAAACATTTCAAAATGTTCTGATGCGCATGAACAGTGGCCCATGCGCCCAACATGTGGGCCATGCGCTTAAATAGTGTTCCCATGTGCCCAACGGCCAACTGCCTAAGTATGCCCAACCGCCCAAACCCCATGCGCCTAAGTGTTAATAATCTAAGTGTAAGCTCAGACGCCTAAATAGTGGCGAAGCGCCTGAACAGGGCAGAAACGCCCAAATAGTGCCCATGTGCCCAAGTGTTAAAACGGCTAACTGTTGATGCGCCTGAACAGGTGCCATGCGCCTGCATAGTGGCAAAGCGCCTGAACAGGGCAGAAACGCCCAAACAGTGCCCATGCGCCCAGACTGTGTTACACTTAGACATTTTATGCTCATGCGCCTAAAAGGTCCTATGCACCCATTTTGGACTTAGGAGTTTCTAAGTGGTTTTAAGGGTAAAATAGGGAGATAGGCTTTGTTATGATGTGAGGACTTATACTTGATGTGTGCATGGTGATGTGATGAAAATGTGATGTGTATATGTGTGAGTGATGTGTTATCTTTCTTCGTCAAAGAGTTTTCAAAAACGTACGTATTATCTTTTATAATACATTATGTATGACTTTACGTGATGTGATGTATGAACGATTAAATTAACAAAAGTAAAGTATTATGTAACAAAGTGAAAGATAACGATAAAGTACGAAACGAACGAATACGATAGAGTACGAAATGAACACATAAGATAACAAATGGTGAACATGAAAGTGACAGATGATGAGATCCGTGTCGCGTACCCCGGTACTGTGTCAGTCTTCGGACATGAGTCGGGGGTTTGTTTATTAGGCCCCGACACAGTATCAGTCTTCGGACATGAGTCGGGGGTATTGCATGAAACAAAATAGGATAATGGGATCTCTGTCGCGTATCCCGGTACTGTGTCAGTCTTCGGACATGAGTCGGGGGTTTGTTTATCAGGCCCCGGCACAGTATCAGTCTTCGGACATGAGTCGGGGGTATTGCATGAGACAAAATAGGATGATAGGATCTTTGTCGCGTATCCCGATGCTGTGTCAGTCTTCAGACATGAGTCGGGGGTTTGTGTACAGGCCCCGGCACAGCATCAGCGTCGAGCATGAGTCGGGGATATTGCACGAGACAAGATTCGAGTAATGAAGAGTAATGAGCGAAGAAATGAATGAATGAACGAATGAATGTAAAGATAGTTTTTAAAGGAAATAAAGTATTTTATTATAAAAACTAGAACTCACTCAGCATCGCTGACTTTTGTATGCATGATAGTTGGCAGGTATTTTGTTGATGCTGAGGAGTTGCAGGCATGGATGCATAAGCTACTGGGAGCGTTTTGAGGCTGGCATCCATATTTTGACATGTCATTGTATTTTGAGATGAAAACGAATGTTGTAAACGAATAAAATGACATATTTTTAGTTATTAATGAAAGTTTTAAATTCCGCTGCAAAATAAATGTACGTTTTAAAATGTTTTATGTGCGATGAATGACCAACTGTGAGGTGCCCGGGAATGGGGCCTTACAAGTTGGTATCAGAGACTAAAGTTTAAGTGAAATGGGTAAATATTTTCAAAAAAAACCTAAACTTAAACTGAGAATGGGACTAAAAGGAAAAGGATGCCAGTCCTGGTAGCTACGTGCCTGCATGTAACGGTTTTATGTAAACATTTTTTTTGTAAGCTAACGGTTAACCAGTATTATGTGCGCATGTTATGTGGCTAGTGTGCTTTTGTGTAGATTTAGATACTGATGTAGTCAGGATAGGAGATGCTTGGGGTGTGAAGAGTAAAGTAAGTGGCTAATCACAACCGGCCACTGTAATTAAGGACTTACTATACTTGACATAATCCGAGTTATTACCTTGAATGACCATGTTAGCGTTTGAATCTTATAGTGATTAGAGAATGGCTGGAGGTAGATCATCTAAAGCCTCTAGGGGTGGAGCACAGGGAGGACGTGGTGCTGAACCGCATGCTACAAGGAATAGGGCTAGGGCTGCTGAGGGGACTCGTGAGGAGCCCGAGATGCAACACCACGACGGTGGTGATGAGAGCGCGAACTTGAGTGCCTCGGTGAAAGAGGCAGTAGTAGAAGAGGTCCATCAAGTTATGCAGACGATTCTATCGTCTGTAGAGACCAAAGTAATTAAAGCTATTAGGGAAGGCGAAAGGAAGGAGAGGAATAGGTCCTCGGGAAGGAGAGAGCAACCGAAGACCGAGGCGATTATCCCTACTGATGTAGAAGAGGAGGAAGAAGAGCGTGTGCCTGAGGCAGCACGAGGCTGTAATTATGGGGCATTCCAAAGGGCAATCCCCCTACCTTTGATGGTAATGGCACTGCTGCTGCTGCTCATCGATGGGTGAGGGAGATGGAGGCTGTCCTTAAGATCAGCGAGTGCCGAGAGGACCAGAAGATGAAGTTTGCCACTCACTCGTTTGTGGACTCAGCCTTGTGCTGGTTGGACAACATTGTCCAGGCTGAGGGTATCAGGGCAATCAGAAGGATGAGGTGGAGTGAACTGAAGAAGCTGGTGATCAAAGAGTTTTGTCCTCACCGGGAATTGGACAAGATTGAGAGAGAGTTCTTACGGCTAGAGGCGGGAACGATGACACACCAGCAGTACACCACTAAGTTCAACGAGATGGCAAGGATGGTGCCAGATCAGGTGACGCCTGTGTCACGAAAGATTAAGAGATACATTCAAGGACTACTGACAGACATCCGCAGACATTTGATCGCTGCCCGACCAAGTACATTCAGATCAGTGGTTGACTTAGCCGGGAGATTGTACGATGAGCGAGAGGTGATGGCGATAACGGACGAAGAAGAGGAGCGGCACCATGTTAACAATGGGGATGGAAGGCGAGGCAATGATGGTGGATTTGTTTCTAGAGGTGAGACATGTAGGGTGATGATCGGAAGAGGATAACAAGGGAGAGCGAGGTATGCAAGAAGTGTGGTAGAGGCCACGAAGGGGAGTGCAAGTGGGGACTGAATATTTGTTTTCAGTGTGGAAAGGAGGCCACAGAGCGAGGGACTGCCAAATGGCTAAATGCTACGACTGTGGCAAGACAGGACACATGAGTTGAGACTGCAAGAAGTCGAGGGCAGGAAGCTCCGGTACGAGGAAGGAGAACAGAGGGTGAAGGCTAGAGCCTTTGCTATGACCGGGAGGAGGCTTGATCAGACTCTGAGGTAACGTCAGGTACATTTTTAGTAATTTATATTTATGCATCTATACTTTAATTGTGGCGCTAGTAGTAGTTTTGTTGCTGCTATCTTCTGTGATGTTGCACGTTAGGAGTAGGAAGATCGATGAGCCCCTCGATGTAAGAATTGCTATTAGTAAGTCCACCAGGTTACCTAATGCCCTAGAGGATTGCGCGATAGAATTGAGAGAGAGCGCTTGTTCCTGCTAGACTGTTCAAGACAGACGTAGGTGGATAGACATGCATCTCCAGTGAACTGATCAGTAATCTACGACTCAAACCCTAAGTGTTGCAAGAAGATGGATTGATCAACCGTGCACGACCAGAGTTCGGTGTCGACCTACGACAATTAATTATGATGAAGGCTTTGACCAGGAAAGTGGATTGTTTGATTTGGAAATCAAGTAAAGCTAATACTAAAGTATAGAGGGTCGTTCCTAGTTGTTGCTCAGGTAGGGGAAGTGACACATCGACTGGAGCTACCAGATGAGTTAAGTGGAATTCATCTAATGTTCCATGCATCTCGTCTAAGAAAGTGCTCAACCGATGAGGATATGATCATGCCACTAGAGAACACTAAGATGGACAAGATATTCAACTACAAGAAGCAACTTATGGCCATTACTAATAAGAAGAAGAGAATGGGCTAAGGAGGATGATGGTCTCACTTGTGCGGGTGCAGTGAAGCCTAAAGGGATCTAAGTCTAAGTGCAAGGTCAAGGAAGAGGTGAGACAGTGTTACCCGTAACTCTTTGAGAAGCGACAGGTTTCGGGGACGAAACCTCTTTAAGGGGGTTAGACTTGTAACACCCCGAATTTTTATTTAAACGAAAGGAAAAGAAAAGTAAATAGAAAGAATAGATAATGAGCACAAGTGGAGGGGGATAAATTATACAAAGTACAAAACCTTATTATTTTAAGGTTTAAAGGGGCATGGCCGCCCATCCCTTCTTCACCATCTCCATTCTGCTGAAAGGAAGAAAGAAGAGAGAGAAAGCCCTCGGTTCTAAAGAGAAAAAGAGATTGAAACAGCTGCAAAAGTGAGTTTTCTCTTATATGAGCTCAGTTTCAGCTGGGTTTCGAGTTCTTGACCGAAGTTCTTGGTGTTTAGTGTTTGTTTTCGGGATTTTAGAGCTGAATTGAAGGTGAGTCTCGAACTTGAAGTGTGTTGCTCAAAGGCTGCTCAAGGTGAGTTTCTAGAACCCCTCTTTTACTGATTTTCAACTTGTTTGGGGCTATTATGCATACCAAGAAAATGTTTTCAAGTAAAACCGTGAGTTTCAGCCTATTGTTCGATAATGTTCTGTGTATGTATGTTTTAGAGTTGGTTTATGGGTTAGTGTTGATGTTTAGCATGCTTAGGTGCCCTTAGCATGTTAGATCTGTGCTTGGGTATTATTAGAATGATAATCGGATGATGTTAGTAGCATAGAAAACATTTCAAAATGTTCTGATGCGCATGAACAGTGGCCCATACGCCCAGCATGTGGGCCATGCGCCTAAACAGTGTTCCCAAGCGCCCAACGACCAACTGCCTAAGTATGCCCAACCGCCTAAACCCCATGCGCCTAAGTGATAATAATCTAAGTTTAAGCTCGGACGCCCAAATAGTGGCGAAGCGCCTGAACAGGGCAGAAACGCCCAAATAGTGCCCATGCGCCCAAGTGTTAAAACGGCTAACTGTTGATGCGCCTGAACAGGTGCCATGCGCCTGCATAGTGGCAAAGCGCCTGAACAGGGCAGAAACGCCTAAACAATGCCCATGCGCCCAGACTGTTTTACACTTAGACATTTTATGCTCATGCGCCTAAAAGGTCCTATGCACCCATTTTGGACTTAGGAGTTTCTAAGTGGTTTTAAGGGGTAAAATAGGGAGATAGGCTTTGTTATGATGTGATGACTTATACTTAATGTGTGCATGGTGATGTGATGAAATTATGATGTGTATATGTGTGAGTGATGTGTTATCTTTCTTTGTCAAAGAGTTTTCAAAACGTACGTATTATGTTTTATAATACATTATGTATGACTTTAAGTGGTGTGATGTATGAACGATTAAATTAACGAACGTAAAGTATTATGTAACAAAGCGAAAGATAACGATAAAGTACGAAACGAACGAATATGATAGATTACGAAATGAACACATGAGATAACAAATGGTGAACATGAAAGTGACAGATGATGAGATCCGTGTCGCGTACCCCGGTATTGTGTCAGTCTTCGGACATGAGTCGGGGGTTTGTTTATCAGGCCCCGGTACAGTATCAGTTTTCGGACATGAGTCGGGGGTATTGCATGAGACAAAATAGGATGATGGGATCTCTGTCGCGTACCCCGGTACTGTGTCAGTATTCGGACATGAGTCGGGGGTTTGTTTATCAGGCCCCGGCACAGTATCAGTCTTCGGACATGAGTCGGGGGTATTGAATGAGACAAAATAGGATGATGGGATCTTTGTCGCGTATCCCAGTGCTGTGTCAGTCTTCGGACATGAGTCGGGGGTTTGTGTACAGGCCCCGGCACAACATCAGCTTCTGAGCATGAGTCGGGGATATTGCATGAAACAAGATTCGAGTAATGAAGAGTAATGAGCGAAGAAGTGAATGAATGAACGAATGAATGTAAAGATAGTTTTTAAAGGAAATAACGTATTTTATTATAAAAATAGAACTCACTCAGCATCGCTAACTTTTGTATGCATGATAGTTGGCAGGTATTTTGTTGATGCTGAGGAGTTGCAGGCATGGATGCATAAGCTACTGAGAGCGTTTTGAGGCTGGCATCCATATTTTGACATGTCATTGTATTTTGAGATGAAAACGAATGTTGTAAGCAAATGAAATGACATGTCTTTAGTTATTAATGAAGTTTTAAATTCCGCTGCAAAATAAATGTACATTTTAAAATGTTTTATGTGCGATGAATGACCAACTGTAAGGTGCCCGAGAATGGGGCCTTACATTAGGATTGACCAAGTCAGAATAATTAGTCATCTGCGCGAGAACAAGTTAATGCTGGAAGAATAATTGTTGATTAATAATGTTAGTATCTATTGTACCGCACTTACTCAGCACCAAAGAATCCTGATCATAAAATTCACCCGTAACATGGCTTATTATATATATATATATATATATATATATATATATATATATATATATATATATATATATATATATATATATATATATATATATATATATATATATATATATATATATATATATATATGGATATATTACTATATTGATTTTTTGTATACACAATCTACGTGTGTGTATTTAACAAATAAGAACCATTAATATAAAATCAAATGTGTTGTATTTATTTATTTTTCTCCTAATAATATATTGTTTTCTATATAGACACACAAAAAACAATTTGCAACATTTAAGAATAGTGAATTGCAAATATATGAAACACACAAGCAAATGTATTTAATGTATGGGTTTTCAAAATTATCCGAATCTATAACTGAATCCAACATATCCAAACTTCTGAAATTTGGATATCTGAAATTTTGAATTTGGATTCGGATTCGGATTCATATAGTGATTTTGAGAATTTTCAGATACTTCGTATATCTGAAATATTTGTATATAAATTTTAAATATTAAATATTAATTAAATATTTTGGATATTTTAATACAAACTTTGGATACCCAAAAAACTTTTAATAAAAATTATTATATTATTACAAATTTTATAAAATAATACAATTTTTTGAATTCGGATATCCGAATCAGAAATTTTGGATATCTAAATGTTTGAATACACGAAACTTCAGTTTCGGATTCGGATATTGAAATCCACTATCCGAAATTTCTGGAAATCCGAATTTGAACACTTAATCTAATGCATCAATGAATTACAAGTTTTTAAAAACACAAATACAAGTATTTAATGCAAGTAATTTAAATTAAACTTACCATAAAGCGTCATCAACATTAATCAAACTTGCCATTTACATTCTAGACACGCTAAACCTTTAGCTTTGTTTTTTTTTTTTCTTTTTCCTAACATCCTTTGACATGTAGTTCACTAACATTAATTTTTGTTTTTTTGTTTCTCTTTTAACGTCTAAATATGATATTTTATAATATTCTGAATATACATTTGTTGAGATATGCTTATTTTTATCTAAATTTCATTGTATATATATATTCAAAACGGATTTTTGCATGATATTATACAAGTATCTAAAGCACAAATATACAAACCGTCCAAGTTACTTTAAAGTTTTAAACAAATTTTGTTCCTTCTTACAACATTTAAATATGATGTTTAATAAAATTTGAATTATTTTATAAAGTGTTTATTTTTATTATCACAATAACACGAATTCTTTTCCATAGTTTTGTTTTTTTTTATCTAAGGTTCTGAATCTTATTAACGCAACCTCCGGACACATGAGTTTACGTCTACTAGTCAATGTATGTATGTCTGTGTATACACATATGTAATGGTCTAGTGACTATCTCTAAGCTCCATTTTTTTAAATAATAAACTCATATGCTCACTAGATCTAGTCTTCAATCCATACAATTGTCCATAAAGGGTTTGTAAACCTCCAAACAAGTGAAAGGGATATTATTTCAACACTTTAATACTAATGAATTACTCATCTTTTTGGTATAAGCTCTATTATTATACATGTTTAAAGGAAAAAAAAGCCTTTAGTTTTATATATCTCGTCTTAGAATAGATCAAAAACAAAATAACACTCGACACATTTCTACAAAGTCTTACATGTTGAATCTATAATACGTGTGTGTTAGTCATGCAGTTGGCATCCATCAAATTATATATGTATGTTTTTAATCATGTGGTTGGCTTCCACCAATAATTTCTTTATGTGAAGTCAATATTTACACCAACTAAAGGTGATCTAGCTTTGTTATTTAGTGCAAAATCCATTTTCCATATGCGCTAATCATTTTCTAAAGTTGAATGACTTGCAGCTGTATACATATATTAGAAAACACAATCTCGAAGATTCATGAACTAGATATGTATGTTTAAATGTATGTGACGTGTGTATCTCCTAATTACAGGAACATACACATATCTAGTGGTTGCATTATGAAAAAATCTCATTTCCATGGTTGTTACCAAACAAGTATTTTGGTTATTTATTATGTTAAGTACTTAAAATTAGATGATCATTGATGTTGATAATCTACATCGAGTCACTTAAGGTAATAAACTAATACGATGTTTAATTTTGTATTAATGTGTCAATTACTTCCTACAAAAATCTTAATTTATAATGAATGTTGCAAAAAAATTTCTCACCACACTCTTCATATGTTTTCTTTAAGAAAAAATTGAAGCTAATGACTCAACCCGACCAATTTGTAAATAGGTTTCATAAGAAACCGGTTTAACCATAGGTTTCAAACTGGTTTTAACCCTATATGTTGAAACCTGCTCCGGTCAAATATAAACCAAATTCGTCAAAACCTGATTTTCAAACTGGTTAAACCCCCTCACGAACTGTCCAACCTGGTTTTTAAACTGTTTTGGACCTGAATAGGTTTGAGCCTTCAATCTGGTTACCTGGTTTGTGAACCTATATTACATGAGCCTAACGTGACATATGTGGTTTTACTAATAAACAACTTAGTATAATTTAAACAAACATCACTAACATATAATTTAAACACTAGTGATGTGTCATACTGTCTATATAACTTATGCGGGTCATTTGGTAGGGTAAAAATGATTATACCAACCATACGAGGGCCAAATCATAAAACTATATGATGTTCTTGACTGACATAGAAATGATCAATGTGACCATTATCAAAGTAATACGACCGTATGACTATTTTCATCTCTATCATATGACCCATAAGATATGGCCGGTAGGTTTCAGTGTACATACTTGATTTGACATTATTCAACTCATATGACTACATACGATCCGTGCTTAAACTATGTTCATTTTCATACTACACTGGTCGTTAACATAAAACCAAATCAAAGAAAGTGACAGGAAATGGATTCTCCCGCGCTTATCATGGATCAAATGGTCAAAAGAATGGATCACCTGTGGGATAATAATTAAAAGCAGACATGAAATGATATAATGCTTTATTTATAACATTATTATTGAGTAAACTACTTGCAGTGTAGTTACATTGCTTTAGGTTTCGGTCAAAGAACATCATTACATAGGTGTTTTTCTATATCTTTTGTCTACCTTTTATTTTTTTAAAAGTAAAAGTTGATCACTTACGATTTTCAATTTCATTTTCGAAAATTAAACTTTAACCGAAAATTATTAAATACACATAAGAAGTTTATTGTACTCCTATACGTTAAAGAAAAACTAGTTGTATTTGTGAAAGTTGATAAAAATTATGTTAAAGACCTTCCGAACATAATGGGTTTTGGATTTGTTGCTCGCTAAATAAAACTATATTAATGAAATTATTTATTACCAAATAATGATTTTTAAATACAAATTCAATATTAATAATCCCAAGTTTGAACTATTGGTTGACGGTTATCCATACTATCAATTCGATAAATTGCATTCCCATATCAATCACTTTTATTGTCAATATCAATCATGTAACATAATTATTTTTTAAATCATTTCTGTTACAACATAATTATTATTTAAATCGCTTCTGTTGTCAGTATTAATCAAGTAGCATAACTATATATTATACTTTCAAACTCGACTTTTATATATTTTTCACTTGATTTCGCTTATATGTTTTTCATTTCATTCAATGTTATCATTGTGAGCGTAGCCTGAGTGAAATCATATTAAAAATATGTTAATATTTGATAATTACGCTTTCAAAATTGTTATTGTCAATAAAAGTAAAATTTTATAGTATCATCAGTTAATTATAGTATCAGTTATTATTGACGAGCAAGTAATAGTTTCGACCATCAAAATCAATTTGTCACATTTAAATCAGGTTAATTATTTGTATATAGAATTTGAAACTTACTAGTTTAATTAATATAATCCTACACAAAGAGACATATAAAGTAGGTACGCTTAAGAACCAATTCTAATTTGAAAATTTGAGAACTCCTTCTTTCTGAAAATCTTTTTATACATTTTGTTTTTTCAAATTACATCGTTGGATCATAAATTATTTTGTCTTTAATTTAAGTATAATATTGCTTGCTATATATAAAACAAACAAATTTTATACATCAATACTATACATATCTAGTATACGCTACATCATAAATATAATACGATGTACTCTACATTTGTGGTTTATATACTACATATATGTAATATAAAAATATTATACTCAGATTAAATATAAAACAATTCTTGATATTATGGTGCAATTTATTATTGGGTTACACTTCACTAAATATTTGTCCGGTATAAGTAACTTACACATGTCATAACTGTTTTACACTTGTGAATGTATGCATATAGATAAAAAAATCATAACGTTGTATATGTGAAATGATTTTCATAACTTTTTCACACTTTTGAATTTAACCATATTAATAAAATAACATAACGTTGTATACGCGTAACTATTTGATGCAGTCGGAAACAGAGAGATAGATAATTGACCTGTTGATTCAACAAGAATACCAGGAACAATTCACCTATCTATCGTTGATCACAAAGAATACCGATAATCAGGGTTTACACTCACACACACAGTGATAGAGAGAAAAACAGATTTTTCATAAACTTCAATAATACTTTCTCCCATCTCTTACAATCATATAAACAAACAAAACCAAATTCGAATGGGCCACAAAACATAAACGCGCCGAAAACTGGGCCAAAAGCAAAGTCCAACAAAATGTAAAAATAATACAAAAAATTGAAATAACTCCTAAAATAAGCCGTTTTTGGGCCGAAACGATGGCCCAAACCGCCTATGACGGTTTGTGAAAATGGGCTCCTCGGTACGACGGTCGTTTTGACTGGTCGCAGGCCCAAAACAGAGACTTCTAGCCCAACTTATGGTCGTTTTAGTGAAACTCCCTTGGATAAGCGATCTTGGACCTCCAAAAAGGCTAAAGCTTGCTTATCCACACTTGAGCCCGCATCACTATTCTATCCTGCAAAAAGCAATAATAATTTTGATTGATTTTGATAAGTTAGCACGATTAACATAATAAAGTAGGGTTAACATTCGTTGTTTGAATCCTTTAACTAACTTATTTTGAGAACCCTATCTTATTCTGAGAATCCGTTAATTCATTCTATACCATTGATCAAATCTCAAAGGATAATAATTTCTCAATTTTTTCATTAGCTGATTTTAAAAGAAAATGATATCAAAGTCATTTAACCCACCCCACAAAAGTACAAAATCACTAGATTTTGGATATGCGTCGCTGCCCTATTCTCCTTAATTTGTTTTGTCTTAAAAAAGTTTACCACTTTATTTTTAAAACATCTATAACTTTTAGACGTTGTTACTTTTTTAGAGTAAACTACACGAATCATTCAAGTACGTGTTTCTAATTTGTTGATTCTAGTGCAAGTTAGAGTTTTACTGCTTCTATATTCTACAAAAGACTTACTATCATACGTTTAATATAGAAACACCCCTCGTAATAGAAACACCCCTCGTAAGATTACTAGGATAACAAAGACAAAAGATGATTGTAATATAAAATTTAAAAACCACATATTTCTACTAGGTTGCATGTTAGGTGGATTCCATGAGGTCTTAAGGATGGATTGGTTAACTGCTTATAAGGCTAATATAGTATGTCTAGAAAAAATAATTTGTTGATAGTGCGTAACGGTTGTCCAGTTACGATTTATGGTGATAACGTCTTCACGGTTATAAAGATTATTTATATGATAATGAGAGAAAAGTCTTTGAAGTGAGGATGTGGAGATTTTCTATTATAAATTAAAGATACTAAAACTAAAACCGTACAGTTAACATATATACTCCAAGGGTGTGTTTTTTTATAATATATTCCAAAGGACATTCCTAAGTTATTAGTAGATCGAGAGATTGAGTTTTAGATGGATATATTTTCATGAGTTCAGCCTGCTACTAAAGCATCATATCATCTTGCTCCGCCAGAAATGAAAGAGTTAATGACCCAATTACAAGACCTTCTCGATGAAGGCATCATCAAACTGAGCATTTCTCTTTGAAGTGTTCTTTGTATTATATGTAATAGAGGAAGCTAGAAGTATGCATATATGTAGGGACCATATGGAGCTGAATAAGGTGACAGTAAAGAGTAAGTACCTATTACATAGGATTGACAATATGTTCAATAGTTGCAAGGAGTAAATTGGTTTTTGAGGATTGGCCTCATGTGGGTTATCGTTAGTTAAAAGTAATGGAACATGATATACCGAAAAAAAGTGATTCAGACATGGTATAGACATTACAAAATCATAGTGATGTCGTTTGGTTTGATGTACAATGCACTAGATTTTATGGATTTAATGAATCGGACGAGCCAAAAAAAGAGGGTAACCATGAAGGTCACATTTGTGAGGTGCTAAAAACCCTAAGCAAAGATAGGTTATATGTGAAATTCTCAAAATGCATGTTTTAGCTACACGAGTGTAATTTCTAGAGCAAGTGATTAACCCAAACAGAATCATGGTGGATCCTATTAAAATGTAAGCAATTGTGCAATGGAGTTCTCCGAAGAGGTCATCTGAGAGTTAATGCTTTCTTGAGTTGGCATGTTACTACAGGAGGTTCATCAAAGACTTCTTGAGGATTACCTTACCATTGATAAAGTTAACAAGAAAGGATGTAAACATTAAATGGTGTGATGGTCAAGAAAATATGTTCTAATAGTTAAAGAAAAGTTTGACAAAGGCACAAGTGCTAACCTTGGTAAAATGAAATGATGGTAATCTACTTAGGTGCTACTTATAAAGGGTTGGGGTGCATTCTAATGCATTGTGGTAAAGTGATAGCTTATGATTCCTATTAATTAAAGATTCATGAAGTCAATTACCCTACTAACGATTTGGAATTTGCAATTATGGTATTCAGATTGAACATATGGAGACACTATGTGTATGGTATCAAAGGTATAATTTTTATAAACAACAGGCGCTTAAAGCACTTTTTGAGCATAAAGACCTAAACATGAGAGACTGAGGTAGTGGTTGGAACTAATAAAAGATTAATCACCCAAGTAAAACTAACATTGTGGTTGATGCCTTACCTTAAAAATATACATGAACCATTCTGGGTGACACCTTATTAGCTGATTATGTTGCCTCATCTTATAAAGCAAATATATGAAGTTACATAAAGGTCCTAATACCCAGTCAAATTAGAGATCAAGGAACAAAAGAGGAAAAGACATGTCATATAATTTGGAAGAAAACAACAATAGTATCAAAACTAGATCCGAGATCCTTCACTACGAGGATCATGGAATAACGATTTAAATGTGTAACACCTTGAAATTTCCAAGGAATCAAAAGAAGAGGATGTTTCCACATGAAGAGGGGAGTTCTCATCTGGTATGATGTTTTCACGCGAAAAGTCTAGGATGTGTATAAATAGATGAAAGCATTCAGCTGCTTCTTCACTGGTGCGAAAAGTGTTGTTGTTAGAGAGAGAAAGACGTGAAGTAGAAAGAGAAAGCAAAGATTCAAGGTGTTTGAGGTATGTAACTCGTTTAATAACTCATGTTATGTATCAAGGAACGATATTTGATGAATATAATGCATAATTGTGTGGTATACATTTGAAAAGCTCTCGGGAAAGTCGGTTGTGTGTTATAATCTTCTAAAGGTGAGTTCTAGCCCCTTTTTAAACGAGTTTATGTGTGTTTTTGGGCTATTATGCATACTACCTTGCATGTAATTGCTTATTATGATGTTTGGTTGTAGAATGGTGTTAAGTTATGTGGGTTTATATGCATGATTAAGGCATTTCTGGCTAGAAACTTCATGTTTTCGCTTTTAGGCTGGTAGCTCTCACGCGTATAGTTCTTGCGAGAGGGATAGATTACTTGGGATGCAAGGGTTGGAATTCCACAAACTTCTCGCGCGACTAGGAAGGTATCGCGAGATGGAGATGTTCTCGCATATGGGTGGCTTTTATGCAAGGATTTAACTTTGGTGTGGTTTTCATGCAAGGTTGTGATGTTGTGTGGACTTCGTTTTTGCATGACTTGTACTGTTATGTATTATCTTTGTCCTGTTATAATTTTTTTCAAATGATTTATTTTATGATAAATTTTTACTTGGTATGCTATGTACTGTAATAAGTAAAGTATTATGTAATGAAACTGAATGATAATGGTAACATAAAGTGAAACGTAAAAATGAATGAAAATATTGCAAGCAAATGTTTGGAGATTCATAATTCCTTGTGTGGGTTGTTAGCTCAACCATATGCCTAGCTAGCCAAAAAGATGCACACATGGGTCTAGTCCTTGAGATTGACCATGTACGAATGGAGGCACACAATCCTTCTAATTGTTAGCTCAACTGTGGGTGGCCGAAATGGTCCAGAATGATACTCATAGGGGTCTGATCCTTATGATCGACCAGAATGGAATGGGATCGTTGTCGCGAGGCCTTGAGATTATGATCAATCTCATAACTTATGTTGAGGGCCAATCATATGATACTAATTCGTTAAAGTGAAATATAATGAACGATATGATGATGGAAGAAAATGAGTGAACATGTTGTTATGTATGTATTAATGTGTGCTCACGTAAGAAAAGGCAAAGGTTTTAATGAATGTAAAGTATTTTATTATTAAACTAGAACTCAGTGTCACTTACTTTATATGTATAATAGTCGGTAGGTAATTGATTATGTTGAGGAGATGCGAGCTTGGACATGGAAGCTACTGGGATAGTCTAATTCTAGCATTCACGATTTTGAAACAATGTCTATATTAATACAAATTTAATTTTTAAAGGAAATGACACGATGTTTTATAACAAGCATAAATTTTAAATAAAAATTATGTTTTCGCTGCAATTGTTACGTTTATAATGATATATGCTATGAATGTCCAATTGTGAGTGTTCTCGGTTTGGGGCCTTACAAGTTGGTATCATAGCCAAAGTTTAAGATAATTAGGTAAAAGTATTATAAAAACCAAAACTTAAACTAAAATAGGGACAAATGGGAAATGGATGCAAGGTCGAGTAGCTGCATGCTTGCAGGTAAATGTTTTATGTAAAGTAATGGGAATGGAATTATATGCGTATGTTACGTGTATTATATGATTATAGTAGATTTAGATACTAATGTAATTAGGATAGGAAATGAAAATTAAGGTAAGTAGCTAATCACAAATGACATAATCTGAGCTATTTCCTTAAATGATCATGTTGGTGTCTGAATTTTATAAAAGTTAGAAACGGCTAGAAGGAAATCTACGAAGACTTTCCAAAGAGGTAGTCAAAGTGGGCGTAATGTTAGGTCACGTGTCACTAGAAGCAGTGCTAAGAAGGCTCATGAGGGGCCTAAACTTTATAGTTGTAGGAAACGGGAATAATACCACTACTTACCGATAGGTGAGAGAGATGGAGGCTATGCTGGATATTAGCGAGTGATTGGAAGATCAGAAGGTGAAGTTTGCTACCCATTTATTTGTGGATTTAGTCTTGTGCTAGTGGGACAATATTGTCCAGGCTGAAGGTAGTAGGTCTATTAGCAAATGAGGTGGTCGGAACTAAAGAAGCTAGTGATTAAGGAATTTTGTCATCAATGAGAGTTGGATAATATTGAGTTTGAGTTTTTGTAGTTGGAGGCGGGAACCATGGCACATCAATAGTACACAATGAAGTTTATTAAGATGGCAATGCTGGTTCTAGAATAGGTGACACCCGTTACACAAATGATCCAGAGGTACATTTAGGGCTTGTCGGTGGATATCTACAAACATATGATTGGTGCCCGACCAAGCATGTTTAGATTAGTGGTTGATCTAGTAGGGAGACTTTATGACAGCGGAAGGAAGTGATCGTGGTGGAGGCAAAGAAGATGTGGAACAGTGACAGGAATGGGAGTGGAAAGCAGTATAGGGCGGTGGTGGTTTTTGCATTTGGTGGTAAAACGACGAGAGTGGATGATAGAAAGACACCAACAGGAGGTGTGGGGTGAATGGAAAGCAAGAAGCGTGGAAAAGATCATACAGGAGAATGTAAGTAGGAATCGAATCTATGTTTTACAAGTGGGAAGTGGGACACATGGCAAAGGATTACGAAGAGAAGGCCAAGTGTTTCAACTGTGGAAAGATTGGCCATATGAAAAGGGACTGTAAAAAGCCAAGGGTTGAGGGTTCCGGCCAAGGAAAGGGGTAGAAAAAGGAAGGAAGAAAAAAACTAAGGCCAGGGCCTTAACTATAACCAGGGAAGAGGATTGGGTAGATCCCAACGTTGTCTTAGGTACGTTCCTTGTAAACCAAACTTTTGCATCTGTACTCTTCAATTCTGGTGCTAGTAAAAGTTTTATTTCTGCTGCCTTTATATGATAAGCTACCTGCTAGGAGTAGAAAGATTGATGAGCCCTTCGATGTAGAAACTACCATTGGTAAGTCTACTAGGATATTTGATGCGGTAGTTGATTGAGTTATAGAATTGGAAGGTCATAGGTTCTCTGCTAGACTGTTTATGATAACCTTAAATGGATTTGATATAGTCCTATGGATGAACTGGCTAGCAGCCTATGAGGCCAGTATAGTATGCCGCAAGAAGACGATTCGACTGATCGCGCCCGATGGTAGTTCGGTTACTATTACAGAGATAGGGTTAGTCCAGTTCTGAACGTCGATGATTTTGGCTGAGAAGTGTTTTAGGCATGGATGTGATGCTTATCTAGCCTATGTGAAAGATTTGGATGTGTTAGCACCGCAAGTGTTAGATGTACCAGTCATGTGCGACTTCCCTGAAGTTATTCCTGAATATCTATCAGGTGTACCACCAGACCGAGAGATTAAGCTCAAGATCGATCTATTACTTGGGTTCAACCTATCAGGTGTCGTATCGTCTAGCTTCCTCGGAGATGAAGAAATTGATGATTATGTTGCAAGATTCGCTGGATAAGATTTTTATTTGACCGAGTATCTCTCCGTAGTGTGCCCCGGTCCAGTATGTAAAGAAGAAGGATGGTCGTATGAGGATATTGACTGACTATCATGAGTTGAATAAGTTAACCATGAAGAACCAGTATCTGCAACCGATTATTAATGATTTTTTTGATAAGTTTCAAGGTGTTAGTTAGTCTTCAAGGATAGACCTTTGATTTGGTTACCATCAGCTGAAGGTGAAAGAAGAGCATATCCCTAAGATAGTTTTTGCACCCGTTATGGGCACTATGAGTTTGTCGCAATGTATTTCCGTTTAACGAATTCGCCAGCTACTTTTATGGATTTTATAAATTATGTATGTTGGCTGATATTGGACATGTCAATGATTGTATTCATCAATAACATCCTAATTCACTCAAAGAGTGACGAGGAGCATGCCGGTCATGTCAAGGAAGTACTCGAGACACTTAGAAATGAGATGTATTGAAAATTCTCCAAATGTGCATTCTGGTTGTGTGAGATCCAATTTCTTGGACATGTGAATAATCCCGAATGGATCATGGTGGATCCTTCAAAAGTCGAAGTAGTTATGCAATGGAAACCTCTAAAGACGCCATATGAGATCCGTAGCTTCTTGGGTCTGGCAGGCTACTACATGAGATTTATCCAAGATTTCTCTAAGATAGCTTGTCTGTTGACTAAGTTGACTCATAAGTATGTGAAGTTTGAATGTAGTCTAGATTAGGAGAGTGCCTTCTAAGAGCTAAAGACAAGGTTAAATCAAGCTCATGTCTTGACGTTGCCTGAAGGGAACGAGGACCTAGTGGTTTATTCGAATGCTTTGTATTCAGGCTTAGGTTATATGTTGATGCTACGAAGGAAGGTTATAGCCTATGCTTCTCGGCAGTTGAAAATCAATGAAGTCAACTACCCTACTCATGATTTGGAGTCAATGGATATAGTCTCTGCATCGAAGATTTGGAGGCATTACTTGTACAGGACCAAATGCACCATCTTCACAGATCATAAGAGTTTCAAGTAGTTTGTCAAAGGATTTTAACATGAGGCAAAAAAGGTTATTAGTTGATCAAGTAGTATGACTACGAAATTCATTATCATATAGGCAAAGCAAACGTGGTTGCTGAAGCCGTCAGTAAAAAGAATGGCCTGAAACAATCTGAGTGAAGGCTTATTAGTTGATTGTGATGCTAGATATCATGGGTCAAGTTAGAGAGTTACAAGATGAAACACTAAAGGATGACAAAATTAACTATGATTGAATGAAGGGATATATTTCAGATTTGAAAGCACCCTTGGTGTTAGAACCCGATCTGGGTGGATGTGGATTCATCGCTTTGAGGATTTGAGGGGATGGATTATGGATGAAGCTCATAATACATAGTATTCCATTCATCATGGTACTAAAAAGATTTATCATGACTTTAAAAGGGACTACTGGTGGCTGGGGATGAAGCGTGATGTGGCGGAGTATGAGAGTAAGTGCCTAACTTGTTTACAAGGGAAGGCCGAACACAAGAAGCCATACGGGAAGATCCAACATTTGGATATTCCCTAATGGAAGTGGGAGCACATTATGATAGACTTCATTATGAAGTTGCCTCACACGATGATAGTATGTGATACCATTTGGGTAATTGTGGACCACTTGATGAAGAGTGCCCACCTTCTACCGATCCGATAGACGTAATCCTCAGAAAGGTTGGCGGATCTATTCATCGAAGAGATTGTAACTCATCATGGTGTATCGGTGTCCATTGTTTATACTAAAAACCATTAGACAAAGATAACTGTAATTGTAGATCATAAAGGGCCCTAAAATGCTAAATTTCAAATGTGAAAGCTAAAGTTCAAAGCTTTGCAAGCTAGACAAAAGTTTTCATTTATTGCATTCTCATCCGCTAAAGAAGATTTGCCTTATGCAATCTCACCCACCAAAGGAGTTGTACCAGTTATTGGTAGCTCACTCGTTAAAGGAGCTTCATACTTGTACACACAATGATAAAGTTAAAGATAAAGATAAAGTAAAGTTAATGAAAATGATAAAGTATAATACTTGTTATATTATTATTAAAGATTAACAATTAAAGCTAAATTGACAACTAATGATAAAGTAAAGGATAATGTTAAAGTTTATCGATGACTAGTATGAAAAGTGTTTTGCTAAAGTGAAAACTAGAACTTACGCAACAATGTTGATTTTTATATACTTACTAGTTCAATAAGTATGACATAAAATTAAGAAAGGATGCCCCAGCATGGATCGCCCGACTATAAAAAGATTGGCATTTTATTTAAAGAATGCGATAGTTTAATATATTGATTATATTGGTTATAAACAATGATCCTTGTGATGACATTTTAAGTCCGTTGCTATGTATGGAATGTTTGTTTAACATTTAAGAATTATATCTACCTTTGAGGTTACCCAAAAACGAAGCCTTACATAACTCCACTTCAAGTACAATTGAATATGAGGGAACAAAGCTATAGACAAGCTTATCCTTTGAGAACTCATTATTACTGTCGTGTGCCTTGCAACAATGCTAGAAACTTTGTGTATGGATTATTGGTGGTTTACACAAATAGGTTTTAAATTTATGAAAATGATAAGTACTTATAATTAAATAAACACACATATGAGTGGGTGTACTAATTGTAGATTGAAAGTCAGACTAGAGTAAGTACCAAGTATCTTATTTTGTAAGGCTACAATAAGTACCAATAAGGGTTAAAACAATAAAGTAATGAATTTATATTATCACTAATTAGAAAGCACAAATTAACTAATAATAAAGAAACAATCAGATAAAGAAAGTAGTATCATTTAGGAAAATCTCTTAAATAGTAGGATACTTCTTGTGATGAGTTTACCAAGAGTAGTAATTACACACACTTTTAGAAGCCACATTAGAGTTGATACATTTCCATGTGAATTATTTCAACCGAAACCAACCATCTCATTTAAAGTGCCAATAAATATGAGACCAATGCTATATAGACAATCGATTCAATTCAAAGGTACACATATGAGTTTCTCGCTAAAGAACTCCCCCTATCTCCAAAATCAAAGGGTAAAACTCAATAGATGACTAAGACATTTTATTAAAAATTAGTTAAAAGATAACAAACTTGAATTACTAGTTTGTACCATGACTCACCTTGTACTTGCTAGACAATAAACGCTCAATTTGTTAAGGTAAAAATAAAAATGAAGACTCTATAATACTAGCCTAATACCCTTGACTCATCCACCACACATGATATGATAAATAAGTTACTAAAACAAGTGTATATACATAACAAAAGAATCTAATCAATTTCTCTACTAAAATCGAATTAAATCATATTCATTCAGTCAGCCAATAAGAATCAAACCATGTCCTAGCTTATATCTACCTAGATGATACTAATCGTCTAGTCTATTTTAGCTAGAGTAATAAAAAGTTACTAAATAATTTAAATCTTTATAAGATAGAGAAGAAAAAATCAAAATATCAACTCTACTCTTCTAATATGAGTAGATGTAGACACTTTGACTACTCTAAGACCTGTCTTTATCTTTTGCAGCTATTGGGATTACTTGATTCATCTACTATTGGATAATGAAGATGAATATACTGAAAACCCTGGATTTTAGCATTGGCCTTCAATTGCCAAATCAGGCCAAGTATTGAACCAAGTGCAATGGCATATGCTGAATAAATGCAGATCAACATATGCCAGACAAATGCCGAATGACATGTACTGAAAGACAACATATCAACAGATACAGTATAACTACAATTAGCAGATAACTCCATAATTGGCTATGACTACTGCTAAGAACAAGCATGTATGTGTTGACAGCTGCTGTGTTTCATATTTAGGAGACAACATAGTACTGAAGCTGCTAAATCTGATGCACAGATTACCTATTCAGCGGTACCATCTGAACGTAGAATAGTTTTTTCTTATTGTTTAGTATAAAAGTCCTCACACTTGTATTGTTGAGGCAAGATTTCTTAGCCATTTGATTTTATTTGCCCAAATTGTATTCTTTATACAAAACATACTAAACAAGTGAATAATTTAAAAGAAACTTATTATGTTTATCTTTACTCAAAGTATTTGTGTTGTCATAGTAAATAACTAACTTAGATTCTACATTCGTTAGTTATTGATCATTGAAGAAGTACGTTCTTGTTTGTCTTAACCGACGTCGAACCAACAAGTGGTATTAGAGCCTTGGCACTTAATTTGTTTGAATCTACTTTTCAAAAAATCACTTGTTTCTTCTTTTGATCACATTACTAAACACTACCCTGTCCTCACATCCTCTACCCTCTCAAGATGATTGTTGTAGCCATTTCGAGTAAACATGATTTGGAGAATAGGACTCAGACTAACCTCCCATGTTTACTCCACATAATTATGATACTTGAAAAATCCAAATAGAAGATTTCATAAGAAACCAAGACATAAGATTGTGGCTCTCATTTCAGAATGGACCACATGTCCCCATGGTCCAAACCGTTGGTGAATATGGAGTAATGATCCCAAAAGATTCTATAAATACTCAGATGATAATCTAAGGAAGATGGATGTGGATTCAAAGTCTTTATGGCTGATCAAAATAAGCATTCACAAGAGTATCATGCATGGCTTTAAGAAATTCACAACTGCTCAAAAGTTATGGGCAGCTTTGAAGGCCAGATTTGAAGGTACAAGAGACATAAAGGAAAACAAAAGAGATGTCTTGAAAAAGAAGTTCGAAAACTTTGGTTTCATAAGAGGTGAAACCATGACTCCTACATATCTTAGATATTTGGAGCTTTTAGACTCTTTTAACAAAGCCAGAGTGAAGATGGAGAATAATGATGTTTTTAGAAAGTTCTTATGATCCTTACAAAAGACATGGAAAGTTACACTGTGTCCATAAGAAAAACTGACAATGTAAAGACAATGACTCTTGAGACGTTATATGGCATCCTCAATGCTTATCAAATGGAGATGGATGCAGATGAAGATTCACTAGGCAGATCTTCAAACCCCTCATGTCATCAGCTCTCATGGCCCCTATTCATGAGCCAGTTCATTATCACTCCCACTCCCAAGTCTATCAAACTCCATGGTGACTCATCAAGCACCAATGATCACCTACCCTGAATCTCCAACTGCTGAATCTCAATCATCACCATCATTCAGCAGATGGAATCAACCACTCTTAACATCCTTTTTAGAATCATATTCCACAAACTCAGCCTTTATTAATGATCAAGCCAAATTCTTTCAACTATCTGAAGAAGATATGGAGTGAATTCATCAGATGACCTTGAAAAAATGGATATCAACTATAAGGTAGCAATGATATCCTTCACGGCCAAGGAGTTTTAACAGAGGACCAGAAGAAAGTTCCCGAGGTAATGAAGATCGGGATTTGGGTTTGACAAAAGCAAGGTAAAGTCTTTCAACTACAACCAGCTGAGACACTTTATCAAGGCATGCAAAGCACCAAAGTCTAACCTATCTCCTCCAAGAACATCCACCCATCAACAACACTCAACTCGTCAAAACATACCCTCATCCTTTAGCCAAAGGAATACAACAACAGTATCCTCAAGAGAAGATGTGATTGAATGGCGCTTCCAAGTGGAGATGACACTCCCATCAACAATGCTTTGATGGCTGGAAGTTCAAACCTCTCACCTCAGGTAACTCCTGAACCTTGCTATACTCCTGAATGCATAGCTAATGTAACTTCTACAAAAGTCATAATTTGGATATCATGAAAGATGTTGAGTCAATCAATCTCCTTAAAACTAATTTTAAGAAAACTGATCAAGCTCAAAAAGATAAAATAATAGAGCTGGGAAAAAATGTTTCATAATTAAAATATTAACAAGCCAATTTAGAACCCAAATTTATGACCTCTTGAGTGGATTAAAATCAACACAAGGTGATTTAACAATTGCTAAAACCTATGCTGAACGATATAATGTACAAACTGAAAAAGATTAAAATTTTTTTGCTTTTACTGAAAATTCCCAAAGGTTGTATCAAACCAAGACATGTCTAGGGTATAATCTTATGGAACCTCCAACAATATACATTCTCACATATACCCCTAAATTCGACCTTGATGTAAAGCAGCAAGTATCCGTCAAACGCATCTTTACAAATCCATCTGTTAAAAAGATTGGGACAGAAGAGAAGGAGGATGTAGCTGAGGGTAGGGGCGGAGCATAGTTGGGACCGGGGGGGGGGGGGGGGGGGGCGGGGGCGCCCCCTCTCTTTTTTTCGCTGGTAGTGTAAATTTTTGGCTCGATAGTGTAATTTTTTTATAAAACTCGAGTTCGCCCTCCCTAAAAAATTAAACTCGCCCCCACCCCCCCTACAGGAGTGTTCAAGCTCCGCCACTAGCTGAGGGTATGGATGAAGAGGAGGAGAAGAAAGAAAAGGAAAAAGAGAACAAAATGGTGGAGAAGGAAAGGAGCAGATAGAATGCAAAACTGAGCAGGATGTGATCAAGAAGGTCAAGTTTGTAAAAGAAATACCATCTTCCGAATCACATCAGCTATCTGCCAAACCAGAGTCCTCTCCCAAGAAAGAGCTTCAAACAAAGCAAAGCTGCAACAAGAACCCTTTCAAAATTCTATTAGTATAATCCCCTAGCTCACTCTTTCGAACATCCCAACAAGCCCAAATGTAACACCCTGGAAAAAAAGTCGAAACAAGCCAAGTAATAATAATAGGCTTAGTTGGGGCTTATTTAATATTAATAAGAAGGAAATGGATTACGGACCAAATTAAACTTATGGGTTATGTGTTAGATGAGTTTAAGGTCCCATGAACACCCGATATATAAACACAAATCAGCCATATTCATCCTCATTTGCAACTCAAACACCAACTTTCTAAAGAGAGAGTGTAGAGAGAGAAAATAGAGAAAAGTAAAGATTTGAGGCTTTATTGATCAAAGGATTGAAGATCTGCGTTATTGGGCATCAAACAACAAGAAAAGAACAAGAATCAAAACTGTGTACCGTGAGCGTACTTTGGGTGAAGTTATTTTTGCGAAGACCAAGTGAGTTCTAGCCCATCTTTTACAAAGTTTTTAATGGTTTTTGGGGCTGTTATGCATACCTTTGTGATGTTAAGTGCTTAACTATATGACTTTTGTGGTGTTAGCCGTAAGATGTATGATTATTGTACGCGAAGTAGGATGAATTGTTAAGCTAGTGCTCGATAAGTTAAGAGATACGAATGCGCCTACCTATGATACCTTAAACTACTTTCTCTCACAATGAAAATGATTTTATGAAAGCATTACTTGAATGTTAAGTGTGTAGTAAGTAAAGTATGATGTAAAGAAAAGGGAAGGTTAATGATAATGAAAAGTGGAACCTAATGATTGAACGAAAGTCTTGCAATCAAAATGAAAGGAGGTTCACAACTGTGTGTTGTTAGCTCAACTGTATGGGGCCTAGCTAGCCTATGAATACAGGGGTCTAATCCTTGAGATTTATTGAAGCTACGAAACAGGACCCCTGTCACTTGCCCTGGTACTGGAGTCAGCTTCGTGCATAATGTTAGGGGTCTATTTATGGACTTCGGCCCAGTACTAGCTTCATGCACAATGTTTGGGGTATAACATACGACATTGGTCTAGATTAAAGTGAAAGATAATAATGAAAGTTTGAATTGTGCGAAATGAACGAAGCGAATGATAAGAAATCAATATGATGATATGTATGTAATGATGAATAATCACGCACTAAATGTAAGGTTTTGAAATGTATGAAAAAGTTTTTATTACAAAACTTGAACTCACTCAGCGTAGCTGACTTTGTGTGCATAATAGTTGAAAGGTAATGATGCAGCTGAGAAGTGCAGGCATGGATGAGATAGCTACTGGAACGATCCGAGTCTGGCATTCTAGATTTTGAACAATGATTGTAATTGTCAAGTTTTTGTGATACAACTACAAGAACAATGTTTTGTCATGTAATTTACAATTATATATGAAACGTTTGAATTCCGCTGCAAAATGTCATGTTGTAAATGTTTTACGCTATGAATGACCAACTGTAAGCGTTCCGGAAACGGGGCCTTACACCAAACCCTTAGGAAAGTCTGCATCTGCTAAACAACCATTGAAGGACATGTTCGGCAGCCAAATCTTTCAAGTGTTGGCATCAAGCAATACTCAACACCTCTGAAAGATCTACCAAAAAGATCAGTAGTTACAGACCAAAAGAACAATAAGAAGTTGGAGAAACCTTCACATCTCCAAAAGCTTCAAGGGGTTAAAGCATAAAGGATGATATCAAGACAACTGGAAAAACCAGAGAAAATTTTAGTGAAAAAGACATCTACCGAATCCTTAATTGACCCAAAGCCAACTCTTACCCCCTTAGTATTTAACATTGATATAAATATGAATACCCAAGACTAAACAAGCTTGGGTCCCCATTCATCACTAACCAAATTGTTTGTGTGTAGGATCATTCACAGGCCAAAACTAACTTATGGATTGTGGATAGTAGATGCTCCCGACACATGACAAGTGACAGATCATGTCTGTTGAATATAGAACCATATGACGGTTGATCTTTTGCCTTTGGAAGTGATACGAATTGAGGATACATTATTGGCAGGGGACAGTCAACAATGGTAAGGTAAGTTTTGATATGGTGAACTATATGAAAAAGTGAAACTATAATCTACTGAGTGTGTCTTAGTTGTGAGACCAAAAACATAACACTTTTGTCAAGGTGGAAGTGAAGGTGAAAGACCAAGATCTAAGCAGTGCAAGACTAGACATTGCTTACTTAACTGAGCAGAAATATTCTAAAGATAATTAGATTTATGGGCTTAAGAATATAATCTCTTATCGAATGAAGAAATTAAGAGATTGAATAGAGAATTAGAGCATGTAGACAATAAATGAGAAAGAACATTCAAAAGGTCTAGAACAAGCATTGAGTGAAGAATTCTTTGATCAGACAATGTCTCCTATTAAAGAAACTAGCACAAGGAGAACTAAACAAGCAAACATCATCTCTGATGAGACATACTCAATGGATCTGTTGTTTGGTGAAGCTAATCTATTTGAGAACATCCACTATTCACCCATTCTAAGATAACATTTTCATATACCAGACACCCAACCATCTTAATCAAGCATCGTTTCTATAAACCCCTTATGTGAGAAGCAAAAAGAGTTAATCAGATAGTTTGCTGAATCATTGAAAGTACAACCCAACCATCCAAACATGAAACATCATCATCATCACAACCTCAAATGAAAACTTATGAAAGGAATGGAATAGACTGACCCTGGCATCATTCTCATGACAAGCAGCAAGAGCCAATCATTATCTTTACTGATTCTAATAAAGAAGAAGAAGATAAGGATGAAGAAGAGATTGAGAACATTCGAGACTTATTCCCAGATGATCCTGAAACACTTATGGGAATAGAGTTAGCATCCAGAGGTTTTCCCTATGACCTTCATACATCTTAACCTATCTGAGGTTAAAGACTTGCTCAAGGATTTTCAAGACACTATGAAGAATGAGACTGAGCAAATATACAAAAGGTATGAATTTGCCCAAGGATCCTCAAATAGAGAAGATGACATACTCCTAGGCAAAAAGCTATTTGGGACACAAACTATGCCATACAGGTCATATGCTGGTAGATCTTTATCCTAGATGAAAGGCCTTGCTAGAGAAATATACAAGAACATGCTCACAAGTGCTTTGAAGCCACAAGTCTCTGAACCTCATCCAACAGCTTCATTATCCACATATCATCAAGCTCCACCTAAGCTTCATCCCATAGAAGAGCCTAGGAAAATCATGCCTCACAAGCTATGGCCTGAAGGAAATGAAGTAGGGAACTGATTAATGAGAACACAAATTTTATGAAACTCTATGATAGGATAACACTCACAGCATCAGTAGATGAAAGGAATTTAGTAGCATGAAAGTGTGATGAGATATGGGATGTTATGTTGATCAAGAAAGTATTTGGACTTGTCCAATACTTGTCATACAAATTCCAATTGGGATCATTGTCTTATGAAGATAGATTATACCTTATGTAGCTGAGAATGGTGAATCACACTAACAATCCCAGAGGTGCTGATTATTATCATATCATGAGATCATAAATGAACAGACAACATAATGAGTTGCAGATGAAAGCAGACAGAGAAGATAAACATCACTTAGCCAAGTTGAGAAGAGAACAACAATTGGCTAGTAAACAGAAGCAACAAAGTGAAGAACAGACAACATATCTTGAATTCCCCCAAGGATCGATTTCAATCTCTTAAATAATAACAACAAGTTGTCATTGATTTAATTCTATTTAATCAGAGTAAGGAAACCTATGATTAATGATATGAGATCTGTGTGTGTATGTATGATGTGTGTGTTTGTATGCTTGAATGCTATGGAATAATAATAAATGCTTGTTTGATTGATGTGAATCCAAGGATCGAGATAGGAATTATCAGTTTAGATATGACAAATAGTGATCACAAAATTACTACAACTTGTTGTTTAATTAATTGTTTATAATATTGTAATTTCCAATGATGAATAATGAAGAACAAACACGAGAAATTGAAATACAAATTAAGTAATAAGATAAAAACAATTGCTTCAAATGATTTCTATTTGATTGATCTTTTGGTGTAATCGGAAATAATGTATTGTTTTCTGTGTGTTTGGAGAATGCACCCATGCCTTATATTTATAGGCAGAGGGATTCACTTTTTAAGGGGGTAAAGTAACTTTCTTATCGTGGTAAGAAAGTTACATTCGTGAAATTCTGATGTGATGGGGTGACATATTCTTGAATGACATCAGTCTTCCGTAGACGTTGACTTGTTGACATCACTTTCTGAAATTGACTTGATTGACTTCATAGAAGAGTTGTCTTCTTGCAGGAATTGGTCTTGTGTAGGAATGGGATCTTTGATCTTCAAGATCATCTGTAAGGATTCCTTAAGTCTGATGCAACCCAAAACATCCAATATGTCTCTGCAATATGCACTAAGTACTGAAGTAAAGAATGCTTCGGAAGTTTTACACAATACACTAGAAAATACTCTAAGTGTAAAATCTTCCGAAGCCAAGACCAATATCTTCCGAAGCCAAACATGAAGTCTTCCGAAGCCTCAGAGACAAAGTCTTGCGAAGCTTGAACCTATGAAGACAGATTTCTTCCGAAGACTTTTAGTATACATGCTTTATCTGATATACTGTTTCATAAAGCACTTTTTCCGCTGCATCTCTGTAAAGTCACCAACTTACATGAGTTGGTGAAAAGGTCCATGCTTTTGGTAACTGTACATTGAGGTCTTGAGTCTGTAACTTTCTACTTTATGTACTTTATCCTTTTTGTAATAGATAAGGATGTGAGCTATGGCATGTCATAGTCACAAGGTCAAAAGGCAGATATGCCTTTTGATCCTACAATTGATTTTGTTAGTGTCTAGTCAATTGTATCCAGCTGGCTTTCAAAGTATAGCCGGCTGTAGGATGTAGTATAAGTATTCCAAGTTCTTGTATATTTCTTTATGCTTTGTAACACTTGTAAAAGAACTTGAGAAAGCAATATACTGCCTCCTTGAAACCCAACTCTCTTGTTCTGTCTCTTTACTTTACTTGTGTTCTTTGTATCACCTTGGTTAATCCAGTTCACTGTTTGATCAAAGTTTAGTTGTTCTCCTCATTGTGTTGTTGTGTTTTAATTTGTTCAAGCCCTTAAACGGTCCTGCAATTGGTATCAGAGCATTCCAGGCTCTTGATATAAGATCTCACCATCTTAAGATCCCTCACACACACAAAAACTAAACTCTCCAAATGGCATCCATCTCAAAGACTGATATGGAGACTGGAACCATGAACAAATCCCCACTGATCACTCTTGATGATTTTGACACCTGGTGTATGAGAATGGAAGGTTTCATCAGGTCTCTTGATTCAAGAATGTGGGAATCTGTTGAGAATGGACCTTTCATACCCAGCACTCCTTCTGCTACTGGTGCTGGTATGATTCCAAAAGATGTGGCCAACTACTCTGATGAAGATTGAAAAGATAGGATTGATAGAGATGATGATGACTGCTTCAGACTGCTCTTCCAAACTCTGTATACAGAGGCTTTAAGAAGTGCAAAACAGCTAAACAGCTGTGGGATGCACTGAAGCTGATGTATGAAGGCTCCTCTGAAGCCAAGGAGAACAAGAAGGATCTCCTGAAGCAGCAGTTTGAAAACTTCACCTTCAAAGCAGGTGAAACCATGACTCAACAATACTTCAGGTATGTTGAGATAGTGGATACCCTAGTGGATGGAGGAGTTCTTCTTGAGAATAGGGACATTGTAAGGAAGTTCATGTCCTCACTTCCTAGGCAATGGACACACTAGTGTGTGGTGATCAAGAGGACTGAGAACCTTAAAACTCTCACTCTAACAGAGTTATATGGGATTCTCAGTGGATACCAGATGGAGATGAACATGCAAGGTTCATCTGGCAACTCCAACAATCAAATGGGTTCAGCCCTTCATGTGGTTGAAAGGAATAGCATAGAACCCCAACATCATCTCATATGCTACCCTGACAACTCACAAAGGGTCCTTTCATCACCTTTCCGGAGACACCCAGGGAGAACTTTACTCAAGGAAGCCCATTCCAAGAGACAAGTTCTTCTCAAGCCTTTGTGTCTACTGATGAAAGCTGTGGGAACTCTCTCTTCACTCTTGAAGACCTGGACTGTATCCATCCAGATGACCTGGAGTACATGGAGATAGTTCAGCAGATGGCTCTCCTCACTCACAGCCAAGAAGTTCTACAAGAGAACAGGAAGAAGTTTCCAAGCAATGCTACCAGTGGAAAGTTTGGGCTGGATAAAAGCAAAGTTAAGTGTTACAACTGTAACCTTATGGGCCACTTTGCTAGGGAGTGTAAGGCACCTAAAACAAATGGTGGCCAAACACAAGCCAGACCAAACTACACTGACAAAGCCCCTCAGAATGAGAAGCCAAAGCAACATGCTATGCTGTTGCTGTTGAAGGGGAGGCTTGACTGGAGCTTTAGGTGGAGATGCTTCTCCAAACCAAGCACTGATGGCAGACCATGATGAAGCCAAGGTATTGGAACATCTCTGTACTCCTGAATGCATTGCTAAGTAAACAATACAGGTCCTACAACTTAGAGATGAGATCTGAGATGAGTCATTAAACATATTAAAATCTGATTTTAGAAAGTCTGAAAATGATTACAAGTTAAAGATAGAGGACTTGGAGAAAACCTTATCTTCAGTACTAAAACATGAACATACAGATTTTAGAAACTCAGATCCAAGATCTCATAACTAAGTTGACTGAGTGCCAGGCTGAGCTTGTGATCAGCAAAGCCAAGGCAGAAAAGAGTGTTCTTGAAGAAGAGACCTTCAAGAACATGATATCCTCATCCCTGAACAACAAAGTGTGCTATCAAAATAGACAGGGACTGGGATCAATGAGATAGCTCTTCCACACACAATCTTGTCTGTAAGATCTCCTAGGTGTGGAACTTGTGAAGATGAGCTTCCTCTCATAGATCCTATAAGTGAGGAGGATGAAGAAGTGATAGTGAAGAATTCCTCTGAGAAGAGTGAAGAAGAGGATTCTTCCAAGGGCCACTATCCTTCTGAGGAGAAGAAATCTACTGTGATGACCAAGTCCAAGAGAAAGAACTTGATCAGGAAGAGCAAGAGAAAAGCAAAGAAGGCTCAAGAGATCAAGGCTACTTTTGATGCTAAGCAGAAAAAGTTTTTATCTCTGCAGGTTTCAAAGTAGTTAGGACTGAAGACATCAACCAAGACTCCTCAGCTAAGAGTCCTGGTTCTTGTTCAAATCATCTCAGTGCAAGGAAGAAGACTGAGCTGCTGTGTACCACTGCTGCACAGCCTGGACCATCAAACTCCAAGAACAGTTCACAGCCCAAAAGAACTGTCTCAGCATCTACCAAGATGAAGGTGGAGAAGGGATGTGACCAAAGTCAGTCTTGCTCTCATAAGGAGACTCTTTTGAAGAAGAAGATGTTATGTGTCATGTGTGAAAGTACCTCTCACATTGCTAAGGATTGCCCATACAATCCTAAAAGTACTATCCACATGACCAATACAAAGACTTCAAAGAGTTTCAAGAAGATTCAAGCTTCGGAAGGAAAGTCTGTTTCTTCGGAAGCTCCAAATCAAAGAAGAAGGTAAATGGAAAATTACCTTCGGAAGTAAAATTGGTCTCGGAAGAAAGGAGTTCTTCCGAAGCACTGAAGTCTGCTGCAGTGACTGTAGAATCTTCCGAAGGTTCAGTCATCAAAACTTGTGAAGTCCCAAAAGCTTCTAAGGTTTTGAAGGTCAAGTCCAAGACTCCAAAGGTGGTGTGGAAGTCTAAGAAAGACCAAATGACTGAAGTTCTCCATCAACAACAGCTGAAGATCCCCTAGTACAACCATAGGATCTATTACTGTTGCATTACCTTCTATTACACTTAGTGAGCCCAAGACAAGTAAGGCTTGGGTTTCCAAATGTAACTAATCATTTTCTTTGTGCAGGAACAGCTCAAGACAAGCAGGAAATGTCTGGATATTGACAGTGGCTGTTCCAGGCACATGACAGGCAATAGGTCTCTACTCCATAATTTTGAGAGAATTGATGGAGGACCAGTTGCTTTTGGAGGAGATGAAGGTGGTTACATTTCAGGAAGGGGCAAGGTCACAAATGGTAAGCTCAGCATTGAGAAGGTAAACTTTGTTAAGGAGCTTGGGTACAATCTTCTGAGTGTATCCCAATTTTGTGATCAGAGTCATAACATGCTCTTTACTGAGCATGAGTGCATTGTTCTCAAGCCTGGAGTGGTCATTCCTCATGAGCATATCCTGCTCAGAGCCCCCAGGAAAGGGAACATGTACAAGATGGATTTGCAAGAAACATCTCCTCTGGAGAAGTTTCATGCTTTCTATCTAAAGCAAATAGTGATGAGTCTTTCCTATGGCATAAAAGAATGTGCCATGTAAACTTTAAGAACATGAATAAATTAATTAAACATGATCTGGTAACTGGAATGCCAAAGAAAGAGTTTACAAGTGATGATCATTGTGTTGCATGCCTGAAAGGGAAGCAACATAAGGTATCTCACAAGCCTAAGGAAAGGAACTCCATCACTACTCCCCTACACTTGTTACATATGGATCTCTTTGGCCCCACCAGTGTAATGAGTCTAGGAAGGACCTCTTATTGTTTAGTGATCACAGATGATTTTACAAGATTCACTTGGGTTTTCTTTCTTAGAACTAAGGATGAAACCCCTGAGATTCTGAAGAATTTCATCTTAAAAGTTGAGAATCAAAGTGATCACAAGGTCAAAACCATAAGATGTGATCAAGGAACTGAATTCAAGAACCAAATCCTTGATACATTTTGTGATGATGAAAAAGGTATTACAAGACAATATAGTGCTCCCAGGACTCCTCAGCAAAACGGAGTTGCTGAAGGAGAAACATGACACTTATTGAAGCTGCAAGAACTATGTTGTCTGACTCTAAACTGCCCATCACCTTCTGGGCAGAGGCAGTTAATACTGCTTGCTATGTGCAAAACAGAGTTTTAGTAGTTAAGACACATGGTAAGACTCCTTATGAACTTTGGCACAAGAGGAAACCTTTCATTGGTTTTCTCAGGTCATTTGGATGTCCCTGCACCATCTTGAATACCAAGGATCAAATTGCCAAGTTTGCTGAGAAATCAGATGATGGACATTTCATTGGATACTCTTCCCAAGCTAAGGCTTATAGAGTATACAATCTCAGAACTAGAATTGTTGAGGAGTCAGCCAATGTGACTTTCAATGAACACACAACCTGTGTGGCTGGTTCTGGTCCTGATTGGCTATTGATCTTGATTTAGTTACCAACTGTTTTAACAAATCTTGTGAGAATGTTTCAGGATCTGCAGAAAATCTAAATACAGGTGATCCTGATCCAAGATTTGAGCTAGGAAGACCCTCAACTCATACATCTTCAGCTCCAGTTGGAACTACTTCAGCAAATGAGGTCTATCAGCACTACAATGACAAATCAGCTGATACATCTGGTATGCCTTCAAATTCCAGCTCAGAGGCTCCTCAACCAGATAAAGATACCTCAATTGTAGAAGACAACAATGGTGATGGTGATAGTGATCAGGAATTCCTTGATGCTAATAACCACACCATAGATGACAACATCAATGATGTCACACATCATTGGATCAAGTTAATCTTGATAAGTGTGGTAATGTGGAGGGTGAATCATCTATGCCAGATCTAAATTTCTCAAATTTGGATCTTTCTCAGCAACTTGCTGTGATCCCTCAGCTAAGGATCCACAAGTCTCACCCCACCACAAACATCATTGGAGATGTTGTCACAGGGGTAAGAACAAGAGGACAAACCCATGAAGCAAATGTTTGTCTTCACTCTTGTTTCTTATCTCAGATAGAGCCAAAGAAAGTTGATGAAGCTCTAAAGGATGGAAGTTGGGTTGAAGCTATGCAACAAGAGCTGCTTCAATTCAAAAGGCAGAAAGTTTGGAACCTTTGTCCTCTTCCTCATGGGAAGACTACCATTGGAACCAAATGGGTTTTTAGGAATAAGAAGGATGATAGAGGAATCATCATCAAGAACAAGGCAAGACTAGTTGTTCAAGGATACACACAAGAAGAAGGATTGACTACACTGATGTCTTTGCTCCTGTAGCAAGATTAGAAGCTGTTAGGATATTCCTGGCATTTGCTGCATCCAAGAACTTCAAGGTCTTTCAACTTGATGTAAAGTGTGCTTTCTTATATGGAGTGATTGATGAAGAGGTTTATGTCAAACAGCCACCTGGTTTTGTAGACCCTGATCATCCTGATTATGTCTGCAAGCTTGACAAAGCTCTTTATGGGCTGCATCAGGCACCCAGAAAGTGGTATGAGACACTGTCTGAGTATCTTTGTAAACATGGATACAGAAGAGGTACTATAGATGGAACTCTCTTCATCAAAGGACAGGGAAATGACTTATTGCTAGTTCAAGTATATGTAGATGACATCATCTTTGGTTCAACTAATCCAAAGCTCTGCAAAGACTTTGAGAAGCTGATGAAAGACAGATTTGAAATGAGTGCAATGGGAGAACTCAATTTCTTTCTGGGAATTCAAGTGAAGCAAGTTGAAGATGGCATCTTCATAAGTCAGTCAAAGTATGTTCAGGACATACTCAAGAGGTTCAACATGACTGATTGTAAGATTGCTAAGACACCCATAGCCAGAAACCACTCCCTTGGACCTGATCTTGAGGGGGAGTGTGTAGATGAACATTTATACAGGGCTATGATTGGGTCTCTTATGTATCTTACAGCTAGCAGGCCTGATATCATGTTTGCTACATGTATTTGTGCAAGATATCAAGCCAACCCTAAGATGTCTCACTTAATCACTGTCAAAAGGATTCTAAGATACCTCAAAGGTGCTTCAACACTTGGTCTATGGTATCCAAAGAATCCTAACTTCAATCTGTATGCTTATACAGATAGTGATTATGGTGGTTGCAACATGACTGCAAAGTCTACATCTGGGGGATGTCAATTCCTTGGTGGAAGGGTTGTCTCATGGCAATGCAAGAAACAATCCTGTGTGTCTGCATCAACTGCTGAGGCTGAATACATTGCTGCTGCAAGCTGCTGTGCTCAAGTGCTTTGGATTCAAAATCAGATGCTGGACTATGGATTTAACTTCAAGGAGACTCCTATCCACATAGACAACAATAGTGCTATCTCTATCACTGAGAACCCTGTGCAGCACTCAAGGACCAAACACATCAACATCAGGTATCATTTAATAAGAGATAACTATGAAAAGGATTAATTAAACTAGTCAAAGTTCATACAGATGAACAATATGCTGATCTGTTCACAAAAGCTTTTGATGAACAGAGATTTAAATATCTGATATCAGCTATTGGGATGATTAACTTTGAGTAGACTTTTTCTTAAAACTAATTCTAATTATTTCCTTAAAATATGTGTGTCCTAAGTTGTCTAGTTCATCACTTTCATAAGCTCATGTTTTCTTTGGATGTAAAATTCTTTTTGAAGACTTTCCTTAGATTCTTGAAAATTTTCTGATACTTCGGAAGATAAATTTTATCTTCGGAAGAAAATCATGTCTTCAAAATAAATAACTGTCTAAGAAATTTTACCTTCGGAAGAAGTCTAAATCTATCTTCCGAAGCTTAAATTCTTATCTCAGACACTTATTTGTTTTTAAGGACTTTTCCTTCCGAAGCAAAATTAACTCTCGGAAGCTTTGTTGATTCTTATACAAAGCATCAAGTGTTTATTTCTCTTCCGAAGCATAAATTTTCAAGACTCTCAGGAAAATCTTCCGAAGCCATTTTAGCTTCGGAAGCTTTTTCATTAAAACTTCCGAAGACAATTACCTTCGGAAGCTTTTCGAATTCCAAGAAAACTACTTTTTGAGCAAAAGTAAACTACCTTTTCAGAGGTGGGACCGACTTTCGGATTTCAAAGTTTATCCTCTTTCATTAACTTTGGTTCAAATCCCTTTTCACATAAATACCCAACGGTTCCCCCTCTTTCTCACTATCTTCCTCAATTCCACTATTCCTCAAACCTAATTCTCTAAACCGCCTTTGCTTTCTACCTTTCTTCACCCTTAAGCTTCTGAAATGGCCAACCTTAACCGCAGAAACAACCCAGATTTCTCCATGCAACTTCACAGGCAACATAATCAAGTTGCTCTGTTAAGCTCTGAGAAAGATGCAAGTTTCTCAGAGATTTGCCAATTCTTAACTCTATCCAACTATTTCACCTCCCTGACCATTGATCCTACTCTGTATGAGGATCACTTGCTTGAATTCTGGAAGACCTGCCAAGAGGTCATTATGGATGGGGAGAAGGCACTGTCTGCCACAGTGCAAGGGAGGACAATCTTCATCACTCCGGCCATCATCAACCATCATTTGCAGCTGGATGATGAAGAAGGTGAGTTGTCCTTCCCAAAGGAAGCTGTTAATCATTCCTTTGAGCAGATGGGCTATGAGGGAGATTTCTCTGTAAAGACCTTCAGGAAAGGGAAGGTCTCATCCCAGTGGAAATACCTGCTCCATGTGGTTATCCACAGCTTATCAAACAAGCATGGTGGGTGGGACCAGATTCTGAGGATCTCTCCTTTATAGTTCATGGAATGGTTCAGGGGGTCAAGTTCAGGTACTCTCAATTTGTTTATACTAATTTACTTGCAAACTTGGACTCCTTAGAGTATTACATGTTTCCTAGATATGTTCAACACATTCTCAACTGTGAACTGGGCTCACAGTTGAGGGAAACAAGTAATATTCTTAAATTGGGACAGATGAAGCCCGGCATCTTTAAAATATGAAGAAGCCAACTGTAGGCTTCTCAGGGGTAGAAACAGCCCTAGTCCCCAAAATGTTAGAGCTCATTGCTCAAGGTGACAACCTAGCAACACAAGCTAGTGTTGAACCCACACCTCTTTTTTCTGTACCACTAAAAAGACCACAAATAACCCTCACCTACCAAAGAAAATCCAAACGAACCCCTGCTCAGGCTATTGAGTCTGTGCAGGTCCCCATATACTCAACCTTACAGGAGGAAGTGGACACTAGAGCTCCCACTTCCCCTGAGGAGCAAACCACTCCCATTTCTTCACCTATCAGGGCTGAGGTTCCTCATGCTCACCCTGATGAGCTCACAAGCCCAACAGCCTTAAGCCTTCACTCTGAGTCTCAACACTCAAGTGAACAACCTTCAGGGGACAGTTACCATCCCCAGCCTTTAGATCTCAACCAACCAATTCCCAACCTATCCTTCTATACTGATGAAGACTTAGGATTCAGTGAGTACCATGAGTCTCTCTTCTCCTCCCCTACTCAAAGAGAGATGAGTACCTCTGACTCTCCTCAGTCTATCCCACATCAGTCACCTGTTACTGAGGTGGACACTTCTGAACATGTTCAGGATGTCCATATGGAAGAGGCTCTCACTTTTGAAAGTGATTACATCATTAAGACCTCAACCATGGCAACTCAGCCCACTGGCATCTCAACTGAGATTGCTAGTGAGCAGAGGAAAACCAGCAGCCAAGAACCTCAAGCTGGTGGTGAGAGAGAGGACTTTGGTCCAATCATCTCATCCCCTAATGATTCTTCTGATGAAGAAGAGGGGAATTTGAGACTAAAGGTGCAGAAATTGTCAAAAACATGCTCCTATTTAGTCTCTAAGGTTAGTCACCTGGAATCTCAGGTGACTACCTTACAAAACAGGGTCAATGATCAGCAACTTCAGATTTCATATCTAAAGGAAAAACTAGCTGGGAGACCTTTAAGGAGAGCTCAACCAGGAACACAAGAACCTGTGGAAGTGATTGACTTATCCTCCAGCTCACCTATGCAAGTGGGTGATGCTACCAAAAAGGGGGAGAAAGTTATTGCAGCCACAGAACCTGGGAGTTCTTCACAGAGAATGGACATAGAGGACTCACCATCCTCACTTGTTGTTGTGCATTCTCAGCAACTTCCTCAAGTTCACATTAATGTGGACTCTATCATCAGGAGTCTCTTTGAGGAAGGTATACCAAGGGCTGTTTCATCTCCACCACAAGGAACTTCAAACTACATCATAAGGTGGAGGTATGATGCTGACAGAAGAGCCCTTATCCTTCACAGAGTTCAAGGGCAACAAGAAGTTTTGATTTTCAAAGCCTGAACTTCTATGAAAGATTGGATCTAGTCAACATGCCACTTGTCAATCCAAGCAACTCAAGACAAGCTGACAGATTGGCTCAAAGAATCCAAGATAGGATCCTTGCAGAGTTCACTCTAAGAAGGAGACTTAGGCAATCAGGCAATGTCATCGGTCAACTGGATGTTGAGGTGGACCCTAAGATTAGTTTCATAGGGGAAACCTTGACTGAAGGCCCAGTGACAGAACCTGAGACCCCTGTCTCATCATCAACAACTGCTGCAGAGGTTCAAACTCCTTCTGAGACACCTGCTGGTGAAGGTGTTTCTCAGCCTCTCTTGGCCAGAGCATGGAAGCTACACCAAGCAATGAAGGCCAAGCCTCTATCCACCCTGAGTCACAAAGGTCTGTAGGTGACAAAGGGAAAAGGATAATGACTCCTGAGGAAATTGAGGAGGAAAGAGAGAGAGAGGAAAAGGAAGCTAAGGGGAGAAAGTTCCTCTGGGTCATCTAGCTTTATGCAAGCTGCAATCAGGGCTGCCCCCAGACCAAATACTCAAGATGATGAGTTGAGGGCAGTCAGGATTACCTATTTACAGACCAGGAACTATGATATTGATGAAATCATCTCCCTCCCCTTAGAAGAACTGAATGAACTGGCTGACATGGAAGTGTCAAGAGAGATGAAAGAAAAAGAGGATGCAAGGCTACTTCTCCAATTCAAAGAGGAGAGAGACAGAAAAGACTCTACAAGCATGCTCCCACTCTCTCTCCAGTTCAAGAAAGTCCTGTACAGGAAGATGTGACTCCACAAGAACCTCAGGTAGATAAAGAAGAAGATAGGATCAAGATGATCAACTACCTGAGTGCCACAGGCTTCTATCAGGCAGATGCACTTCTTCCCTGTCCTATGACTTCATTGAGTTTGAGTACCTAAAGCAACTTGAACTTGAGCTAGTCAAAGAAAGAAAGACAACCAAAAGGAAGCTAAGGGAAGAAGCTGCAAAGTCAAGAGCCATCATCCAAAAGAGTGTAAAGAAGTCTGCTGACAGACAAAGAATGATGAGCTTCTTGAAGCTATATGGATTCTCCGGAAGGAGACTTGGCCCTATGTCTCTATCCACAATGGATGAGCATATAAGGGTGATCAAGCAGAAGATTAGAGTGGTGAACTGATTGACTTGCACTCTCTTCAAGTCAAGTCCCACCTGAAGTGGAGGTTAAGTTTGAACAACCTGAGACACCTCAACCGTACCTCCAGCTGAGCCTCAGCAAGCTTCATCTTCTGATCCAAGGCAGGGTCAAACTCCCTCTCCTTCTGAACCTGTGAGGGAGGAACACCCAACTGAGAAAGACAATGATGATCAACAAGGTGCTGCAGACCAGTCTTCTCAGTTAAAGTCATCTAAGAGGAAGAAGAGAATGGCTTCTAAACCAAAGTCAAAGAAGAAGAAGCCTAAGTCATCTACCTCTACACCTCAGGCTGAGTCAGATCAACCTGAGGAAGTGCATGATGAGGCAGCCCAATCAACTCCCATGCAAGTGGCTCCTCTAACAACTGAGACACCCATCTTGTCCTGGACTTACTCTACCAATCCAGAAAGATGGCATGTAGTCAGAGATCAAGGTGTTGAGAATGTCTACTCTTGGCAAGACATAATCAACTTACCTCTGCATGATCTCTTTGAGATGAGAAGATACTATGAAGGTCTTGATGATCCTGACCATCTAATGAAGAAAGGAATGGTCATGATTGTACTGAAGACCACCAACATCTGAAGATCTTCTAAGTGTTTTGGTAGCATCAGCCTAGGGGGAGTTTGTAAGGATTCCTTAAGTCTGATGAAACCCAAAACATCCAATGTGTCTCTGCAACATGCACTAAGTACTGAAGTAAGAATGCTTCGGAAGTTTTACACAATACACTAGAAAATACTCTAAGTGTAAAATCTTCCGAAGCCAAGACCAATATCTTCCGAAGCCAAACATGAAGTCTTCCGAAGCCTCAGAGACAAAGTCTTCCGAAGCTTGAACCTATGAAGAAAGATTTCTTCCGAAGACTTTTAGTATACATGCTTTATCAGATATACTGTTCCATAAAGCACTTTTCCGCTGCATCTCTGTAAAGTCACCAACTTACATGAGTTGGTGAAAAGGTCCATGCTTTTGGTAACTGTACATTGAGGTCTTGAGTCTGTAACTTTCTACTTTATGTACTTTATCCTTTTTGTAATAGATAAGGATGTGAGCTATGGCATGTCATAGTCACAAGGTCAAAAGGCAGATATGCCTTTTGATCCTACAATTGATTTTGTTAGTGTCTAGTCAATTGTATCCAGCTGGCTTTCAAAGTATAGCCGACTGTAGGATGTAGTATAAGTATTCCAAGTTCTTGTATCTTTCTTTATGCTTTGTAACACTTGTAAAAGAACTTGAGAAAGCAATATAATGCCTCCTTGAAACCCAACTCTCTTGTTCTGTCTCTTACTTTACTTGTGTTCTTTGTATCACCTTGGTTAATCCAGTTCACTATTTGATCAAAGTTTAGTTGTTCTCCTTATTGTGTTGTGTGTTGTAATTGTTCAAGCCCTTAAACGGTCCTGCATCATCCACAACAGATATCCTTTTACATTTGCAGCAACTTGTCTTCGAAGATGTCTTCCCAGGAGATCTACGGATGCATGATCCTTGACTTTCTTTATTGTGCTCCAGAGAACATTACGGAAGTACACTTTGTTCATCCGTAGATTGTTCTTGTACTTGCGTCAATTTGAGAATTGACCAAGTATGATTTTTTATGTAATCATGATATAACCAATACAAACAAATATAGGGGTTAACATATATATATATATATTATATATAGAATATATAGATATATATAGATAGATATATATATATATATAATATATATATATATAGATATATATAATATATATATATATATATATATATATCATGATTACAAAAATGTTAAGAATTTACATGAAATCATTACAAGAGTTGAATAATTTCTAAACCTATACAATTAACTAGACCTAACAATACTCCTAAGGCATCTTGTAATTAGTTCTTCAATGGCTTTAACTCCTGAAATCTTTCAACCTTTGATTACTTTTAATGATTAGATCGTTATATTTAGCAACAAGGTATATTTGTACTCACATCAATCTCCTCCTTTCTTAGATCATCTTCATTAAGAGCAATGATGTCAACAAAGTGATCACACTCTCACCTTGTGTTTTACATAAGTAGATTCAATCTGTTGTTCACTTCTTTTTCATTCTTTCCTTTAACTTCTAAGCAAATTTCTTTCGTTGCACATCATAATCATCCTTAAGATTGATTTTTCAGTGGGTGCAGGGCTTTCAGTTGGTGAGATAGGTTTAGAAATGGGGGTGTGCAAGTTTGTTGTGTTTAGTTGAGAAGGTGTTTGAATGTGATTGGGTGAGAATGGTTCTGTTGCAGTAGAATTAACTGATGATTGGGATTGGGAAGGGGAGAGAGAAAGTTGGGTGTTTTAACTTGATGGTGAATTGAGTTTAGTAGGTAGTGATTCTGGAAGATTTATCAAAGGTGTGGTGGTGGAGAATGTGGTTCTTTTTGGTGATAGATGTTGTGGTGTTTGATGAATGTGAAAGATGAGACTGGTTCTGTTGCAGCAGTATTAAATGATGATTGGGAGACAGAGGTGAGAAAGGTTGGGTTCACTGATGGTGAATTGAGATGAACAGGTGGTGTTTTTGGTATTTGTCAAAGATGTTGGTGGTGTTTGTTGGATGTGAGCAGGTGAAATGGATTTTCTTGTTCTATTGGTTCAAGGGACTCAGCAGGTGAGGCTTGTTATGTTATTGGTCAATGTATACGAGCTCTTGAGGAATGTGTTAGGACCTGGTATTTGAACGAAATACCGAGTGATTGCGTGTTAAACCAACTCAAATAGTGCGGAATCCTATTTGATTGGCGATCCAATCAGTGAGAACACACGATGAATCAATCAAGAATTGAAATCAACGTCAGAAATCGATTAGGAACCGATCTGATGTGTTCTATGAACTTGGAGAACGATTTGGGAGGCTTCTGGACGGCTAGGGTACGTCTGGAATCGTAATGGGATGAATGCTTACGTTTTCCCACGAATTGGGTCTATTTATAGGTTAGTATTGTTCAATCGTGCGACTGGGCCATAAGTATGGTTCAGTCGTGCGATTGAACCATGCGGTTGATTCATCCGCACGACTGAGTGTTCAGTCGTGCGATTGAGTCAATCTTATGTGTCAATCATACGACTGATCCAGTCTCCTGGTTTCAGTCGTGCGATTGAGTCAATCGTATGAAGTTATTCATGCGTGTGGTCCATTCGCATGGGCCATTCGCATGAGAACTTCATTAAGTTAAGTTTGAATGTTTTAATTAATATAACATAATGTGCATCATTCAAACAATCATAAACCCAATCAATTCAATCACAACTCATTAATGAAATATTAAACATCACAAGTAACAACCAATTCATATCATTTCATTAATCGATACAATTACATCATAATCAGACAGACAAGTTCATTACATTACAAATCATGATCTAGGGACATACATGCATCAACAAACTCCCCCTTGGACCTAGATCTATCTATTCTCTTGTCTTCTGCATCACCTCCTTATACTTTTTGTACTTCTCCTCTTTAGTGACTCCTGCGTGTATCTCAAACGCAAAGCAGAGTCTTATGACATTTTGGAATTGGAGGGCTTGTACAATATCTTGCGTGTCATAGAATAGTGGCCACTTGTATAATGTGTAGACATCATTAGCAGACAAGTTGGTTAGCCACATTGGGTCGAATACCCTGATAGTATCCATTTGTCCCTCTTTATTCAACACTATGACAGCTTCAGCGGTTCTCCAATCATAGTACCACCATTTGAAGTGGGGAGTGAAGTCCTGTGGCATTTCCCTGAGAGGGATTCTCGACATTGTTCTCGGGGGACTCCACTTCAGCACTATCTTGGGCTTACCAGTTATGGGATCAACTTCAGAACGTCTGATATACCTCGTAGGTTGTTGAGGTTTGAAGTTGACCCACCTGGTGTGGTACTCTTTCCTCAGGGCAGCCTCAAACCAGCCTGACATCTTTCTCGGGTCAGCATACAGCAGCTTTAGTTTAGCCAGCTGGTTGAGCTCAAAACCAGGTAGAGTCTTCAGATCATGTGGGAACCTGAAGTACTCTATGCCCTGCTCCCTCTTAACTGCATAAGCGTTAAGGTCTTCAAAATAAGCCCATGAGATAATCCTGCCTGACACCTTATGGTGTTTCTTGACTCTGTAGAGCTTGGTGTAGGCATCTCTCTTTGGTGCAGCACGCTGGGCTCTTACTTCTTCAAAACAGGCAGCCCATTCAGCCTTGCGAATATCTACGTCTGCATTGGAGGCTTGGGCTGTTCCTTCAGTCTTTTCTGTTTCCTGCTCCATCTTGTCTAGTACCTCAAAAGTATCACTGACTAGGGATTCACCCAGATTGGGGACCACATTTCCCTCGGCGTCAGCGTACTGAGGATACTCTTCTGCAGTAATGTCTTCAACCTCAACTTCATCAATGTCATTCAGTTCCTCATCACTGGTTGAATCAACTGTTGGAGCGTCCTTCACTATTTCATCGGGATTGAGTCTGAACATTTCTGCCAGTTGCTCATCAGACAGGTCATGAATTATCTCCCCTTCTTCAGGGGTATAACTCACAGACCGTCTCACTATCCCTTGTAGGTCAAGAATCATGGTTAATTGAGTCTTGACCATTTGAAGGGGAGCAAAGTCAAACTCATCCCTTTGAAAGTTTGGATCTGTTTGATATAAACATTCAACACATAACTCATTAGTAATTAATCAAACATACTTATATTAACTTAATATATATAAACATTTAATACACTTGTTTTCCATTACATGATTCAAGTACAAAATAATAATACATAAAACATCTAATCAGTACTTTGTGTCTTGAATCTGTGGGCGTGTCGCTCGGAGGAGCAGAGGAGCAGAAGTGGATGACTGGTCTTGTCGATGCTTAGATCTCCGCCTCTTGACCTGAAGCAGAGGCCGATGCAGCCGCATCCCCTCCTTATGCTCGTCATCATCATCACGTCCTTCTGTCCTGTCTTCTTCATTTTCCTCCTCATCATCATCATCTTCCTCATATCATCCTCATCTTCATCATCATCATCTCCATCATCCCCGTCACCTTCCTTTAGCTTCAGGGGCTCATCCTTCGACCCCTTCAACCTCCATGATAGTCTTGTTGGTCGTCTCCAACTCCTCTATACTTTGATGGACTGAGCCTGCATGTCTTGGAGTTGGGAACCTCGACTCTCTGCTGGTCTATCACACCGAGCCTGGCTCTGCCAGTTGCTGAAACTGGGCAGCAGTCAGGTCGGTCAGCTGGCGGATCTGCGCCGCCTTCTCTTCATCCGCAGCAAGCAGACGCACACCATACGGTTTAGCGCTGAGAGCTGCTCCTCTACCCCGATTTGAGGTAGAGTGAATCCATAAGCATGTGAAGGCTGGGCTGAAGGTCCAGCATGATGTGTGGTGGTGGTGGCAGTGTGCAGTGGTGAATATGGGTCGGTGGGCTGATGCTGGTGAGTGGGGTGAATGTCTGGTGATGATGGATTGGAAGGATACAGTGGTGGTAGGTAAGGTGGTGTAGGTGGTAGTGGGAGTATGGCTGGTGGGGTAGCTGTGTGTATGGGTGATGGGTGGTATGTCTGTAGTGGGGTAGTGGTGGCTGTGGTGCTGGAAGTAGTAGTCACGAAGGTCAAGCGACGCTTCTTCTTCTTCAATCCATGGGGTTGAGCCATCCGCTTCCTCCTAGTCCCGGAGGAAGTAGATGCTCCCCCTGAAGCTCTGCTTACTGACCCCGGAACATAGTTCGGGTCAGTTGTCTCTCTCCGAGGAATCCCTAGGGTGTTCACCCACCACCCGAAGCCCGTGGTCTGTGGGGACTACTTTACTTCCACAGTCCTGGTGAGGGGCTCCTCATCTGACTCTCCTCCTCTATATCACCAGTAACAACTCTTGATGGAAACCGGCCATCTCTGCGACCTCTCCGTCAGTGGCTGACCTGGGGGAATAACGTCTGTATCAGTGCTCTAGATGGGGCAGGCATATCATCCCCAGCGTCGCCGCTACATATCATCAGAGTCGGTATCTGGTATGGCATATATGCTCCACATCCGAATCACTGTCCTCGTGGCGCCACTTTCTCTCTTTGGCTGCGCCACATAATCAGCACGGGCCAGATGCCCAAACAACCTCCAGACAGGGGGCTTCACCTGCTTCCCCCTGTATACCTTCATCCTACCGTGTAGTGTCGTCCATAACCTCAAGAACACAGCGTCCTCCTTCTCCTTCGGCAGGGAGGGAAGCTTCTGGTCAATGATCATCTGTAGAAATCTGGGGTACATACAGAAGCCTTCCTTCCCTTTCCCCTCGAGGTTCTCCACCAAGTAAGTGAATATCATCTTGGAGAAGCTGAACGGGTGGTTCAGCACCAACGCAGCATATGCGTTCTGGATCTGGTCGGAGAGCTCGTCAAAACCTCCCTTCCTTGATGCTATACACTTCAGCAGCACGTGCGCAAGGTACTTAAACTGGGACAGAGGTTACTCTTGTTGAGTACCCCGGCATTGATGTCCCCAGAGTACTTGGCTCTCATGAAACATCCTCGGACCGTGAGGGGGTGTAGACGAGTGGGACCTCAGCATCGTCCCCAAACTGTAGAACTATCCTCAGATCCTCCTCATACAGTGATAGCCTCACCAAAATCGAGCTCCTGATGCAATGAGGCTCGGTGGATCTATCTACCGATGCGCCTTCCTTCCCAGAGGCCTGCTGCACTGATCTGTATGGTGTGCAGGAGTGGATATAGCATGAGCGATCCTGGATCTCTGTAGAAATGTAATAATGCCTGTGAAGTCAGCTGCATTCCTGGATGTCAATCCAGGTGAGCACATATGTTGTGCTTTGTGCTCATATTCCATCGACTCGCCATCTGTACCACATAATAAAAAACGTTAGTTTCGTTGGCTAAGAGTATAATGCAACACTTAGACTTTGAATGGAAAACTATATGTCATGCGATTGAGGTTGTACGACTGAAGACATTCGTGCGACGAATCGTGCGATTGAGATTCAGACGTGCGATTGACCTCATGCCACGACTGAGTGTGCGACTGGACTCATGCGCATGTACTCTTGTGCGGTTACACCATCGTGCGACTGAGTCTCATTCGCATGGTTCAGTCGTGGGTTTAGTGAATCGCACCCCCATTCGTGCAACTGAAGTTCATCGGACGACCGTCGTCGGTCTCAGGTGTCAGTATGGTTAGTCGTCCAACGTTCGAATCTACACAACTAATCTTATAACTCAATTAACCGGTTCTTTAGTGTCGCATTCTCTTTGCTAACAACCTATTTTACTTCAATTTTAACATATTGCTTAGTTTTAATAGGTTATTAGGGTTTGTAAGTCTCGGTTCGCATTTCACAGTCGGGTTAGCCATTTAGGGTTCCAATCTTTCGGTTTTTGATGGAAGAAGACTTCAAAATACCTGTACGATGATTAGCGAACGTCAGTAACACACAATCAATGAAAAAACTAAGGCAAATCAAATTTTGGCAGAAGTAACGGTAGGATGTGCGATTTAGGGGCGATTTGAGGTGATGAGTCTCTGCGACCGACTCCACCTCTATTTATATCAACCCTAGATCCAATCGTGCGACGACTGATTTCATTCGCACCTATCAGTCGTGCGAGTGGGACTCAGTCGTCGATGGGTCAGTCGCCCTTCTCCAGTCGTCCGACTGAAGTTCAGTCGTGCGACTGACTCACTCGTTCGCACTTAAGCCTCCGATGGACTAATCGTATGATCCATTCGGTTGGATGGTCCATACTCAGAGTTCATTCGTGCGAATGGACTTCATTCGTATGGTTAGTCCATACGTATGGTCCATTCGTGCGAATGGGTCATACTTAGTTAATTTTTCTGCTATTTTTCCCATTTACCTTTAAACTCTTTTATATTAATTAAATTAACGTTATGAACTTTGATCATTTCAGACATGATCCTTTTATCTTGAAAACACTTTGATCACCTCAGACGTGATCCTTTTAACCACTTTGGTCACCTCAGACGTGACCCTTTTAAAAAAACTTTGTCACCTCAGACGTGACTGATATAACCTTTCAAAGCACATATGGTCATCTCAGACATGACCCTTTTAGTGAGTTTATCTTCTGATTTTCCTGATGTAGCCCGACACTTGACTCAAATTAAAACTTAAAACGACTAACTAATTTAAGAATTTAAACTAATTACATAATCAGACATATTTTTGGCTTTTTGTGAGAGATAAATCCAGAGATTGATATCTACAGGATTTGGTTCGGGAGTAGATAGCTTCAACTTAGATTGATCACACCTGGACCAATTCAATTTTGGAATCATACAGGCAGTTCAAATCATTTGGGACTAGTTATTAAACCTTTTGATGCTCAAGTTCTCGGTGTTCATCCGAGTCGTTAGCAACATAAGGAATCATACTGAAACTCTTTGATTTTCACATTGATTTGAACCTTTGAGAATGTGGCCACAATGATTGTCAGTATGTTTGTCCACTTAAACCATACACAGACTTTTGACACAGACTGGTGACTGATTTAGGTTTTTATTTCAACTAACATTTGTGGATCCCATACTCATATGGTATCAACATTCCTCAGGAGCTTTTGAGCGGTACTACTGTTATTATTACAAGAAGAGACTATTCTTAGAGCTTTCAAAGAGAAGCCTGTCCTCAGGTCAGTGCCATCGCACAGCAGAGAGGCGGCAAACAACAATGAATTCTAGAATATCTAGGTTATGCTTATCCTCAGGTCAGTGCCATCGCACAGCAGAGAGGCACACAACCTATCTCCTTGTTAGAGCAGATTATTTTATTTTGCACAAATGCACCAACAACATAAGTCATTAGCTTTATTGCATTTGTCTTTCATTTTTTTTCTTGCTTTGCTCTCGTTATGGTCATCCGCACACATTTGTGGCGTTTACTTGCTCATTACCCCTTATTGGAATATTGTTGATTGTGTTAACCAGTGATAAGATGGAAACCCACAGTCAGTTGAACAACTTAGTTTGATCTTGAGATCACCAATCAGGTCTATTTGTCTATTGTGTTGAATCTACCAACATATCATATATGGTCTAGCAGCCTCTAAGTCTACTCTCTTTGTGTCACCTTAGTAGTTGCCAGTTTTCTATCATCTTTCCTTTTGGGATTGCTTAGATTACACAGATTTATACTTTGAACTTTTGCATCTTTCTAAAACTTAAATTTTAAAGTCCCTCTTGATTTGTTCCTGTGTACTATTATTTTCCAAAGGTATTGAATCGGTATCACAGACACAATCTACCTTATTTCAGCTAGCTACTCCTTCTCCCTCATTTTTTTTTTTTTTTTTTTTTACTGTTAACTTGCTGACATATTCTCCCCCTAAAATACTAAAATTATTTCTGGTTTAATTATTTTAGGATTTTAATAAACAGCAAGAGAACATGAGTTTAAATAAAATTAAAATCAAATAGACAAATCAAAATAAATAAAATAAATTTAACTACACGACATCGGACTACACATTTTCATCATCAGGAATTACCTCACTTTTCTTTTTAACACCGTTGACCTCTAATAAGTATTGAAAACGTGGTTTATCAAAGGCTTTAGTATAGAGGTCAGCGCGTTGAAAATCAGTATTAATTTTAACCACATCAATTAAGTTCTTTTCAAAACAATCTCTTATGAAATGGTATTTAATACCGATGTGTTTGGTCTTAGGATGTTGGACCGGATTTTTAGTTACTGCAATTGCAGCAGAGTTATCAACGAAAATAGGAGTAGATGAGAATTTTAAACCGTAATCCCGCATTTGCTGTTGAATCCAGATGATTTGAGAACAGCAACTTGCAGCAGCAACATATTCGGCTTCACAGGTTGACAATGCAACCGATGTCTGCTTCTTACACTGCCAGGTAACTAATCTTCTCCCAAAGAATTGACACCCTGCTGATGTAGACTTGTAGTTCATCTTGCAGCCCCCGTAATCCAAGTCACTATACGCGGTAAGCTCAAAGTCATCATCATGAGGGTACCACAATCCAAGTGTGGGTGTACCCTTCAGATAACGAAAAATCCTCTTGACCCCGATCAGATGGTTGACCTTTGGTTTAGCCTGATATCTTGAACATAGACAAGTAGCATACATAATATCAGGTCTTGAGGCAGTGAGATACATGAGGGATCCGATCATTCCTCGGTACATCGTGGCATCTACTAGATCTCCATTCTCATCAGGTGCTATATCATGATTCGTAGCAAGTGGAGTCCCAGCAACAGAAGCATTCTCCATGTCAAAGCGACTGAGAATGTCTCCTACATACTTGGTCTGATGTAGAAAGATTCCATTAGGTGTCTGATCCACCTGTAACCCGAGAAAGAACTTCATCTCCCCCATGGCACTCATCTCAAATTCTTTCTTCATTACTGCTGCTTCAAACTCTTTACATAACTCTTCGTTCTTTGACCCGAAGATTATGTCATCAACATATATCTGTACAAGCAGTAGGTCGCCATCCTTTTCCTTAATAAACAGTGTACAGTCAATTACTCCCCTGCGAAACCCGTGTTTCACAAGATGAGTTGAGAGTTTCTCATACCAAGCTCGAGGAGCTTGATGAAGCCCATACAAAGCTTTGTCGAGCTTGTAAACTCTATCCCGATGGTAAGGATCTTCAAAACCCTCGGGTTGACTTACATAGACTGTTTCTCTGATTTCCCCATGAAGGAATGCACTCTTTACATCTAATTGGTAGACTTTGATCTTCATGTACGATGCATAGGCAAGGAAGATACGAATAGCTTCCATCCTTGCCACGGGTGCAAACACCTCATTATAGTCAATTCCCTCGACTTGGCGAAAACCTTGAACCACCAGTCGAGCTTTGTTCCTGATAATGACACCTTGGTCATCCTTCTTGCATTTTAGTACCCATTTAGTGCCAATGACTTTGGCACCTTTAGGTTTATCAACCAGAGTCCATACACCTAACTTCTTAAACTGCAGAAGTTCTTCTTGCATGGCACTCACCCACGCCTCATCATTTAGTGCCTCACTGACATATTTTGGCTCAACCTGCGAGACAAAACATCGATAAGCACCATCATGAATGTATCCTTTCTCCATAACCGAGGCGTAATCAGCTGAGTATAACTGATTTTGGGTTTGGACTCCTGATCGGACATCCCCAATAACATTGTCAAGGGGATGATAGACGTTTAGTCGTGATCCTGTAGTAGTAGGAACAGCTACCTCAGAACCAAGATTATGAACATTTTGTTCTGCATCTGAGGTAGTTGGAGTTTGGGGTTCTGAAGTCGATGGAGCATCACTCGTAGATGCTTGTGGACTTGCTGGAACTGGAACCTGTTCCTCCTGACTGTTCTGGTCTTCTGCTTCAGCTTCATCTTTAGAGGAGGAGTCACTGTCGTCGACTACTCCCCCTGACTGAGTAGATGATTCTCCCTGTGTGCTAGATGGTGTATCCTCCCTTGTTTCCTGCAAAGGAAACATGCCCTCCTTTTATTTGTTTGACGTTTGATAAAAGGGCTCTATTTCCTGTCATGTGCCTGGATGCTCCGCTGTCTATAATCCACGTGTTAGTCTCAGCGCTATACCGAACACCCTGCACATATCAAGTAAATATATTAGTTTAGGTTAGGAACCCAAGCCTTTACTGTCTTGGGTTTCCCAGAGGCATCACACATCATAAACTCTACCCATTGACCTTTAGAAGGTGAGGGTAACTCAGATTCCTTCTTGTCATTAGTATCAGACACACAGGATGACTTCTCTTTCCATAAACCAGATTTGTGCAATGCCTGTTTATGATAAACAGTCGTCTGGCTTACAGGTTGGACTTTAGGTTCATTAGATCTTCTAGGTGGAGTTTGAGAACTCCTCTTAGAAGACCTAGGTCTAGAGTCCTGAAGATCAATCTTCTTCCTAGGTGTTTGATAGAAAGGACAATAGGAAGCAATATGTCCACATTCTCCACAGTTGTAGCACAATCTGCTATCAACTTTATAAGTAGACTTTCTTTGTGGAGAAATGTGTGACATTTTAGGAACATCAATCACTTTAGGTTTTGACTCTTGCATGTTTGATGTTTTCTCTGGTTTAACAAATTTAACTGTTTTAACCTGTTTAACTTGTTCCACTTTTTGGTTAACTGGTTTTTGACTTGTAACATGTGAAAAATTAACGTTTGAAGTCTTTTTGGGTTCTGATTTGACTCTGTTTGACCCTGACTTTAAGTTAATTTTTTCAAATTCATTTTCCAGATTAACACAAGGCAATTTACCCTTTGCCTTTGAAGTGGCCTCCTTTTGTTTCTGTCCAGATTCAGTAGATGAACATGATGTGTCTGGATCAGTAACAAGAGGAGTGGTCACCACATGATCCTTGATTGGGTTGTTGTTTACTGGTTTAGACTTGGTGTTCATCAAGGTATCAGGTGGTGGTGGAACCACTTTGTACCCTAATCCCTCCCCATTATTCCTTTCTCTCACTAAGTGTTGAACTATGTGTGAAGAACTAGTCCAACTATGCAGTTTCTGTTTTAAGGAATTAACTTCTACTTCTAGAACTGCCTTTTGCTTCTTAGTGTCCTCTAGGGAGTTTAGATAGTACCTAATGTCATTTCCTTGATTAAAGGCAACTACTTCGGTTTCCCTAAGTTGTTTAGTCAATAGGTCTATCTTTTCTTTATAACTATGCTCATTTTGTTTTAGAACTCTATTGGCCTCAGTGCATAGTTGTAAATCCTTTACTAAGTTATCATTGTGATCTAATAACCTAGCAAATTTTTCATCAATGCTATTCCTAAACATATCACAGTTAGAACAAGCATGATTATTAAACATTTGGTCAGTTGTACTTACATGTGTTGTTTCAGAAGAGTTAGCCATCAACGCAGCATCAGACGTCTCTGGTTCTGGTGATTCTGATTTTTCTGTTTCTGACGTGGAAGTCTCCTCCTTTGGTATGTAACTGACCTCAGCTGCAGTTGTTTCTTCACTGTGTGACATCGCTATTTCAACTACTAAATCACCTTCACTCGCAGAATCATCATCAATATCTTCAACACTGGCAATGTTAGATTCTGGGGAGACAAATCTAAAGCTCCAGTCCTGTCCTTCATCATCATGAGCAGTCAAGGCTTTTGGGTCCTTGTTTGATGAAGTAGAACTAGAGGCTTGCTTGTCTTGGCGAGTAAAGGATGAGAACGGGTTCCCATTACCCGTCTTCTTTGGCTTGACACATTCCCTCTTAAGTGCTCTTTCTCTCCACAGTTGAAGCAGGTCACTTTGCTCTTGTCAAAACCAAATGTGGTATCCTTAGTAGCTATCAAATTTTGTCCTGTCTTCTTAACAAACTTCTTCGCCCTTCGGACAGCGCTAGCTAAGGCCCACATTATATCCATTCTTTCAAGCTCCATTTCATCTACCTGCTCGTAGTCTTCATCTGCCAAATGACAGTTTCCAATCTTCCCAGCCACAAGTCCATCATATGAATGAACTACTGCGGCGAGAAGATCCATATGCTCTCGTGCTACTTCTACGGTCACATTACCGAGGTTCTCGGTCTTCAATTTGGTAGCACTTGCTTCTGATCCAATATAGTGGGTACATGACGACCCTGACGTGTCTGATCCAGAAGGAGAAGCATGTGAAGGACCTGACGAGCTAGACACAAATGCTGTCTGGAGAGGTGCTCCAGATGTCTTAGCTTGAGGTGTGGCATTGTATAAAGCTGGGTTTTGTGTATACGAAGACTTCTGTGCTCTATACTTCATCCTTAGTGCTTCTTCACGCAGCTTGAGCATAAAGTCATTTATATCCAGCTTTACAAGCATTCCATTCTGTCTAAGATTAGACACGAATGAAGCCCACTTATCAGGCAATCCATCTGCGAAGTTGCTTACTTTCTCTTCCATAGTCGTTTCCACTCCATGTGTATGCAACTCGCTCATTAAGTGGTAGAATCTGTCTATGACTTCATCTAAACTCTCATTACCAATCGATGAGAAGTTATCGAATTCCTTCTTTAACTCCTTTGCCTTGATTGCCTTTAATGATGCATTCCCATCATATCTTTTCTCTAGCTCATCCCACAGTTTCTTGGACTGCTTGTTCTCTGAGTACTGGTGGAATATGTCTTTGGGGATCGACTGAGTTATCAACGCATAAACCCTTTTCTCTGCAATATACTTTACTTTCTGTGCGTCAGTCATCCCACTTAACGTTAATTTTACTCCATCTGCTCCCACCGGTGTACTATACCCAACCTCGATAGCTTCCCACAGATTAGGATCTACTCCATTGAGGTAGATCTCAAAACGTTGTTTCCAGTGGGGAAACTCATCTAAAGTCAAGAGCTTTGGTGGTTTATTGTGATTACCCACCTCACTCTCAAGCAGCAGCAGGTTCTGAATTCTTGAGTCCTTCCCAGCAGTAAAGGCTGACATCTGATCTTCCATGGTTAATAAACTTAGAATCTAATCAAATCAACTTTAACTGATGCGACTGAAGGATGCGAATGGTCTTATCGTGCGTATGAACTCTGCGATTGGTTCAACCGTGCGACTGAACAGGGCGAATGGTTCAGTCGTGGGAATGAATTTGGTGCCTAAGAGCTATGCGAACGAACGGTTCAGTCGGCCGAATGAGGGTGCGACTAGGTCCAGTCGTGCGAATGAGCACTGCGAATGGAGTCCAGTCGTGCGAATGGGTCACTCGTGCGACTGAAGCTGCTGTTTTGCGAAAATTTCTAGGTTTGACGGGTTTCAGCCGTAAAAATTCGAAATTTTGCAAGTCCAAATCGTCTAAGTCCGTAGAAACTGAACTTCGATGAGCAGGGAACGTCCAAGATCACTTTTGATGCTAAAGATTGCGTTTTTCGTGCAAAAACACAAACTTTTATGCAATCTTGATTGAATCAACACGAAATCAAGAGCCAAAGCTCTGATACCACTTGTTAGGACCTGGTATTTGAACGTAATACCGAGTGATTGCGTGTTAAACCAACTCAAATAGTGCGGAATCCTATTTGATTGGCGATCCAATCAGTGAGAACACACGATGAATCAATCAAGAATTGAAATCAACGTCAGAAATCGATTAGGAACCGATCTGATGTGTTCTATGAACTTGGAGAACGATTTGGGAGGCTTCTGGACGGCTAGGGTACGTCTGGAATCGTAATGGGATGAATGCTTACGTTTTCCCACGAATTGGGTCTATTTATAGGTTAGTATTGTTCAATCGTGCGACTGGGCCATAAGTATGGTTCAGTCGTGCAATTGAACCATGCGGTTGATTCATCCGCACGACTGAGTGTTCAGTCGTGCGATTGAGTCAATCTTATGTGTCAATCATACGACTGATCCAGTCTCCTAGTTTAGTCGTGCGATTGAGTCAATCGTATGAAGTTATTCATGCGTGTGGTCCATTCGCATGGGCCATTCGCATGAGAACTTCATTAAGTTAAGTTTGAATGTTTTAATTAATATGACATAATGTGCTATCATTCAAACAATCATAAACCCAATCAATTCAATCACAATTCATTAATGAAATATTAAACATCACAAGTAACAACCAATTCATATCATTTCATTAATCGATACAATTACATCATAATCAGACAGACAAGTTCATTACATTACAAATCATGATCTAGGGACATACATGCATCAACAGAATGTTTGCATTTTCATCTATTACATGAGCAAACATCTTCATATCCCTTCTTTGATATTTCCCACTAATCTTATTAAGTACATACCTTCCAAGGTGAGATTGAACAAAAACTCCACCTTCTCTTTCAATGTTGGGTAATACATCATTGATGATCAGTTGGATAAATCTAGGGAACATGTACATCTTATCTTCTTTTTGAACCCTGATGTGATCACATAAGCACCCATAGATGTATCTAGTATAATTGAATCTTCTTACCTCAAACACACTAATTATCCTAGATGAGATGTGCCTTTGAGAATCTATCTAGCCCAGATTTCCTATTTGACATGCATTTTAGATAGGTGTGACATAAAAACCTATAAGGTTTGCACAACCTTCCCTTCTTGATTTCTCCGTTGTTGTAGTCTCCATCATATCCCATCAGATGAAATCTTCTTTGAATGTATTCATGATTAAATACATCCTAATGACCTTCTTCTTGTTCACCCAATTGTAATACCCTTCTAATGATCTTTTCATCAAACTTTAACTCTTCATTTCTTATTGAAGCGTAGATCACATGTTCATCATCCTCCTTCTCTTCTATTCTTGTAGAGTTCCAGAAATCTTTCATGTGTGATTGATAGATGGTTGCCTCCGCAGTTAGTGCATAAGAAATTCTGGATCTTCGGAAATATCTGATAATGTCTCTGCACCCTTCGGACACTGGATCTTCAGGGTTTAGAAATGCACATACATTATGATCCTTTGCAAATCTATCAACCATCTGCATTATTAACAAAATTATTAATACACAGATATTTGAAGACATAAAGTTCAAAGAAAAATATATGTAGTTGAAGAGTTTCAAACTCAAAGATTCAACAAGGTTAATTTTTGATGTTGTTAAGGATGATTTACCTTAATAATGTTGATCATTTGATGTTATACTGATGAAATTGAAGATTTTATTTATTTGCAGAGAGAGTAATTTAAATGTTGGTGGAAAGGGGGTTTATGGGATGAGTGTGTTTTTCTAGGTCTGAAAAAGTGTGAAGAGTGAATGAAATTGACAACAGTCAAAGACATAATTTATACTCCCTCGGACTAATTAATTCAATTTATTTATTGTTTCGGGACCCTCAATCCTTTACCCTACCATGGTAGTTTGTTCTTCCGCAAATCATTTACGGAAAGTCAAACTTTGTGTTTTATACTAGAACTTTTGTTGAATGACTGATTTTTGTTGTATGATCCTAAGATATTGTTAGATCATTTGATGCTTGTTGTTGGACCTTGTTGACTTTGCTTCCTGACAAATGTGCAAAAGATTTATTTGATTTGTAAAATCAGATATCCTGCAGCCAAGCTAATGCTCAAGTTCCAATTTTCTTCCTTTGAAGTGTGAAAAACGTAGATTTCATGCTGATGACTACTCCCCCTAAATTTGTGATGAATAATGAACTTATGCATTTATTAGAAATTTATTAAGTGAATAGCATGAAAAAAAATTGACTGTCCAACAAAAAGAAAACTTAAAAGAACATAAGCAAAATCTTTTTGTATTTTTGATTATAAGCAAAAATAAGCATAACACATTACAAGCGTTTATAACCATATCAAGGGATCATACTATGACACTAAGAAACTTCTTGTAACATTTTTTTTGATGATAGTAGACATGGATTTAGTGATGATTGCAAGTATTGTGTTTCACATAAATTCAAGCAAGAGTATATATTCAACTAGGCATGCTGGTTATCATGTTATAATATTGATTAAAGATAGACAAATATGGACTCCACATTCAATTCACATTAGAGTTTGTCCTCCGTTTATAAGTCAATTCATCACTTTTTCACACTTAAAAACTATATGCTTTAAATTATAAGCTCTATCTTAAGATTTCTTTGAAATCTTATTAATGCTTTCTTCATATGCTCTTTGGTATAATATACAATTGATCACATTGGATTCTTTTAGAGCTGTTCCTTTTTGGAACTTTTTGATAATAAGCATCAGGACACTAGGTCTTTACTTACATAAAACAAAGGTGCCTATGAACCCAGGTATTTGTTTACACAAAACAGAGGGTTCATATTGTGCAAAGATAGAGGTTATAAAGTGTTGTAACATAGTGTGCTTGGGTGAGTGAGTTGATCACATCAGGATAAGACTTACTTGCTTGTTCCTTAAAATGGAAATACCCACAATTAGTCACCTTGCATTATGTTTTATTTTTCACTCAAGCTGAACCTACCACATATCAAAGCACTTCTGATTAGTCTTTATTGTAATTTAGAAACTTAGGCAAGTAACAAAGGTATAGTGTACTATCATTTCTCAAGATATAAAATGCTATACAAGAAAACATATAAATAAGACAATATTTATTATATGTTTTATGGATTTTTTTTTGTTTTTCATAGGACAGAACATGCCTTTCTATTTGATGATGATTAATCTAAGTTGATCATGCCTAAAGACTCAATCAGAAAACTAAATCTTATTGAATCAAAGGCTTTAGTGATTAAATCAACAAGCTGATTTGTTGTATCCATTTTGATAAACTTGATTAAACCCTTTTCTAAACAATCTCTCAGAAAATGGTATCTGATTTCTATATGTTTTGTTTTACTATGTTGCACTGGATATAGTAGTGATGAACATAGCAGCTGAGTTATCTATGTGAATTGGTGTTTGAAGAAAATTGTACCCATAATCAAGTAATTGGTTTTGCAACCATAAAACCTGAGAGCAACCGGCTGAAGCAGCAATGTACTCAACCTCAGCTGTGGATACTGATACATTTGTTTGCTTTTTGCACTGCTAAGAAACTAGTCTTGGTCCAATGAATTGACAACCACCAATTATGGATTTTCTGTTGTTGTTACACCCTCCAAAGTCACTATCAAAATATGAATATAGTTTGAAATCTCCTACTTTGGGATACCAAAGCCCAAGAGCTAGCTTCCCTTTGAAGTATCTGAAAATCCCCTTAACTTCATTCAAATGTGACTCTTTAGGGTCAGATTGGTACCTAGCACAAACACACACAACAATCATTATGTCAGGTTAGCTGGCAGTTAAGTACATCAAAGATCCTATCATTATATAGTCTTTGATCAACTGATTTCCCTTTAGGACCATGTACAATCTTGTGTAGTGTCGATGCTGGGGTTTTGCATGAAGAAGAGTCAGCAAGGTTGTACTTATTCAAGATTTGGTGCACATACTTCTCCTGATTGATGAAAATTCCATTTGATTTCTGATGAACTTGTAAACCAAGAGAGAATGTCAATTCTCCCATGCAGCTCATTTAGAATTTAGATTTCATCAAGGATTCAAAGTCTTGACACAGTCTCTTGTTTATTGATCCAAATATAATATCATCCACATATATTTGGACAACCAAGAGGTCTTGATGTTCATGTTTGAGGAATAGTGTCTTATCAATTGTTCCCTTTTTATAACCATGCTTGAGCAAGAAAGAAGACAATGTTTCATACCATTTTCTTGGGGCCTAATGAAGACCATAGAAAGCTTTGTCAAGCTTGTATACCTTGTGTGGAAAATCAAGATCTTCAAAGCCTGGAGGTTGGGTAACATAGACTTCTTCATCAATTTTCCAATATAAGAAGGCACATTTTACATCCATCTGGTAAACTATAAACTTCTTATGGGAAGCATAGGCAAGAAAGACTCTAATGGCTTCAATCCTTGCAATAGGCGCAAAGACTTCATCATAGTCTATCCCCTCTTCTTGAGTATATCCTTAAGTTATCTGTCTTGCTTTGTTTCTAACAATGATACATCTGTCATCTAGTTTGTTCTTGAAAAGCCATCTTGTGCCAATTGGATATTGGCCTTTAGGAAGATCAACTAGATTCCAAACTTTTTGCTTTCTGAATTGCTGAAGTTCTTCTTACATTGCTTCAATCCAGCTGTTTTCTTTTCATGCATCAGTGATGTTTGGAGGAACCACTTGAGATAGAAAACAAGAGAAAAGACAAACATTGGTAGCTCCCCCTTGGCTTCTTGTGGTTCTTTAATTAGGATCAGCAATGATGTTTTCAATTGGATGATTCTTATGAATTCTGGATGTTGGAATTGATTCAACTGAAATGGATGATTCTAAGTTGGTGATATTATTTGATGCAGATAGAACCAACTGTAATGGAGAATCAACAAAATAGTCAAAATCTTCATCATTTTGATCTTTAGATGCTGAATGAAAACCATCTTCATGAACTTGATCTTCCGCAGAAGTAGGACTAACTTTCGCAAGAGTTACAGGATCAACTTTAGAGGTCGTTTGTTTTCCTTTTGATGTTGTTGATGCAGTTGTAACATCTCTTATTGGATTTGGAAATTCATTTGATGGCATTGACTCAACTCTGGAAGCATATGGTACATCAACTGAAGAGGTGAAGGCTAAAGACTCAACTATGAACTATAGTAAGAGAAGAAGGCTAGTTAGTTGTGTACCACTGCTACTCAGCCAGAACCATCCAGCTCCAAAAGCAAGCCTCACCCTAAGAAGCTTGATGCATCATCTGTAAAGATGAAGAGAAGATGGAAAGTGATCAAGCTCAACCCTCCTCTCAAAAGAAGACTCCTAGAAGGAAGAAAATTGAGTGCATCATGCATGATAGTACTTCTCATCTTGCTAAGGATTGCCTCTACAATCCTAAAAGTATTATCCATATGATCAAGAAGAAAACTTCTGAGGAGAAGAAGAAGATAGTTTTAGAAGGAATATATTTTCCTTTCAAAATCTCTAAAGTGAAGAGGAAGACAAGTAAAAACTTGCCTTTTGAAGAAAAGTTGGTCTCAAAAGAAAGGAATGCTTCCGAAGTACTTAAGTCTGCTGCAGTGATAGAAAGATCTTCCGAATGTCTGGTCTTCTAAAACTCTGGAGTTGTCAAAACTTCCGATGTGTGAAGATAAAGGAAGACCATGTGACTGAAAGTTCTTCATCAACAACAGCTCATGAGCCTCAAAGCTTAAACATAGGATCAATTACTTTTTCATTGTCTTCAATTCACTTTGACAAGCCCAAGACCAATAAGGCTTGGGTTTTCAAATGTAACTAACCATCTCTTTTTGTGCAGGAACAACTAAAGACTAAGAGGAATGTATGGATCATCGACAATGGTTGTTCCAGACACATGACCAACAATGGCTCTTTGCTTTAAAACATTAAGAAAAATTATGGAGGGCTAGTTGCTTTTGGAGGAGATGCAGGAGGTTACATTACTGGACAGGGTAGGGTCACAAATGTTAACCTCAACAATAAAAAAGTAAACTTTGTTAAGAAGCTTAGGTACAATCTACTGAGTGTATCCCAATTCTGTGATCAAATACACAACAAGCTCTTCGCGAAGCATGAATGCATTGTTCTCAAGCCTGGGTGATCATTCCTCAAGAGCATATCCTGCTCAGAATCCCTAGGAAAGGGAACATGTACAAGATGGATTTGCAGAAAAGATCCCCTTCAGGAGAATATTCTTGCTTTTTATCTAAAGAAAATAGTGATAAGTCTTTCCTTTGGCATAAAAGAATGTGCCATGTAAACTTTAAAAATATGAATAAATTGACTAAGAATGATTTGGTAATTGGAATGCCAAAGAAAGAATTTACAAGTGATGATCATTGTTTTGCATGCCTGAAAGGGAAGCAACCCAAGGTGTCTCACAAACCAAAGAAAAAGAAATCTATCACTACTCCCCCTACACTTATTACACATGAATCTCTTTGGCCCCACAAGTTTAATGAGTCTAGGGCAGGACCTCATATTGTTTAGTGGTCACAGATGATTTCACAAGATTCACTTGTGTAACACTCGGCCCCTCACACCAACAATATTGTCCGCTTTGTCCACGAGGAGCTCATGGATTTGCTTTTGGTTGCCCGGGTGAAAACTTCCCAGGGAGGTCACCCATCCCTGTATTGCTCCCACCTAAGCACGCTTAACTGTGGAGTTCTCCTTTCATCCACATCCAATACGCCCAAAACGCGTTGTTGATATTAGAGACCGAACATTCCTTATGAACCAGGAATCTCTCCTGTCCACGGCCGATGTGGGATATGTGTAGGGTCTCACAAGTACCCCCTGTTTGGACTCATCGTCCTCGATGAGCCCAAGAAGTCACCATCCTTAGTGAGGTATGTCCTACATCCTGAACGGCACAGGATTGGCTCTGATACGGCCTCTCACACCAGCAATATTGTCCACTTTGTCCACAAGGAGCTCACGGATTTGCTTTTGGTTGCCCGGGTGAAAACTTCCCAGGGAGGTCATCCATCCCTGTATTGCTCCCACCTGAGCACGCTTAACTGTGGAGTTCTCCTCTCATCCATAGCCAATACGCCCAAAACGCGTTGTTGAAATTAAAGACCGGACATTCCTTATGAACCTGGAATCTCTCCTGTCCACGGCGGATGTGGGATATGTGTAGGGTGTCACAACTTGGTTCTTCTTCCTTAGAACTAAAGATGAAACACCTGAGATCTTGAAGAACTTCATTCTGAAAATTGAGAATCAATGTGATCACAAGGTCAAGTCCATAAGATGTGATCAAGGAACTGAATTCAAGAACCAAATCCTTGACACATTTTGTGATGAAAAAGGTATTACAAGACAATATAGTCATCCCGAGACTCCTCAACAAAATGGTGTTGCTGAGAGGAGAAACAAGACACTTATTAAAGCCATAAAAACCATGTTGTCTGACTCTAAACTATCCATCACCTTCTGAGCAGAGGCAGTCAACACAGCCTGCTATGTGCAAAACAGAGTTTTAGTTGTTAAGACTCATTGTAAGACTCATTATGAGGTGTGGCACAAAAGGAGGCCTTTCATTGGTTTCCTTAGATCATTTGGATGTCCTTACACCATCTTGAATACCAAAGATCAAGTAGCCAAATTTGATGAGAAATCAGATGATGGACACTTTATTAGATACACTTCTCAAGCTAAGGCTTACAAAGTATACAATCTTAGAACTAGAGTAATTGAAGAGTCAGCCAATGTGAGCTTCACTGAGCACACTCCATGTGATAGGTTCTAGTCCTGATTTGCTATTTGATCTTAATTTAGTTACCAACTATTTTAACAAGTCTTGTGAGAATGTTTTAGAATCTATAGGTAATGTATCCATAGGAGATCCTGACAAAAGATTTGAGTTGAGAAGACCTAACAATAATACTACTTCAACTCCAATGGTAACTAACCCAGCAGATGGAGTTCCTATTAGCACAACCATGACAAACTCAGATGATACATTTGAGATGCCTACAAATTCCATCTCAAAAGCACAAACTCAAATGAAGGAGCTTCAAATGTAGGAGGAAATGGTGGTGGTGACAGTGATTAAGATTTTCTTGATGCTGATAACCACTCCATGGAAGATAACATCAATGATGTCACACACTCATTGGATCAAGCTTCTCTTGATAAGTGTGCTGATGTGATGGGTAACACTTCATTTCCAGATCCATAACTTCATAAATGTAGATTTTTCCAATCAACTTGTTTTGATCCCTCAACTCAAGATCCACAAGTCACACCTCATCACAAACATCATTGGATATGTAAACATAGGGGTGAGAACAATGAGATAAACCCATGACAAAAATGTTTGTCTATACTCTTGCTTCTTGTCCCAAATAGAGCCAAAGAAAGTTGATAAGGCTTTGATGGATGGAAGTTGGGTTAAAGCAAAGGAAAAGAAGCTGCTTCAATTCAATAGACAAAAGGTTTGGAACCTATGTCCTCTTCCTTAAGGGAAGACTACGAACCAAGTCGGTTTTTAGAAACAAGAAGGATGATAGAGGACTTGTCATCAAGAATAAGGCATGACTTGTTGTTCAAGAATACACACAAGAAGAGGGAATTGACTACGCAGATGTTCTTGCTCATGCGGCAAGACATGAAGCTATTATGATATTCCTTGCTTTGCTGCATCCAAGGATTTCAGGGTCTACCAACTTGTTGTCAAGTGTGCTTTTCTATATGGGGTGACAGATGAGGAGGTGTATGTCAAACAACCACCTGGCTTTGCAGACCCAAATCATCCTATTTGTGTCTGCAAGCTTGAAAAAGCCTTTATGGGATGCACCAAGCTCCAAGGAAGTGGTATCAGACACTATCTCAGTGTCTCGGTCAACATGGCTACAAGATGGGTACTATAGATAGAACTGTCTTCATCAAAGGAATAGCGAATGACTTGATACTGGTTCAAGTGTATGTAGATGACATTATCTTTGGGTAAACTAATCCAAAGCTCTGCAAAAACTTTGAGAGGCTGATGAAGAACAGATCTGAAATGAGTGCGTTGGAGGAACTCGATTTATTTCTAGGGATTCAAGTGAAGCAAGTTGACAATGGCATCTTCATAAGTCAGTCAAAGTACATACTTACAAGATTCAACATGATTGATTGTAAGGTTGCAAAGACACCCATAGCCAGAAACCACTCCCTTTGACTTGATCTTGAGGGGGAGTATGTGGATGAACACCTTTACAAGGCTATGATTGGGTCTCTTATGTACCTCATAGCTAGCAGACCTGATATCATGTTTGCCACATGTATTTCTGCAAGATATCAAGCCAACCCCAAGATGTCACACCTGGTTGCTATCAAGAGATTTATTAGATATCTCAAAGGTGCTCCGAAATTAGGCCTTTGGTATTCAAACAATTCTGACTTTAATATGTATGCATATACAGATAGTGACTATAGTGGCTGCAACATGGCTGCATAGCCCACATCTAGGGGTTGTTAATTCCTTGGTGGAAGAATTGTCTCGTGGCAATACAAGAAACAATCATGTGTGTTAGCATCAACTGCTAAAGCTTAATGCATTGTTGCTACTAGCTACTATCTCAGAATCAGATGCTGGACTATGGATTCAACTTCAAGGACACTCATATCCACATAGACAACAACAGTGCTATCTCTTCACAGAGAATCCTATGCAACACTCAATAACAAAAATAATCAACATTTGGTATCATTTAATTAAAGATCATTTTAAAAAGGGATTGATAAAACTAGTCAAAGTTAACAGAAATGAACAATATGTTGATTTGTTCACAAAGGATTTTGATGAACATAGATTTAAATATCTTGTATCAGCTATTTTGATGATTAATCTTGAGTAGATTTTTCTTAAAATTAACTCAAGACTATTTCTAAAATATGTGTGACCTAAGTTGTCTATACTATCACCTACATAAGCCCAGTTTACTTTGAAAGTCAAACTTTCAAATGATATTCCTTAGAATTTTGGAAATTTTAAACATATTTTCTCTTGGAAGATATTAAGTTGTCTTTGGAAGAACTTGACGTCTTCAAATCATATAACTACTTATAAGACATTTACCTTCGGAAGATATTTTGACATCTCTTCCTAAGCTAAACGTATGCTTCCAAGTACTTTAATGTTTTTTGAAGAACAATTTTCTTCTGAAAGCAATTGAGTCTTGGAAGATTTATTCCTTTGTGAACAAAGGAATAAATCTACTTTCAAACCACTCATTTGGACATATAGGCTATGAAGGTGACTACTCTATAAGAACCTTCAGGAAAGGAAAGGTCTCCTCCTGGTGTACCTCCTCCATGTTGTCATCCATAGTTTATCCAACAAGCATGGAAGGTTTAATTCCTGAAGACCTTTTCTATATAGTCCATGGGATGATTTAGGAGATAAAGTTCAGGTATTCATAATTGTACATACTAATTTACTTGCAAACTTGGACTCCTTAGAATATAACATGTTCCCTAGATATGTCCAGCACGTTCTTAACTGTGAACTAGGCTCACAGTTAAGGGCAACTAGTAATGTTTTAAAATTGGGATAGATGAAGCCCTACATCTTTAAGACTATGAGGAAGCCTACTGTGGGCTTCTTAGGGGTAGAAGCAGCCCTTGTTCTAAAAATGTTTGAGCACATTGCTTAAGGTGGCAACCTAGCAACACCAGCTAGTGTTGAACCCACACCTTCTACTTCTCAACAACTCACACAGCCACAAATAACCATCACCTTCTAAAGAAAATCCAAACGAACCCCTACACCAGCTACTCAACTTGTGCAGGCCCCCATATCACCACCCATGTAGGAAGTGGACACTAGAGCTCTCACTTCCCCCTAAGAAGCAAACCACTCGCATCTCACTAATGATCAGTGCTGAGGTTCCTCATGCTCATCCTGATGAGCTCACAACCCCAACAGCCTTAAGCCTTCACTCTGAGTCTCAAAACACTAGTGAACAACCTTCAGGAAAAAGTTACCATCCACAGCCTCTAGATCTAAACCAACCTATTCCCAACCTATAGTTCTTGATGATGAAGACATGGGCTTCAGTGAGTACCATGAGTCTCTCTTCTCCACCCCTGCTCAAGGAGAGATGAGTACTCCTGCTTCCCCCATGTCAAGCCCACATCATCCACCCACTACTAAGGTGGATCTCCCTGAACATGTTCAAGAGGTCCATATGGAATAGGCTCTCACTTCAGCAAGTGATTACATCATTAAGACCTCAACCATGACAACCCAGCCCCTTGACACTTCACCTGAAGTTGTCATGATGCAGGGGAAATCCAGCAGCCAAGAATAAAATGTTAGTGATGAAGAAGAATACCTTGGTCATATTCTCTCATACCCCCATGATTCTTCTGATGATGATGAGGGGAACTTGATACTAAAGGTGCAAAAACTGACTAAAACATGAACCTATTTAGTCTCCAAGGTTAGCCACCTAGAAACTCAGGTGACTACCTTGCAAAAAAGGGTCCATGATCAGCAACTTGAGATTTTTGATCTCAAGGAAAAACTAGCTAGGAGACCCTTAAGGAGGACTCAACCAGGAACACAAAAACCTGTGGATATGATGGACTTAACCTCCAGCTCACCTATGGAAGAGGGTGATGCTATCAAAAAGGGGGAGAAAGTCCAAGCAATCACAGAACCAGCGAGTTCTTCTCAGAGTATGGGCATTGAGGATTTACCACCCTCACTTGCAGTTGTCCATACTCAACAACCTACCCAAGTTCATATTAATATGGACTTTCTCATACAAAGTCTATTTGAGGAGGGTATTCCAAGAGCTATGTCTACCCACCGTATGATGCTGGGAATGAAATACTTGGGTGGAGGTATGATGCTGACAGAAGAGCTCTGATATTGCATAGACTTCAGGGCCACCAAGAGGTCTTCAATTTTCAGACCTTAAAGTACTATGATAGTCTTCCTTTAGTCCACATGCCATTTGCCAATCCTAGTCAAAATAGGCAAGATGATACACTAGCTGAGAGGATTCAAAACAGGCATTGTCATTGATCAACTGGATGTTGAGGTGGACCCTAAGATTAGCTTCGAAGGGGAAACCTTGATTGAAGGCCTAGTGATAGACCCTGTGAACCTTGTTACAGGAACTGCTTCAACATCATCAACCCTCAGTTAGGCACCAGCTGGTGAAGGTTCTTCACAACCTCTCTCTGGCCAGAGCTTGATGGTTAAACCAAGCAATAAAGACCAAAGCTCTCTCCACCCTAAGTCACCAAGGCCTGTCAGTGACAAAGGGAAACGAAAACTTACTCCTAAGGGGATTGAGGAGGAGGAGAGAGAGAGAGAGAGAGGAAGAGGAAGCTAAAGGGAGAGAGTTCAAGTGGGTCCCCAAGCTTCATGCAAGTTGTAATCAGCGCTGCCCCCAGGCCAAATACTCAAAATGATGAGTTGAGGGCAGCCAGATTAAACTACTTGGGGACCAAGAACTACAACATAAATGAACTCATTTCTCCATCCTTATGGAAACTCAATGAATTGGCAGATATTTAGCTGTTAAGGAAGATAAAGGAGGCAGAGGATGTAGAATTGCTCCTTAAGATCAAAGAAGAAAGGAGGCAGAAAAGGCTCTACAAGCATGCTCTTTCACTCTCCCCGGTTCAAGAAATCCTGAGACAGAGGTTGTGGTAACTAAACAACCTCAGGTAGACAAGGAAGTAGATAGACAAAACATGATTAGCTACCTGAGTGCCACAGGCCTCTATCAGGCATCTACACTTCTTCCCTTATCATATGAGTATATTGAATTCGAGTATCTTAAGCAGCTTGAGCAACAAGTTATAAAAGAACAAAAAGTTGCTAAGAGAAAGATAAAGGAAGAAGCTGCAAAGTCAAGAGCCATCATCCAAAACGTCAAAAGAAGTCTGTTGATAGGTAAAGGATGATGAGCTTCTTGAAGCTGTATGGGTTCTCCGGAAGAGGCTTGGTCCAATGTCTCTATCCACTATGGATGGGCACATTAGAGTGATCAACCAAAAGATTAAATGGGGCGGAGCTTGTTGACCTGCATTCTCCACCAAGTCAAGCTCCTCCTAAAGTTGAGGTCAAGGTTGAACCCCAAGAGACAAAACAACCTGGACCTAGAGCTGAAACACAGCCAACTTCATCTTCTAATCCATAGCCGTGTGTTGATCCCTCTCCTTCTAAACCTGTGAGGGAAGAGGACCCAACTGAGAAAGACACAACAGGACAACCTGATGCTGAAGGGCAGTCTTCTCAGTTAAAGTCATCAAAGAGGAGGAAAAGGATGACCATGAATAGGGACACTAAGAAGAAGTCCAAGTCATCCACCTTCACACCTTAGGATGAGTCGTAGCATCCTAAGGTAGCTCAAGAAGAGGCTGCTCAACCAACTCCAACACAAATAGAGCCTCTTGTAGCTAGAAGACCCCTCCTGTCTTGGACTTTTGCTGCAAATCTAGATAGATGGTATGTCATCAAAGATTAAAGAGATCAAGATGTCTACTTCTGGCAAGACATGCTTGATCTTCCTCTACATGATCTTTATGACATGAGAAGATACTATAAGAGTCTGAGGGATCCTAACCAATAGATGAAGAAAGAAATGGTCTTGATCCTGATGAGGATTGTCAATATCTGAGTATCCTTCTATGTTTTGATAGCATCAGCCTAGGGGGAGTTTGTAAGGTTATACTTGAAAGGCTAATGCAACCAAAGCAACCAAAGAGCTTCCAGCATGCATGCATGATGTGCAGAGTAGAAGTTACTTTGGAAGTTTTACACATTTCAAAGAAAATATTTTAAGTTTAAAATCTTCTAAAGCCAAAGACCAAATCTTTCGAGGCCAAAGATGAATTTTTCCAAAACTTCAAAGTCAAAGTCTTTTAAAGCCAAGAAGAGTGAAGACTGATTTCTTTTGAAGACAGAGAAGACATGCTTTCTCTAAACAACATTTGCATAAAGCTGACCAACTTTCCGCTACAACTCTGAAGACTCACCAACTTGTACAAGTTGGTGAAAAGGTCCATGCTTTTGCAACTGTAGATTATGGTTTAGAGTATGTAACTTTCTACTTGTACTTTTTATCATTTTTTTAATACATTAGGATGTGAGCTATGGCATGTCATAGTCACTTGTCAAAAGACAATCTGCCTTTTGACTTTACATTGATCATGTTGTCTAGATTAGGGTTTCCAGCTAGCCTTCAAAGTATGGACGGCTGTAGGATGTAGTATAAAATATCTCAGGTTCATGTATTTATCTTTATGCTTTGTAACACTTGTAATAGAACTTGAGAGCAATATACAACACTCTTGAAAACCATACTTATCTTGTTCTTGGTCTTACTTCTGTCTCATTACTTACTTGTGTTCTTAGTATCTTTCACATAAACCTAGTTCTCTATTTAATATGTTAAGCGTTCAAACACTCTCCTCATTGTGAGACTGATTGTATTGACCATCCCTTAACCGGTGCTGCAAATTATTACCCTACTAAAGCACAACTATGAAAGAAAAAGTATGCTAAATGAGTCTTGCAAGCATGAATATTTAAACATAGTTCGAGCATTAGTGAAGGAGTCCTGTATTTATTACAACCGATAAGATAATTGCATTCGCTGCAAAAAATAGTAATCTTATATTAATTATAAGCGATAGTATTCTCCCATTTGTTGCAAGCAATAGTTAAAAAAGTCTTGTGGATCTGCAAGTAAGGTTAAAAGAGTCATGTACTTTTACAAGATTATTCATAACTTAAGGTGAAGATAAGTAATAACCAAAAAAATCTTGTACTAGTGCAAGCACATAGATAAAGTAAAGCAAAATTAAAGTAAAGGTTTCCTAATAAAAAAGTATGATATATATGGATGGTAAAGCTAAAGTGCAATTAAGTATTCATATAAAGATAGTTTAATGATAATGTAGTAACCACAGTTAAAGTTTTGGTTATGTGTAAACTTTTAAACTGTTTATAGATGATCACTTTTAAAGTATGTTAAAGTTTGTGTTGTTAAACTAAAGCTAGGATTACTCAGCAATAGTGATGTTTTAGTACACATATCAAGTTAAAGCATGTCTAAATTGAATAAAGATCATAGCTTGGACTGAATCTTAGAGCTACCCAGCATTTCCTAAGACTAGCACAAAGGCATAGTACTCTATGCTTAGCTAAGTATATATTCCTATGTAATTAACAATAATTATAATTAAGGTGAAGTATAAATCCAATTATGGGGTCTCCTAGAATCAAAGCCTTACACACTAATATTTAATAAACAATATACCCTAACATGGTTATAATTTTGTATATCAAAATAGTATCCTTTATCATGTGTTTATTGTATGGATTATGTTCTAAGTCTATTTAGGATCTAAGGTTTTCAAACTTGCATCGAGTCTTGTAATGCCCCGTTTAATGTGTTGTATACCCTATATGATTTTAATATTTAAATCAACACATTTTAAATAGGTTTTATACAAATTCACAAGATTTTATGACGTAATTGATAGGTTTCATGAATTTGCAGGATTTATTCAGCAAGAGAACATATTTTAGAGGATATCAAGTCTCAAGCTGTAAGCTCTTGAAGTTTCAAGCTTCAAGAGAATTATGGAATTGGAGTGCATTGCGGATCGTAAAACAGACCACTACAATTCAGGAGATGAATATTGGAAGCCTGGAAGAGTCGTAAGAACTTAGGTTTGAAGTTTCAAAGAGCTTTCCGGATTTTTAATCATTTGGTTATCATCTTTCATTACTTTTTTTATTTTCAGACTTTGTTAACATGATGTTTACTACTTTTACTTGAATTGAACGGTTATGAGTAGCTAAATCATTAAACTATCTAGACTTGTGATGAATATTGATTGATTTTGTATATTTTTTATAATAGATTGTATTGACTGGTTGATATTCACATTGAAGGTTTTATGTTACTTTTTTTAATGTTATTAGTTGTTGTGTTTATGGATGAATGTGTTTATCATGATTCTCAAATGCTTTAATTGATTAGTTTCATGCTATTTGATTAAAGTTGTATGTCTTAATCATCACTTCTTGTTTTGAATAACTTCGTTTAAATCTCGACATAGATCACCACATAACTAGGTAACACCATTAATCTAAAACTAGTAACTAGGCAAATTATGAGATCGGGCGGTGATGGATTATATTTTATTCTTGATTATTAGGATATAAGGATTTGGTTGCATGACAGCGAATTAACCCTAATAATTTATTAATTATTGCTAATATAATCAACATTACTAACACAAGGTTGTTCCCTGAATCCCTTCTACTCCCAGATGTATTGTGAATTGTAAGATCGAGAGATAATCAATTCTATGGACACCTGAATATTCTAATAGGTTAGTGAGATTGAGATAAGAACTAACATATATTATCATGAGCTTTGTACATCCATTTTGGATCCGTGTGGTTATGTTAGTGATACTAAGAGGAAATCTAGCATATCTTTGTAATTCTTAAGTCGGAGTATCTTTATATTTGGTTACCATTTAGTTATCCATAACCCAAGAGCATTAGAATCACCAATAAAAATTCATGTCAAGATAGTTTCTTTTTCATAGTTGATAGTTTATTTGTAGCTTATCTAAATCTTTATTCCTTATTTCTCTTATTTAGATTTTATGTTTAAGTAGCTTTGATATTTTTGTGTTAATTATAATTAAAAATACCAAGTTAATAAAACTAGCTACAAATCGATAGAGGTTCATTAACGAAAGCAACCAAACGTATCTCTAGGGTTTGACATCCGCACTTGCTAAATAGTACTAAATCATAACCCATATGCTTGTCGATTTTATGAGGTCTAGTAAGTCGTTCCTTTTTAAGACCTAAGTCTACTAAATCATTTTCGTAATTAAAATATATATTGAGTTTCACACATCAACATTTTGGTATTGTTGCTGGAGACATTGGTTTGGTGATTTTGAGAATGACTCAAGTTGGAGTCCAACCGCCATTTGCTTTTTTAGTTTTTAGTTTATTAGTTTTCCTACTATGTTGTTTATTTTTCCTTGTTTGCTTAGTTATGCCTTTAGTCTAAAGTGTCTTTTCAAATCTCATTTGCTTTGTTTATTCAATTAGGTAATTTTCATTTTCTTTTCTTCTAGTTTATGTGTCACATCCATTCTGCTACACCACTTGAGTTTCAAGCATTTACAAATCGTAGTGTGAGTTCAATAAATATTTGCAAGATAAGCATTCACATAATTCCGACACGCAACGCGATATTAGGGTAGAGTACATCGACATCGATTCAACTCATGGCATAGAATCCACTATGGTAGACGCATAACCCCTAGTGAGAATAGTGATTGCTAACTACACAAAACCCACAACAACATGTGCTAGGTCTAGAATTGATCGGGCCCTATCGCTGCCAATAATTAGTAGATCCCACCTGCAGGGTTGGTACAAGGGAGCAATGCAATAGTTTTACAAGGTTAAAGAGACTTGAACACTTACCAGAACAAATAGGAAACCAGCTTAAAGAAACCAAGAAGAAATGTAAAGAACACAAGCAGAAGTCAAATATATGATGTTCAATAATGATGTATATTTCTCTTAAGTGTTTTATAAATGTTACAAGGCTTAGTACTAAGGATTGGTACTTGAGATACTTTACAAAAAAATCTAAAGGTAACAAGATGTTTGTATTCTTATGCAAGGGTAACCATCATCTCGAGCCATTTTGTTGGATCAAGTAAGGCTGGTGCAACCAAAACCAACACTTAGACAAATTTGGTACAACTGATGAAGAGCTTCCGAAGGCAAAAGCTGAGCTTCCAAAGGCAAAAGAAGAACTTCCAAAGGCAAAAGAAGAACTTCCAAAGGATAAGTCTGAAAGAGCTTCCAAAGAGGAACTCTAACTTCCAAAGACAAAGTCTTCCTTCTTCTGAAGATCAACACTTAGAGGAATTCAAGACATTGACTTCCGAAGCATGAAAGTCCTAAAGATCAACTCAAGCCTCGGAAGAAGTAGTCTCTTCCAAAGTATAAGTGGCTTCGGAAGAACTTGTTTTTCGAAGCCAGTTAACCTTCGGAAGAACCTACTATGAACCCGTGGGCATAAGTATGGTCCATCTGACACACAGCAGCAACCTCTGAAATATTGCATGGTGCTTTCCACGCTCATGTAGTTGACCATATTTTATTCCATTGTTAATCCCTTATCAGTTAGTACAGTTACCAACTTTAGTTGGTGACAAAAGGTAAGTCATGGACATGTCATGACTACCAAAATCTTAGATAGTATTTTATCTAAGATATCTTACCTCTAGCAATGTAGTATTTGTTTAGTCGTAAGTTTCCAGCTGGTATCAAAGTATAACCGGTTGTAGATAGTAGTATATATACTTTCTCATTGTAACTCATCAGTCATGCTTGTAAAAGTCTTGTAATACTTTGAGTTGAGAATTAATATAAAGTATCTTGAAAAATCTTTTTCTTGTGTTTTTTTACTTAATATATTTTAATCAACTCCTAGAGGATTGTGCATCAAGAATCCGAGTGTGACTTAGTGAGTTTGAGAGACTACAATTGTGTTGAGTGACCAAACTCAATCCTATAATTGGTATCAGAGCTTCTTAGGCTCTTGATTGTGAGATCTTACCATCAAATCAACCTTTTCATTACTCATACACCTACCTCACTCAAAATGGCCCTCAACCAAAAATCTAAATGTGAAATGGGGATGATGAACAAAGCACCCATCATCACCCCTGATAACTTCAGATCTTGGAGCAGACATATTGAAGGCTTCATCAGATACCAAGACAGCAAGATGTGGAAGTCTATCACCAATGGCCCTTACAAGCCAAAGGTTGCAGCACTTGCTAGAAATGATGCTATGATAGAGAAGGCAGTTGAAGATTAATCTGATGAAGACTACCAATGGCTGGATATTGATAGCAAAGCTATGACTGTTATGATGACTGCCATACCCAACTCCATTATGGTGGGTTTTGAGCATAGCCAGTCAGCCAAAGAACTCTTTGATGCTTTGACTCAGATGTATTCACGCCCAAATGACTCCAAGAAAGATTTCCTGAAGCAACAATTTGAAAACTTAACTTATATTGATGGAGAGACCCTTAGCTAGCAATACTTAGGGTACATGGATCTTATTTCATCCCTTCAGTCTATGGGAATAACTCTTGAGATGAGAGATCTCTCAAGAAAGTTCATGAGTGCACTTCCAAATGAGTGGACTTTCTACTGTGTCTCTATCAAGAGAACAGAGAACTTGAACTCTCTCACTATGATTGAACTATATGGCATCCTTGATGGATACCATATAGAGATGGAGAACAAGAGAGGCCACCAGGTGAGTAGAACCTCAAGCCTTCCTACTAGCAACGCTTTAATGGTTACCGAAGGGTCAAGACCCCCTCAACCTCAGTAGTACCTTACTTACTCCTAGCAACCATCATGTTCTTCTGGTTATACATCACCTTTCCTGAGACTCTAAGGTCTCAACACGCTCAGTCAAGTCCCTTCCAGGACAGTTGTGCCTTTGTCTCAGGAAATAGGCATTCTAGTGATTTTCAATTTTGCTTTGATGATCTAGAATGTTTTAGCCCGGATGATGTTAAATACATGGACATTGTCCAACAGATGGCTCTGTTAACTTACAGGGCGAAGAAGTTCTTTAAGAGAACTGAAAGGTAATTTCCCCAAGACCCAACTAACAGCAAGTTTGGATTTGACAAGACAAAGGCCAAGTGTTACAACTGTAACCAGCTAGGTCACTTTGCCAGGGAATACAAGGCTCCCAAATCCAATCCGAGAACCAATCAAGCCTCCACACATCCTACCACACTCAAAGCTACTAAAAAGCCAACTGAACAACACACAGTTGTTATTGCTCAAGAGGTTGATTGGAGCTTCATGGTGCAGGATGTGACTCCTGTCAAGCATTAATGGCTGGAACTGATGACACCAAGGTATTTGAACACCTTTGTACTCCATCTTGCATTGCTAAAGTTAAATGTATAAAGACTATAATATGGTAATTAAATCTGATATTGAGTCTTTGAATATCCTTAACAGTGATTCTAAAAGGGCTGAATCTAACTATAAAATTAAATTGAAGAGTTAGAGAAAATTGTGTCCTCTTTGAACATGAACATACCAACTATAGGACTCAAATCAAAGATTTAATCTCCAAATTGACTGAGGCTCAAGCCATGCTATTTCCGAGCAAAACTTCCAAGCCATCATTGCATCATCCTCCCACTCAAAAATTTGTTAGGGGAGGGTTGGAAACCAATGAAATTGCTCCACCACACTCTTATGACTCTATTAGACAACCAAGATGTAGAACTGTAGAGCAAGAGGTTCCAACTGCTAACCCACCACCCCATGAGTTGAAGAATGATGCAACAATGGAAACCATCATAGGGAAGGACCAGGTAACACAACCCATTCCCAACAATGATTATCAACCCCTAAACACCAAAGCTAGAAGAAACAGAGCCCTGGCAGCCAGAAAAACTGCCAACAAAGTGGCTTAGTCCAAGCTAAAGATAGACCCAAAGCAAAAGGGTGTATTCATTTCAGCCGGGATTCCAGGTGGTTGCAAACTCTAATCCAGGAAAGGAGTGTAGTGCCAGCACTCCTGTCCAACTAAAGGATCAAAAGTTAAAAGGGATGACTTTTCATGAAGACAAGAAATGCAAGAAACAACAGTCCTCACATCCCACAAAGATTAACATTTCATGCATAACGTGTGGTCTACAAAACCATATGGCTAAAGATTGTTACAACAATCCTGCAAGCACACATTATGCACATAATGTTAAGAAAGAAGGAGTCAAGGAAGGTTTCAGATTTGGACCTTATCACATGGTTCAAGTGATGAGGAAAGGAAAAATTGTTTCCGAAGCAAAGTTGCTTTCGGAAGAAAATCATTCTTCCGAAGGGAAAAAAGCTTCGGAAGACAAGCCAAAGAAAATTAAAAGAATCAAAAGAGTTCTTTTGAAACCTTTCGAGTTTCAGAAGAAAAGGTGGTGAAAGCTTCTTCCGAGAAGAAAGAAGCCTCCGAAGTATGCCATGTTGCTCAAGCTTCAACAAACTCATCTACACTGATCAGCCAAGGGATGGAATGGAAGATCAAACAAGATGTTGCAGCCCAAACCTCTACTTCACAAACATCTATTGAACCCTCTCCCATACACTTTGGTTCAATTATGTCATCCTCATTAGAAAAGCCCAAGACCAGCAAGGCTTGAGTTTCCAATAATAACTAACTTTTTCACCTTATGTGCAGGGACATCCACATGACAAGAATAACAACGTGTGGATTGTAGACAGTGGATGCTCCAGACACATGACTGGGAATAGATCCCTTCTTAAACAATTTCAACATTTTGATGAAGGTCCTGTTCAATTTGAAGGTGAGACTGGAGGATACATTTCAGGTAGAAAAAGTGTATCCAATGGCAAGTTAAAGTTTGACAAAGTAAACTTTGTCAAATAGCTTGAACACAATCTTTTAAGTGTTTCTCAATTATGTGGCCAAAAGCACCAAATGCTTTTCACAGAACATGAGTGCATTATCTTCAAACCTGGGATGACAATTTCTCCGGAATTGGTGCTTCTTAGATCTCCCAGGAAAGGGGATATGTACAAGCTATATATGAACAATGCTTCCCCATTAGGTGAAGTATCATGCTTCTTTCCAAAGCTGATGGTGATAACGGATGTGTCGTGTCAATTTTAAAACCATGAATAAATTGGTTAAAAATAACTTGGTACATGGTGTGCCTAAAAAGGAATTTTTCTGTAGAGACAACTATGTTTCATGTCTGAAAGGAAAGCAACATAGAGTGTCTCACAAATCCAAAGAAGTTAACTCTATCACCACTCCATTACACTTATTGCACATGAATCTATTTGGTCCCACAAGTATAATGAGCATTGGAAAGAAATCATGCTACCTTGTGATTGTTGATGATTTTACTAGATTCATATGGGTATTCTTTTTAAGAACTAAAGATGAAACAGCTGAAACTTTAAAATCTTTTATTCTTAAAATTGAAAATCAAATTGATCAAAAGGTTAAGATAATTAGAAGTGATCAAGGGACTAAGTTTAAGAATCAAGTTCTTGACTCATTTTATAACTCAAAAGGGATTTCCAGACAATATAGTGCTCCTAGAACTCCTCAACAAAATGGTGTTGCTGAGAGGAGAAATAGGACACTTATTAAGACTGCTTGAACTATGTTAGCTGATTCAAAGCTGCCTCTAACATTCTGGGCAGACGCAGTCAGCACTGCATGATATGTGCAAAACAGAGTTCTTGTAGTTAAGCCACATGGAAAAACCCCTTATGAGCTATGGAACAAGAGGCCACCGTTCATTGGCTTTCTTAGGTCCTTTGGCAGCAGGTGTACCATACTTAACACAGAGGAAAATTTGGCAAAATTTGCTGAAAAGTCGGATGATGTTAACTTTGTTGGATATTCCTCTACCTCTATTGTGTATAACATTAAAAATCAACAATGTGAGGAATCATCCAACATTGTTGTTAATAAGAACACTCCTTGTGTTAAGGGGAATGGACTTGAACATATCTTTGATTTCGAATTTTTGCCAAACTATTCTAAACCCTCTTATGAGAATGTTTTAGCTAGAACAGGTACTCAAAGTAATTCTGATGATGACCAACTGTTTGAGTTACCCAGACCTCTTCTAAGTTCTCCAAGAGTTGCTGAAAATCAAGCTCCCACAACTGGCAGATTTGAAAGCATAACTATCTCAAGAACCAGTGGAGCTTCACAAAGTGATCCTCAAAACTCATCCGATGACAATGTACAACACCAAGCTGATGGAAGTAGCATTTTGAAGAAACAGGCTACTGTTATTGCTGCTTCACAGCCAAATGATACTGATGTTGTTTCTACTTCATTCAATCAGTCCTCATTGAATGAATGTGAAACATTAGTTGGGCCAAGTGTTTAAAACCCTGAGCAAAACTTTTCCAATTTGGATCTATCTATGCAACTGGATATGATCCCTAGGCTCAGGATTCACAACACTCGCCCAACTGAGAACATCATTGGAGATGTCTCTGAAGGTATGAGAACAAGGGGAAAAACTCACAATAAGAATGTCTGCTTGTACTCATGCTTCCTATCTCAGATAGAGCCAAAGAAGGTAGAAGAAACCTTGAAAGATAGTAGTTGGGTTGAATCAATGCAAGAAGAATTGCTTAAATTCAAGAGACAAAAGGTTTGGAACCTATGTTCACTACCATCTGGTCAAGTACCAATAGGCATAAAATGGGTATTCAGAAACAAGAGAGATGATAAAGGCTTGATTATCAAGAACAAGGCAAGATTGGTAGTTCAAGGATACAGTCAAGAGGAGGGAATTGATTACACTTATGTCTTTGCGCTTGTTGCAAGACTTGAGGTAGTGAGGATCTTTCTTGCTTGTGTTGCATCCCAGAACTTTACAGTCTACCAGCTTGATGTCAAGTGTGCATTTCTATACCGGGATATAGATGGGAAGTCTATGTGTGCCAGCCTTCAAGATTTGAAGACCCACAGCACCCAACTATGTGTGCAAGTTGGATAAAGCTCTCTATGGGTTGCACTAAGCACCTAGGTTGTGGTATGGACTTTTTCCGTAGAATTCATGTGAAACAAATGAAAGAAGGGTTCTTTATCAATCAATATAAATATGTCAAATACATTTTAGAGAAATTTGATATGAAAGATTGTAAGCCAGCAGAGACTCCGATACCCAGAAATCATAATTTTTGTCTTGACTCTGAGGGGGAGGATACCGATCAACATCAGTATAGGGCAATTATTGGATCTCTAGTGTATCTTACAGCAAGTAGACCTGATATCATGTTTGCAACTTGCATTTGTGCAGGATATCAGGCTGCTCCAAAGGTGTCTCACCTAGTTGCTGCCAAGAGAATCCTTAGATATCTCAAAGGAGCACCTAACCTAGGTCTTTGGTATCCAAGGAACACCAACTTCAATCTCTATGGCTATACTGATAGTGACTATGGTGGTTGCAATATTAACAAGAAATCAACATCAGGAGGATGACAATTTCTTGGTGGAAGGATTATCTCATGGCAATGCAAGAAGCAATCTTGTGTCTCAACATCAACTGCTGAAGCTGAATACATTGTTGCTGCTAGTTGCTGTGCTTAGCTGCTGTGGATTCAAAACCAGATGATAGACTATAGATTTAACTTCATGAAGAATGCTATCCACATTAACAACAAGAGAGATATCTCCATTACAGAAAATCCTGTCAAGCACTCCAAGACAAAGCACATTGACATTAGGTATCATTTCATTAGAGATATTCATGAGAAAGACTTGATCAAACTAGTCAAAGTTGAAGATTAATGAACAATATGCTAATTTGTTCACCAAGGCATTCGATGAACAAAGATTTAAGTATCTCATTACGGCTATTAGGATGATAAACATTGATTTGTCTATCTCACTTGAAAACTTTTTCAAAATGTGTCTTCTCTTTATCAAATACAATCTAAGCCTTGTTACAAAAGGTTTTTCTTCAAAACATTTGTTAAGTACAAGCTCTTCTGAAGAGAAATTAACCCTCAGAAAATTCCTCCAACTTAATTTTATCTTCCGAAGATTTTTTAACCTCGAAAGAGTATTTGATGATATATCAAATCTACTTCCGAAGCTTGAAAAACTTCTTTACTTGGAAGACCTTCTTACCCTCAGAAGTAAATTTCTCTTTGGATAAATTTACCTTCGGAAGTAAGTTTGGCTTCGGAAGAAGATTACTTTCAGAAGAGCTTTTACTCTTGGAAGAAAGCTTTACTGTGTAACGGAAATCTTTTGGGCCCCACGCTGTAAAAAGGTAAAGATTTTATTAATGATGTCAGAATATTTTAAATGGTTTTAACCTTACCGCCCTTGTTACATCATACCCCAAACCATCACTTCACCTTATCCATCCGCCAATTTCACCCATTTAAATACTTTTGACCTACTTCATTAATCTTTTTACCAATTTCACAGCCCTAAGTTTCATTCGTCTTCAATTTACCCATATTCAACCTCATTTCCTTTGTAACTTTCTCAACAATGGCACTAAACCATCAGCACAACCAGGTCGCACTCCTTGACTATTCCAAGGATGTTGACTTCTCTGAAATCATCCACTTCCTTACCAAGTCCACCTACTACAAAGCCCTTACTGTTAATCCCACCGTTTACTCAAACCAAATGGTTGAGTTTTGTGGAATGGACAAATTGAAACTCTGAATGGAGTTAGGGTTATTAAGTCAAGCATTTGTGGCCAGGAATTGATCATATCTAAACAAACCATCAGGGAGCATCTAGAGCTCCATGATGAGGGCTCTCCTACAGATTTCCCCAAGTCTGACTTAGATGACACATATACCCAGATGGGATGTGGTGGGTTGGTAAAAGGCCTCAGGTTCAACTACTCAAGGTTTGTGCTAACCAATCTCATGGTAAACCTTCAAAGAGAAACATTCTGCATGTATCCCAAGTTTATTCAGCATATAATCAACTGTGAGCTGGATCACAGTAAGCTTGCCTGTGCAGCTGCTTTGCCTATCCCTCACATGAGGCCGGCCATCTTCAAAGTGCTGAGAGGATGTCCACCAAATTCTCTGGAAGACACACTGCTCTCCTTCCAGGTATGATTGAGCTAATGGATCCTGGTGACATCCCTGTTAACCCCACAGGTGATGAACCCACACCAGCAATAACCACCTAAATGCCAACTCTTTCTTTCCACCCAATCAAAACTACATATCAGAGACGCTCCAAGAGAACCCTTGTTCAGTCTCCTCTGATTGAACAAGTTCCCCTTTGTCACACCCCAACCTTGACGGCGGAATCGTCGAGATGTGAAGGCTAAGATTGTTCACAGCCACATAACGCTATCATCTAATCATTATATTATTATCATAAGTTTCAAATGTAAATTACGAACATAAGTGTCAAAAAGAAAAACAAACATAACATAAGATGAAATAATCCAAGACAATTCATTTATTAATCTAGGTCCAATCTTAAATGTGAGTAAACTTCAAAGATGACATCAAACTTGAGCATTTCCTGAAACATGTTAAAAATAACGGTTCAACATAACGTTGGTGAGTTTTTCATAGTTTTCATACATACATATATAAAAGATGGGAATTCATGTCATAGATTAGTGAGCAAAGTAACTACGGATGTATGACAAATGTAACAATCAAACCTTGACAGATTACAAGATTACAAGATTAAACGATTAGCTAAGTGTACTTGGATTAACCAAGCAGGCTTGTCAGGCCCATAAATCTATGACGTCGTCAGGCTAGCAATAGTTAATGATTGTACATATTATAGTCATCACATGGTAATTACTAAAGTTCAACTAACCACAACAAACATGGTGAATTGCGCAAGTGTTTACAAGATTCAAACGAGTTTACGAGTGCAATAATCATAAGGTAACATGTTTCATCCCAAAGTGTAAAAATAAGCAAAAGAGGTATGGAAAAACTCACATGATCAATAAGTATATAATTGATGATTAATAGAAATTATACACGTCATTCCAACGTATTCCTTCACAAGGTACCAAAATATATATATTTACAAAATTTAACGTCTAATAGTAAGTTTAACGAATTTACGAGAACTAGGGTTCAATTTGGTATTTGGCGTATTCTTGTAAGTGCATCAAATAATTAAATTTAATCATATACTATTTATATATTTTAAAGAAAATGACATTGAATCATTTATAATAATTAATAAAGTTTAAGTATAAAATTTGAATAATTATTTGAAATAACCATAATTTATACAATATTAATTTAAAGGAAATGTTTAGATCAATAATAATTTATTAATTATCATTTACAATCCATTTTATAAAAATTTATCCAAGAGTAACCTTTTTTTATTAAAAAGATATATAATTATTTAAATTTAAAAAAATTACAGAAAATATTTTGATGTCCTTAAAAATATTAAAATTTATAAAAATCATTTTTATACTTATATAAAAAATACTATAAATTAATTAAGGCTGAAAAGCCTTTAAGAAATATACATGAGGGTCCCGGGTTCGAACCCGGGACCTCATGATAGTGGAAGCAATGTCTTAACCAGTGAACCAGGGTCGTGGCCTTGGTATCACTTGGTTTTAAAGCCTTAAAAACATAACCCAAATGAAATCCCCAATTTGTATAAACCCTAAATCAAACGAAGTCAAAATTGAGCAATCATTCGAGAGTTTCAACCTGATTAACCTTAGGGCTTTTGATCCCTAAATGTAATCGAGTCGATTGATGTATTAAACTTACCTGATTATGATCGAATTGTAATGCTTAAGCTTGGATTTGTATCGGTTATCTCACGAAGAACAGATGCCTAGCAATTGGCTAATTGAGTGAATGTTTTATGAATTTGCGTTTACAAAGAGTTTAAAGGGACCGAATGGAACATTTGCCCTCTGTTATATAGCTTCGATTTGCCATGATTCATCCTAAACGCTTTCGGGTTGAATGCGAACATAATACGGTTCAATTCGATGTTTAATTCGACGTTTCATCTCAAATTGTAATCATGAAAGAATTAGAAACAGTTGGTTGAACGTGTAGGTTCGATTAATTGAATTATTAACAAGCTTTAATTGTCGAACCGATTGTAATTTTGATATTAACCGGTTTTGATTCCAAACGTTCCTATAACCGATCTATATTCTAATTATAGTCCACCTGAGTGTTCGAAACTAATGCATGACATAGTTAGGAAAAGATTCGGTTCGAAAATTGAAGGCTTATGGTGTGTTTGGGGCTCGCCGGACTTCGGCCGGAGGGTGGCTGGAGCCCACTGGAAAAGCGGGGAGAGAGAAAGAGAGATGGGGTTGAGTTTCGAAATGTTATACACATGGTCCCTGCAGTTGATTCTTTTTATTTTATGTACAAACTTTATATTTAAAGTTTCAAAATTAACAAATTAACCCCCTGGACTTTAATTATCTTTAAGTTTTAATCATTTTGAGTTAAATAACTTTTATAGATTATTATTATTATTATTTTAAGTATTATTATTATTATTATTATTATTATTATTATTATTATTATTTGTTATTATTATTTTTATTATTATTTTTATTATTTATTATTAAGTTCAATTTAGTAATTAAATTGTTAACTTTCTAATCAAAGAATTAAAAACAACAAGGGAATAAGCATAAGTAATCCATAAATTTCATAATTGACCATAATGGTCCTTTCAAGAATAAACGACGTTAACTTTTAATTAACGTAAAAATACAGGATGTTACAGTCTCCCCAACTTATAAGAACTTCGTTTCGAAATTAAGAAAAATGAAACTATACGAACAAATACGGGTACTCTTCTTCATGTGTTCCTCATGCTCCCAAGTAAACTCAGCTCCACGCTTATTCTCCCATCGAACTTTGACAAATCGGTGTGGTAGTTGTTCGGGTCTTCTTCAGGGTTTGGTCCATGATCTCGACAGGCTTCTCAATGAAATGCAATGACTCATCTATTTGAATTTCCTCAAGAGGGACATGCAAATTTTCATCAGGCAAGCATTTCCTCAGGTTTGAGACATGGAAGACAGGATGAACTCCGTTAAGTTCAGAAGGTAGTCCAGTTTGTAAGCCACTTTTCTAATTCTTTTCAGAATCTTGAAAGGTCCTACAAAACGTAGGCTAACTTACCCTTCTTCCCAAAGCGAACAACACCTTTCCATGGAGAAACCTTAAGAAGAACCATGTCATCGACTTGAAATTCTAACGGTTTGCATCTTTTATCAGCATAACTCTTTTGACGACTTCTAGCCACCTTAAGGTTATTTTGAATTTTGGAAACTTTGTCAGTTGTTTCTTGAATAAGTTCAGGACCAGTGATGAGACTCTCACCAATGTCAGTCCAACAAATCGAAGAACGACATTTACGACCATACAAAGCCTCGAATGGTGCCATCTTGATACTTGAGTGATAACTATTGTTATACGAGAATTCCGCTAATGGTAAATGCGTATCCCAGTCACCACCAAAGTCAAGAACACAAAGACGTAGCAAGTCCTCGAGGGTTTCAATTGTTGGTTCGGTTTGACCATCCGTTTGAGGATGGTAAGTCGTGCTTAAATCCATTTGAGTACCCAAGAGTTCTTGCATCGAAGACCAGAAATGCGAAGTGAAACGAGCATCACGATCGGAAATAATGTGCAACGGCACGCCATGACGACTAACAATGTAGATACGAGCCAATCTTGAAACCTTGTAAGTATCTCGTATTGGTATGAAATGTGCCATTTTGGTCAAATGGTCAACAATCACCCATATACTGTCATGACCACGAGGGGTACGTGGTAACTTAGTTATAAAATCCATGGATATATGTTCCCATTTCCACATAGGGATATCAGGTTGTTACAGTAAACCACTCAGTCGTCGGTGTTAGGCTTTGGCTCTTGCACATGTGAGACATTTTGAAACATAAGACGCGATATCTCTCTTCATTCTCGGCCACCAATATTGACCACGCAGATCCATGTACATCTTATCGGACCCGGGATGAATAGAATATCGGGTTTGATGAGCTTCGGTCATGATGAAGTGACGGAGATTGTCACGATTCGGGATCCAAAGGCGATTCAAGAAATACCACATGCCATTCGGTTTTGTCTCCACTTTATGACCGAACGTTAAACGCCAAATCTTCATCTTTCCCTTCCTTGGTTAACGCTGCTTGTTGAGCCTCGCGAATACATAACTCGAGATCACTATTAATCCTTATGTTTTGAAGCATGATAGTAGCCTCGTTAACATTCACTTGAATCTCATTATCAAATTCCCCTCACGTGTTAAACCACGGCCTTCAATCTCGGATTTCTTGGAGCGAGACAGCCTTGTTGTTGATCTTGCGACTCAGCGCGTCGGCTACAACATTCTCCTTTCTAGGGTGATAGCGAATGTCACACTCATAGTCGCTAATCAACTTGATCCAATGTCTTTGTCTCATGTTGAGATCCATTTGATTGAACACATGTTGAAGACTCTTATGATCGGTGTAAACTATGCATTGCGTCCCATAAAGATAGTGCCTCCAGATCTTCAAAGCAAAAACCATGGCACCAAGATCAAAATCATGGGTTGTGTAGTTCACTTCATGAACCTTCAATTGTCACGACGTGTATGCTATGATATTTCCTCGTTGCATGAGAACGCAACCAATACCTTGACTAGAGGCACCACAGTACACGGTAAAATCGTCGTTTCCATAGGGGAGTGTTTCAATAGGAGCGTTACACAACTTGCGTTTCAATGTTTCGAAAGCCTCTTCTTGTTCGGGTCCCCATTCAAAGAGTTGATTCTTTTGAGTTAGCGCAGTGGTTTAGCAATCTTCGAAAAGTTTGTGATGAATCTACGGTAATAACCCGCTAAACCCAGAAAAGAACGAACTTCGGTTGGGGTCGTGGGAACGCACCAGTTTTTCACGGCTTCTATTTTAGCAGGGTCGACGTGAATTCCCTGGTATTCACCACATGACCTAAGAATTGGACCTCTTCCAGCCAGAACTCACACTTAGAGAACTTGGCGTATAGTTGTTCCTTTTTAAAAGTTCGAGAACTTGTCGCAAGTGCAACTCATGATCGGTTTTTGTCTTGGAATAGATAAGAATATCATCGATGAACACGATCACGAATTTGTCCAAGTACGGTTTACATACTCGATTCATGAGATCCATGAACACAGCAGTTGCATTGGTTAAACCAAAAGGCATAACCATGAACTCGTAATGTTCATATCGAGTACGGAAAGCGGTTTTTGGAATATCGTCATCGTGAACATGTAGTTGATGATATCCAGAACGTAGATCGATCTTCAAGAATTGCGTAGCTCCTTGAAGTTGATCGAAGAGATCATCGATTCGAGGAAGAGGATATAAGTTCTTGATAGTAAGCTTGTTGAGTTCCCGGTAGTCGATACACATACGGAAAGAACCATCTTTCTTCTTCACAAATAGCACAAGTGCACCCTATGGTGAAGAGCTGGGACGAATGAAACCCTTATCGATCAACTCTTACAGTTGGCTAGCTAGTTCTTGCATTTCGGATGGTGCAAGACGATAAGGTAACTTAGCCACAGGATTTGCACCAGGGATCAAATTGATTTTGAACTCAACTTCTCGTACGGGAGGTAACTCACTAAGATCCTCGAGAAACACCTCGGGAAAATCTCGCACAACAAGTATATCCTTCAGTTCTTTACCCTTGGCTTTCGTGTTAACTACATAAGCCATGAAAGCTACGTAGTTTTTACTTAAGCACTTTCGGGCCTTGATGCAAGACATAAGTTTAAGTCTTTGACATGATTTCTCCCCGAAGACTTTCAAAGTATCACCCGATGGTAAAGGAATTCGAATGCACTTCTTGAAGCATATGATTTCCGCGTGTTGCTTGGCTAACCAATCCATGCCGATAATAAAGTTAAAGCTTCCCAGTTGCAAAGGAATAAGGTCGATGAGGAACTCGTGCTCGTTAAGACTCAAGGTACAATCGTGTATTACGACGTCAATGACGATCGATTTTCCATCGGAGACTTCGACCTTAAAGGATCTTTCTAGATTAGCACATGGCTTGGAAAGAATAGGCTCGAACTCCAAAGACACGAAACTCTTATCCACACCCGAATCAAATAGTATAGAAGCATAACGACTATTTACAAGATACATACCTGTTCAATAATGCCCTATTATTGGTATAGTGAACGCAGGTAGGGATTTTTACAAGACAAAGAATGATTGAAAGAAATTAACGACATACCATTCACCATGTCGTTGTTGGCTTGAGCTTGGTTGACGTTGATGTTGAAGGCCCTTCCACGAGCCGGTGGCACAGTTCCCGCATTGCGAGGACATTGTGGATGAATACGTCCAGGTTTGCCACAATTGTAGCAGGCTCGATTAGCAAGCATCGCAGCATTGTTCGGAGCACGAAGGCAAGTAGCCACCAGATGCCCATACTTACCGCACAACGAGCAAACTCGGCAGGGAGTGTTACTCGCGTGATGGTACTTGCAAGTATTGCACATCGGATGCGGCCCAGTATAAGCCCTCGCCATGGGGGCTTGATTTGAAACGACAGCTTGCCTGAGGGACATTTGGTGCTGTCACCGCGTAATTACGAGTCAGTGTGAACTTGCGCTTCTTGCTTTGGAAAGAGGACTCGGCCTTCACCTCCTTTGTAGCCTCAGGTGTCACCTTTGCACCAGTTTTGGCACCTTTCACCGACAAAGTGCCAGCCCTAATATGGTTTTCAGTGAGCTGGGCGGTGATAGTAATTGCCTCCTCCAAGGTTATAGGCCTACTACCCACCACAGCATCTTGAATTTGAGGTGGTACCCCCTTAATAAACTTCTCGATGTTGCGGGGCACGGTATCCACCATGTGGGGTAGGAGCATGCTCAACTCATGATATCGGGTGGAATAAGCCAAATGATTGCCACTGTCTTGCTTGAGGTTCAAAAAGTCTTCCTCTAGTTCCTGTAATTCACTCCTCGGGCAGAACTTTTGGATCGTTATGTCCTTAAATTCTCCCCAAGGTAACGCCAAGGCAACTTCAGTCTCTCGGTTCCTTTTCTCATTATTCCACCATGTGAGCGCCCGTTGTTGAAGGACACTTGCAGCATAGCGGACCTTGAATTCATCGAGACACTCGCTGACAATAAACGTATTCTCTATACTCTCGAACCACTCGAGAAGTCCGGTGGCTCCTTCCTTTCCACTAAAGCTAGTGGGTTTACACGAGTTGAAATGCTTAAATGTGCAAGTGCGATTATTCCCACCTTGGTTGTTGCTATTTTCCCCTTGAGCATTGTTGTCACCACCACCATTGTTTCTATTGGTTTTGTTGTTGTTATTGGCCATTAAGGTGCTGCTAAGTTCAACAACCATTGACGGGAGTACAGCAGCCATTTGCCGGGCGATCATTGCAGCGAGTTTACGATCGGAGCTTCCATGCTTTCCATGGTGACGAGACATGCTGGATACAAAATGAGTTAGTCACGGGGATGTGGATATAAAAGGACAGTAATTTAAACAAGGATAAATCAAGAGTTGTAATGCACATGGAATGGTTCCATTTGGTAACGCATTACCATTTGGAAACGTTGACACGTCAAGGTGAATTGACCCATTTGCCTTAGAAACTTGTGTATGTTGACCATAGTTTATCACTCATCCTAGAAATCCCCAGGTAAGCATAACTAGTCCCGTAGGATTTATGCGAAATGCTTACCTTAGCCCGAAGGCTTTTTGCCAGAAAATCCAGAATACAAGTGTCGATGTGTCACACAATATTTCTTAGGTTCATGGAATCAAAACCTTGATGAGATTTGTATAGATTAGACATAAAGTCTAAAGATTTAAATCATAAATATGAAGCATACGAACCCACATGTCATCGAGAATAAGTTTAAGAAGTTTCATTCGTCGGGGAGAATTAAAGAGTCAAGAGTAAGTTTAGGGGAGACAAGCAAGAAAGTTTAACCAATTACAAGGCAATCCTATTCTAAGACATCAAGTTGCACATAAGAAGGCATAGCATCATGTAGCATGTAAACAATATATATATTTACAAGAATATAAATATTATTCTATAAGGTTCATGCATAAACTATAGTCTAGGCCACCATTTCTAATAACCTAAATCCTTATAGTTCTGGGCTCTGATACCAATCTGTCACACCCCAACCTTGACGGCGGAATCGTCGAGATGTGAGGGTTAAGATTGTTCACAGTCACATAACGCTATCATTTAATCCAAATATTATTATCATAAGTTTCAAATGTATATTACAAACATAAGTCTCAAATAGGAAAACAAACATAACATAAGATGAAATAATTCAAGACAATTCATTTATTAATCTAGGTCCAATCCTAGATGTGAGTAAACTTCAAAGATGACATCAAACTTGAGCGTTTCCTGAAACATGTTAAAAATAAAGGGCCATACATATATAAAAGATGGCAATTCATGTCATAGATTAGTGAGTAAAGTAACTAGGGATGTATGACAAATGTAACAATCAAACCTTGACAGATTACAAAATTACAAGATTACAAGATTAAACGATTAACTAAGTGTACTTGGATTAACCAAGCAGGCTTGTCAGGCCCATAGATCTATGATGTCGCCAGGCTAGCAATAGTTAATGATTGTACATGTAATAGTCATCACATGGTAATTACTAAAGTTTAACTAACCACAACAAACAAGGTGAATTGCCCAAGTGTTTACAAGATTCAAACGAGTTTACGAGTGCAATAATCATAAGGCAACATGTTTCACCCCAAAGTGTAAAAATAAGCAAAAGAGGTATGGAAAAACTCACATGATCAATATATAATTGATGATTAATAGAAATAATACACGTCCTTCTAACGTATTCCTTCACAAGGTACCTAAATATATATATATTTACAAGATTTAACGTCTAATAGTAAGTTTAACGAATTTACGAGAACTAAGGTTCAATTTGGTATTTGGGGTATTCTTGTAAGTGCATCAAATAATAAAATTAAATAATATACTATTTATATATTTTAAAGAAAATGACATTAAATCATTTATAATAATTAATAAAGTTTAAGTATAAAATTTGAATAATTATTTGAAATAACCATAATTTATACGGTTTAAATTTAAAAGAAATGTTTGGATCAATAATAATTTATTAATTATCATTTACAATCCATTTTTATAAAAATTTATCCAAGAGTAACCTTTGTTAAAATGTTTTATTAAAAAATATATATTTAAATTTAAAAGAATTACAAAAAAATTATGATGTCCTTAAAAATATTTAAAATTTATAAAAATCATTTTTATAATTATATAAAAAATACTATAAATTAATTAATGCTGAAAAGCCTTTAAAAATATACATGAGGGTGCTCGGGTTCGAACCCGGGACCTCATGATAGTGGAAGCAGTGTCTTAATCAGTGAACCAGGGTCGTGGCCTTGGTATCACTTGGTTTTATAGCCTTAAAAACATAACCCAAATGAAATCCCCAATTCGTATAAACCCTAAATCAAACGAACTCAAAATTGTGCAATGATTCGAGAGTTTCAACCCGATTAACCTTAGGGCTTTTGATCCTTAAGTGCAATCGAGTCGATTGATGTATTAAACTTACCTGATTATGATCGAATTGTGGTGCTTAAGCTTGGATTTGTCTCAGTTATCTCACAAAGAACAGATGCCTAGCAATTGGCTAGTTGAGTGAATGTTTTACGAATTTGCGTTTACAAAGAGTTAAAAGGGATCGAAGGGAACATTTGCCCTCTATTATATAGCTTCGATTTGCCATGATTCATCCTAAACGCTTTCGGGTTGAATGCGAACATAATGCGGTTCAACTCGATGTTTAATTCGACGTTTCATCTCATATTGTAATCATGAAAGAATTAGAAAAAGTTGGTTGAACGTGTAGGTTCGATTAATTGAGTTATTAACAAGCTTTAATTGTCGAACCGATTGTAATGTTGATATATACCGGTTTTGATTCCAAACATTCCTATAACCGATCTATATTCTAATTAAAGTCCACCTAAGTGTTCGAAACTAATGCACGACATAGTTAGGAAAAGATTCGGTTCGAAAATTGAAGGTTTATGGTGTGTTTGGGGCTCGCCGGACTTCGGCCGGAGGGTGGCCGGAGCCCACCGGAAAAGCGGAGAGAGAGAAAGAGAGATGGGGTTGAGTTTCGAAATGTTACACACATGGTCCCTGCAGTTTGATTCTTTTTATTTTATGCATAAATTTTATTTTTAAAGTTTCTAAATTAACAAATTAACCCCCTGGATTTTAATTATCTTTAAGTTTTAATCATCTTGAGTTAAATAACTTTTATAGATTATTATTATTATTTTTAGTATTATTATTAGTATTATTACTATTATTTTAGTTATTATCACTAGTATATTATTATTAGTATAACTTGTTATTATTACTATTATTATTATTATTAATATTATCATTATTATTATTATTAATGTTATTATTATTATTATTATTATTATTATTATTATTATTATTATTATTATTATTATTATTATTATTGATACTATTATTATTATTATTTTTATTACTATTTTTATTATTATTATTATTATTATTATTATTATTATTTTTTATTATTATTTTTATTATTTATTATTAAGTTCAATTTAGTAATTAAATTGTTAACTTTCTAATCAAAGAATTAAAAACAATAAGGAAATAAGCATAAGTAATCCATAAATTTCATAATTGAGCATAATGGTCCTTACAAGAATAAACGACCTTAACTTTTAATTAACGTAAAAATACAGGATGTTAAACACAATACAGGATTCCTTCACAATTGACCTCAATATCGGTATTGACTCTCCGCAGTCTCAATCCTATGAGCCCCAAACCCAAGTTGTAAGCCCTCAGGGTAAGTCTCTATACTCTCCTGAGCAGCCAAAAAGGAACAGCCCAATGATAGGCTCAATGCCTCTAGACATTGATCAAGGTCACGGGTCACTATGCATAACTTCCATATCTTTCACTGACCTTTTAATAGGTACAGATGAAGAAATCATGTCTCTTTAAAGCCATGATGTTGATCCACAACACCTATCTAAGGATCAACTGAGCCGAGAGTGGTCTCTGATTTCTAGCCCCTATTAGCAAACCCAAACTGAGGTAAGTCCCACTGATTTGGAGGGGACTCATGTAGATTTAGCTGCCACTAATGAAGGTGCTTCAATGAGCCGTCAGGACAGTGGTAACATATCTGAGACTGAATCTATGGCAACCTTGCCTTTTGATGACTCTGAAAGAGACATCATTAAACAAGGGAAACCAGGGCGCCAAAAAACCATAACTGGTGGTGAGGATGAACATACCAAGTATGTTACCTCATCTCCCTGTGATTCTTCTAAAGAAGATGAGGTAAGTATGCAACTCACCATAAGAGACCTACTTTCTAAAGTCTCAAACCTTGAATCCAAGGTTAAGACTTTAGAGGATAGGTCCGCCACTCAGCAACTTGAGATTGAAAATCTCTAGGCTCAACTACCTGAGAAACAGACTAAGAGATCTGTTAGGCATGTACCAATACAAGTCTCTTTGACCTCTTCCTCTAGCTCATCAAGCTCTCAAGATAATGCTACGGGGGATAATGTTTAGAGTGACACACACATGGAGCAACAAAGCTTGGCTCTTTTTATACTATCTTCAAGATATCCTGCTCAGCAATCAAATTTTTTCTCTGAGCCTCCTCTTGTCATCCTTCAATTGGACCCAAGAATGCTCATAGAGTTGAATAGGTTTTTAAACAGGTTCCTAATAGACTCATCCCTTGAACAATCGAGTCCAGATATTGTTGTGGTATACTTTGGAGCTGAAGAGTTCAAGAGGTTGAATGCACCATCTACCACTGTCAAAGGAGTTGGTCAACCTAAGGTCCACATTGAACATGAGATTGAATTCGAAGGGGATATGGGGACTGATGGCCCAGCAACTGAAACAATTGGGACAGATAGTGCAGTCCCACAAACTTCCGAAGGTAAAGTCAAGGCTGCGGAAGAAGTATTTCAAACTTGCGAAGCTGAGATCCAAGCTGCGAAAAGACTATATTCTCTGTTTGATAATCTGATTAACACAGATGCAATCCTTGAAATGACATCTGAGGTAAAAAGTGAATACTTTTTCAGATCCCTCTCACTCAAACACCATCACTACCACAAGCTCAAGTCACCACCCACCAACCTGAAACCTCTGCATAAGAACCTCCAAAGTCTCAAGCTTCTGAAGACATTAAAGGCAAAAGGAAGCTGACTGCGGAAGAACTGTTAGAGGAAGAATGTTGGAAAAGCTTAAAAGAAAAGGTAGACTCCCAACTGGGAAGCTATTAGCTACAAGTAGCAAAGTAGTCGTAGCCAACCAGCAGGCTATCAACAACCAAAGAAGGGTGGAGATTATTGACAGGCTTGTCAATCTGGGTGCAGCAAGTGAAGATGTTCTCCTCCTACCACTTGAGGAGTTAGTGGAGTTAGAAAAGGCAACCCTGTTACGAAAAGAACAAGAGAAAGCAGTATGGTTAGCCTTAGAAGAGGAAAAATAGAGAAAGAAAGAGGAAGCTGAGCAACAGCTAAGAAATGAAAGGGTAGCTTTTCTAAGCTTTAGGGGATTCTCTCTTGAGGAATTGGCTCCTCATGATAATGACATGATCTTGTGACTCTTCAACAAATAACAATATCAAATGAATAAAGAGAGAAAGAGAGCTTCCAGGGAAAAGCTGAAGGAGAAAAAGAAGAAAGAGGAAGAAGCTCAACTTGCAGCTGTCAAGAAGATAGGAGACAAAGCCTGGATGAAGGATTATCTCAGGGCCTATGGCTTCTCTGGCAGGCAAGTTGGCCCTATTTCTGAGAAGACCCTGCAGCGACATGTCAGTGACATCAAGGCTGACATTCGCTCAGGAAGAAGGAAGGAGATGTATAGAAGAATACAAGTGATGACTTTAAACCTGCACCACAACCACAACCTCAACCTGAACCAATACCTTTTCTTTTTCCCATCAAAACCGAGCCAACCACTAAGCCATACACTCTTGAACCCACTCCATCAGCCATACCCTCTTCCTCACCCATTCCATCATAACAACCACCACAACTACCCATCCTTAGACCCAAAACACTCCCCAGAACCCAATCATCATCTACCCAACAACCACCCAAGTCATCCTTTCTATAATCCAAACCTCTTTCCTTAAAAGAATTCAAGGAGATCAAGAGGAAGCTCATCAACTATACCACTCTGAGCGATATCTCTTATGAGGAGGGGTCCATAAAACTAACCTTCATTGATAGCTCCTCATGTTCCTTCACAAGAAAACAATTCCTTGATCTGCCCAGAGGAACACTAGACCAGGCATTTAGACTTCTGGCAACCAACTTGGACTCTCTTAGGGAAGAAGAGAAGTTGCTGAAAAGAAAACTGATGACTCTACAGGACACTAGGAAGGGTGACAAGTTACCATCTCAACACCTTGTTCCTAGAAAGAAAATAGTCCAGTGGAGGTTCGAAGACTCTTCTTACAACTTTGTTGTGAAACGAGAGAATGGTGAAATCAACAGGCTAAATACCTCTTCTCTGCTACACTTAAGAAAATTTGACATTACTGAGTTAGCAAAGAAACCATTCTCTAATCCCTCCAAATCTGAGGTAGCTGCTCATATTAGAAATCATCTGAGCAGTCTTCATCTAGCTGAACTGGCTGCAAGGACCAAGATTCAAGAAGGGTTGAAGCTGAGAGAGAATGAAAAAAGGAAGGGTCAACCACCAAAGGCAAAGCCTTCTTACAAATGGTTAAAGGCCCTGAATTGGAACTTTTAGTTTGATGGGAGTATGATTATAACTTCTGTCAACTAACTCTCTTCAGAGGGACACAACAAAGGGTACATGTCATTCAAAGCAATAGACTGGATCTCTGTCTACGAATGACATGTACAAACTTCTCAGCACCACATCCGGTAAGAAAAAATAGACAAATAAGTATCTTCTCTCTTTGTGTTGAAGGTTTTGAGAAGTATAAACAAGTGAGGTTTTGGTAGCATTAGCCTAGGGGGAATTTGTTGGATCTAGTAAGGCTGGTGCAACCAAACCCAACACTTAGATAATTTTGGTAAAACTGATGAAGAGCTTCAGAAGGCAAAATCTAAGCTTTTGAAGGAAAAAGAAGAACTTCTGAAGGATAAGTCTGAAAGAGCTTTCGAAGAGGAACTCTAACTTCCGAAGATAAAGTCTTCCTTCTTTCGAAGATCATCACTTAGAGGAATTCAAGACATTGACTTCCAAAGCATGAAAGTCCTAACGATCAACTCAAGTCTCGGAAGAAGTAGCCTCTTCCGAAGTATAAGTGGTATCGGAAGAACTTGTTCTTCCGAAACCAGTTAACCTTTGGAAGAACCTACTATGAACCAGTGGACATAAGTATGGTCCCTCTGACACACCACTGCAAACTCTGAGATACTACATGGTGCTTTCCTACGCTCATGTAGTTGAACATACTTTATTCCACTGTTCATTCCTTATCAGTTAGTACAGTTACCAACTTTAGTTGGTGACAAAAGCTAAGTCATAGACATGTCATGACTACCAAAACTTAGATAGTATTTTATCTAAGATTCCTTACCTCTAGCAATGTAGTATTTGTTTAGTCGTAAGTCTCCAGTTGGTATCAAAGTATAACCGGTTGTTGTTAGGACCTGGTATTTGAACAAAATACCGAGTGATTAGCGTGTTAAACCAACTCAAATAGTGCGGAATCCTATTTGATTGGCGATCCAATCAGTGAGAACACACGATGAATCAATCAAGAATTGAAATCAACGTCAGAAATCGATTAGGAATCGATCTGATGTGTTCTGTGAACTTGGAGAACGACTTGGGAGGCTTCTGGACGGCTAGGGTACGTCTGGAATCGTAATGGGATGAATGCTTACGTTTTCCCACGAATTGGGTCTATTAATAGGTTAGTATTGTTCAATCATGCGACTGGGCCATAAGTATGGTTCAGTCGTGCGATTTAACCATGCGGTTGATTCATCCGCACGACTGAGTGTTCAGTCGTGCGATTGAGTCAATCTTATGTGTCAATCATACGACTGATCCAGTCTCCTGGTTCAGTCGTGCGACTGAGTCAATCGTATGAATTTATTCATGCGGGTGGTCCATTCGCATGGGCCATTCGCATGAGAACTTCATTGTGTTAAGTTTGAATGTATTAATTAATATAACATTATGTGTAACCATTCAAACAACCACAAACCTAATTAACCAATTCAACATCGACTCATTAATGAAATATTAAACATTATAAATCACAAACAACCAATATCATTTCATTAATAATCCAAACATTACATTAGAATTAGATAAACAAGATCTATTACATTGATATCCTGATCTAGGGACATACATGTATCAACAAACTCCCCTTGGACCTAGATCTCTCTAATGTCTTGTTTTCTGCATCACCTCCTCATATTTCTTGTACTTGTCCTCTTTTGTGACTCCCGCGTGAATCTCAAACGCAAAGCAGAGTCTTATGACATTCTGGAACTGGAGGGCTTGTACAATATCCTGTGTATCATAGAACAGTGGCCACTTGTATAGAGTATAGACATCATTAGCTGACAAGTTGGTAAGCCACATTGGTTCGAATACCCTGATAGTATCCATTTGGCCCTCTTTGTTTAGGACTATGACCGCTTCTCCTGTCCTCCAATCGTAGTACCACCACTTAAAGTGTGGAGTGAAGTCTTGTGGCATTTCCCTGAGTGGGATTCTTGACATCGTGCGCGGAGGACTCCACTTCAACGCTATCTTTGGCTTTCCAGTAATGGCATCAACTTCAGACCTTCTGATATACCTTGTAGGCTGTTGGGGTCTGAAGTTAACCCACCTGGTGTGGTACTCCTTCCTTAGGGCAGCCTCAAACCAGCCTGACATCTTTCTCGGGTCAGCATACAACAGCTTCAGTTTGGCCAGCTGGTTGAGCTCAAAACCTGGTAGAGTCTTCAGATCATGTGGGAATCTGAAGTACTCTATGCCCTTCTCCCTCTTAACTGCATATACGTTAAAGTCCTCAAAATACGCCCACGCTATGATCCTGCCCGACACCTTATGATGTTTCTTGACTCTGTAGAGTTTGGTGTAGGCATCCTGTTTAGGTGCAGCGCGTTGAGCTCTAACTTTTCAAAACACGCAGCCCACTCAGCCTTCGGATATCGACATCATCATTTGAGGCTTGGGCCGTTTCCTCTATCTTCTCTGACTCTTGCTCCATTTTGTCTAACACCTCAAAAGTATCACTAACAAGGGATTCACCCAGATTGGGGACCACATTTCCCTCATTGTCAGCATACTGAGGGTAGTGCTCGGCAGTGACATCTTCTATCTCTATTTCATCAACGTCGTTGAGCTCTTCGTCACTTGTCGAGTCGCATGTCGGAGCATCCTTCACAATCTCATCTGGATTTAACTTGAAGATCTCTGCTAGTTGCTCGTTTGATAGATCGTGAATTATTTCCCCTTCTTCAGGGGTATATCAACTCACCTTTGACCTTAGGATATGTTTGATTTAAACATTCAACACATCAACCATTAGTAATTAATCAAAACAGAACTGCATTAAACTTAATATAAACATTGAATACATAGGTTTAAATACATGATTCAAATACAAAAGTAATTAAATACATAGACATCTAATCTTTACTTTTGTCTTGGATCATCGGGTCATCACTAGGTGGAGCAGAGGAGGAAGCTTGTTGGTCTTGTCTATTCTTGGATCTCCTCTCCTGACCTTGAGCAGAGGCCGATGCAGCTGCATCTAATCCTTCTGCATCATCATCTTCATCCTTCTCCTCTGTTCTTTCTTCTTCAGTCCCCTCATCCTCTCAGTCTCCTCCTCATCATCATCATCGTCATCCTCATCATCATCTCACCATCATCTCCGTCTCCCTCTTTGATCTTCAGGGGCTCCTCCTTAGATCCCTTTAGCTTTAACTGATTGTCTTCTTCGCCCTCCAACTCCTATATATCTTTGCAGATGTGACACTGTGCTCTGGAGTGGGCGATCTCATGGCTCTGAGCAGCCATTTGTGGGGTTGCTCCTCTATCACTCGAGCCGGCTCTGAGATCTGGTGAGACTGTGCAGCAGTAAGGTCAGAAAGCTGGCGGATCTGAGCCGACTTCTCCTCATCGGCAGCTAATAAGCGCATCACCATCCGGTTAAGCGCAAAGCTGTTCCTCTACCCTAATTGGAGGTAGAGGTGATCCATATGTATGTGAGGGATGGGCTGAGGGTCCTGCTTGGTGGTAGTAGTGGTGGTGGGTGTAGGCGGTGGTTGTAGTGAAGATGGGGCTGGGTCTGTGAAATGGTGGAGGTGATGTGGGAGTGAAAGATATGGTGGTAGATGGCATCTGTACAGTGGTGGAGGTGGAGGTATGTGGTGGTGAGTAGGAGTGCGGTGTGGTGGTGGCTGTGGTGGTGGATGGTGTGGCTGTGGAAGTGGTAGTGGTGGGTGGTAGCGGTAGTGGCTGTGGTGGTAACGAAGGTCAGTCGTCTCTTCTTCTTCTTTTGCCCGTGGGGCTGAGCCATCCTTTTCCTCCTCGTTCCCGTCGAGGTGGATGCTCCCCCTACAACACGGCTAGCTGACTCAGGGGCATAACTTGGATCTGTAGCTGTCTCTCCTGAATCTCTTGGGCGTTCACCAACCGCCCTTAGCCCATACTCTGTGGGAACAACCTTGCTTCCCACAGTTCTTGTCAAGGGCTCCTCGTCCGACTCCTCTTCCTCCTCACCAGGAACAAAGTCCTGATGGAAACCAGCAGACTCGGCTATGTCACCAGCTGGGGCAGACACTGGAGGTATAACATCTGAAGCTGTGCCCCTTGGTGGAGTAGGCATATCATCCCAGCATCCCCACTGTCGTCATCATCGGAATCATGCTCTGGGAGCAATAGCCTCTCGTCGTCTGAATCACTATCATCATGACGCCACTTTCGTCTCCCTGGCGCCACATATCTCTCATTGGCCAAATGGCCGATCAACCTCTTCACCTGGGGCTTTACCTGCTTGCCCCTATACACTCTCATACGACCCAAGGTCGTGTCATCCATAATCTCAAGTGCCACAGCATCATGGCTCTCCTTGGGAAGTGAAGGCAGCTTCTCGTTGAAGATCAGCTGCAGAAACCTGGGGTACATACAAAAACCCTCCTTCCCCTTTGCCTCCAGGTTCTCAACCAGATATGAGAAAATCATGCTCGAGAAGCTGAAGGGGTGGTTCAGCACCAGTGCCACGTAGGCATTCTGAATCTGGTCTGATAGGTCATCGAACCCACCCCTCCTTGAAGCAATACACTTCAGGATCACATGCGCCAAGTACTTGTACTGGGGCACATGTTGCTCTTGTTGAGCACACCTGAGTTTATGTCCCTAGCGTACTTAATCCTGAGAAAGCAGCCTCTAACAGTAAGTGGATGTAATCTGTGGGTGATCAGTATCGTCCCCAAACTCAAGAACTCTCTGGATATCAGCAGCTGTAACCTCAATATCATGACCATGAATGGAGCTCCGTATACTGTAAGGCTCACGAGAACGATCAACTGAGGCATTCTCCCAGAATGCCTGATGTAACGACCTGTAAGGCGTACACGGTGTAGAAATGGCCTTATGTATCCGAGAGCGTCGAAGGAAAGCTATAATCTCTGTAAACTCGGCCCCATTCCGAGTCGTATGATCCAAATGAGCACATATGTTGTGCTTTGGATTAATGGACCATCTATCAGCCATTTGCCTAAACACAAGACACAGAACCATTAGTACATAATACATCAAAATTCAGTTCTAAGTGTATAGTTTAAATTCAGTCTGATTCATTCGTGCGAATGGACCATGCGACTGAAGTCAGTCGGTTGTCCTTTCATGCGACTGAGCTCATTCGGGTGAATGAGACATGCGACTGAGTTCAATCTGCTGACTGAGTCTGCGATTGGTTCAGTCGGCCGACTGAGCTCATTCGCATGGTTCATTCGGCCGATTGACCCAATCGCAAGATTCAAACGTGCGATTGGAGTTCATCCGGACGACCAGTCGCCTGTACCACTGTTCAGTCGCTTGCTGTTCGAATCTTGACCAAAACAAGTGATTTAACATGGGTTACGGTTCAATAGACTCGCCATCTTGTCACTAATAACCTATTAAACTTAATTTTAACATTTTGCTTAGTTTAGGTTGGTTATTAGGTCATGTACAGTCCGTTCTTGTTTTCACTCGAACATCATAAAATTAGGGTTCCATTCTTCAGTTTCGGTGAGATTCCACTGCACTCTACCTATAAACGTGGACGAATGTCAGAATATCAATAACAATGTGAAAACAAGGTCTAGAGGAATTTTGGCAGAGTAACGGTAAGAAGTGCGATTTAGTAGCGATTGAGGGTGATGAGTGAAATGCGATCGACTGTGGCCCTTTAAATACTGAAGCTGAGTTCAATCGGCCGACTGGCCTCATTCGCTCAGTTCATTGGGCGACTGAGGCTCAGTCGTGCGATTGGCCCAGTCAGTCGCATTCAGTTGGCCGACTGAGGTTCAGTCGGTCGACTGACTCATTCGTAACCTTTCATTCGCATCTTCAGTTGACCGACTGAGTCTCAGTCGGTCGACTGACTCATTCGCACCCTTCCATTCGGTCGAATGGATCAGTCTGATAAGCCATTCGGGTGAATGGCTCAATCTCATGTCCAGTCGTGCGAATGGGACCCATTCGCATGGTTGGTCCATACTTATGGTCCAATCGTGCGAATGGGTTAGACTTATAAATTTTCTGCCATTTTGACCTTTTACATTTAAAACCCTTTTAACTATTGAATTTAACATTATGAGCATGTGATCATCTCAGACATGATCATTTTAACTTGAAAATCTTTTGATCACCTCAGACGTGATCCTTTTAAACATTTAGTCACCTCAGACGTGACCCTTTTAAACACTTTGTCAGACGTGACCCTTTTAAACACTTTGTCACCTCAGACGTGACCCTTTTAAACTTTGAAAACACATGTGGTCATCTCAGACATGACCCTTTTAGTGAGTTGATCCCATACTGATTTTCATGATGTAGTCCGACAAACAAACAAACTAAAATGACTAACTAACTAGAAAGTTAAAATAAAGTACGAAAATTAAACTTGTTTTTGGCTTTTTGTGAGAGATAAATCCTAAGATAGAAATCTACTGGATTTGGTTCCGGAATAGGCAGCTTCAACTTAGATTGACCACACCTGGACCAATTCAATTTTGGAATCATACAGGCATGTCAAATCATTTGGGACTTGTTATCAAAACCTTTTGATGCTCAATTCTTGGTTTTCATCCAGAGTCGTTAGCAACTTTAGGAAATCATACTGGTACTATTAGATTCCCACATTGATTTGAACTTTCAAGAATTGCAGCCACAATGATTGTCAATATGTTTGTCCTCTTAAATCCATACACAGACTTTAGACACAAACTGGTGATAGTTTTAGGTTTAATTATTTCAACTAACATTTGTGGATCCCACACTTATATGGTAATCAACATTCCTCAGGAGCTTTTGAGCGGTCTACGGGTATTATTACAAGAAGAGACTATTCTTAGAGCTTTCAAAGAGAAGCCAATCCTCAGGTCAGTGCCATCGCACAGCAGAGAGGCGGCAAACAACAATGAATTCTAGAATATCTAGGTTATGCTTATCCTCAGGTCAGTGCCATCGCACAGCAGAGAGGCACACAACCTATCTTCTTGTTAGAGCAGCTTAATTTTCTTTTGCACAAAATGCACCAACAACATAAGTCATTAGCTTGATAGCATTTGTCTTTCATTTTTTTCGTGCTTTGCTCTATTTATGGTCATCCGCACACATTTATGGCGTTTACATGCTCATTACCCCTTATTGGAATATTGTTGATTGTGTTAACCAGTGATAAGATGGAAGCCCACAGTCAGTTGAACAACTTAGTTTGATCTTGAGATCACCAATTAGGTCTAATCATCTATTGTGTTGAATCTACCGACATATCATTTGTGGTCTAGCAACCTCTAGGTCTACTCTCGTTGTGTTACCTTAGTAGTTACCAGTTTTTCTATCATCTTCCCTTTTATATTGCTTAGACTACACAGACTTATACTTTGAATCTTTGCATCTTTTCTAAATTAAATTTTAAAGTCCCTCTTGATTTGTTCCTGTGTACTATCATTTTCCAAAGGTTTGAATCGGTATCACAGATACGATCTACCTTATATCAGCTTTCCACTCCTTCTCCCTCGTTTTTTTTTAATGTTATCGGCTGACTTATTCTCCCCTAAAATACTAAAATCATAACTGGTTTAATTATTTTAGGATTTTAATAAACAGCGAAATAACATGAATTTAATAAAATAAACAAGGAAATAAATAAAATAAAAATTTAACTAAAACGCATCGGACTACACATGATCATCATCAGGAATAACATCACTTTTCTTTTTAACGCCGTTGACCTCTAACAAATATTGAAAACGTGGTTTATCAAAGGCTTTAGTATAGAGGTCAGCGCGTTGAAAATCAGTATTAATTTTTACCACATCAATTAAGTTCTTTTCAAAACAGTCTCTTATGAAATGGTATTTAATACCGATATGTTTGGTCTTTGGATGTTGGACCGGATTTTTAGTTACTGCAATTGCAGCAGAGTTATCAACAAAAATAGGAGTAGAAGAAAACTTTAAACCGTAATCCCGCATTTGCTGTTGAATCCAGATGATTTGTGAACAGCAACTTGCAGCAGCAACGTATTCGGCTTCACAGGTTGACAATGCAACCGATGTCTGCTTCTTACACTGCCAGGTAACTAATCTTCTCCCAAAGAATTGACACCCTGCTGATGTAGACTTGTAGTTCATCTTGCAGCCCCCGTAATCCGAGTCACTATACGCCGTGAACTCAAAGTCATCATCATGAGCATACCACAACCCAAGTGTGGGTGTACCCTTCAGATAACGAAATATCCTTTTGACCCCGATCAGATGGTTAACCTTAGGCTTAGCCTGATATCTAGAACATAGACATGTAGCATACATGATATCAGGTCTTGAGGCAGTGAGGTACATGAGGGATCCAATCATTCCTCGGTACATTGTGGCATCTACCAGATCTCCATTTTCATCAGGTGCTATATCATGATTAGTAGCAAGTGGAGTCCCAGCAGCAGAAGCATTCTCCATGTCAAACCGACTGAGAATGTCTCCCACATACTTGGTCTGATGTAGAAAGATCCCATTCGGTGTCTGATCCACCTGTAACCCGAGAAAGAATTTCATCTCCCCATAGCACTCATCTCAAACTCTTTCTTCATAACTGCTTCAAACTCTTTGCATAAGTCTTCGTTCTTTGAACCGAAGATTATGTCATCAACATAGATCTGTACTAGCAGTAGGTCTCCATCTTTTTCTTTGATGAACAGCGTGCAGTCAATGACTCCCCTGCGAAAGCCGTGTTTCACAAGATGAGTCGAGATTTTCTCATACCAGGCTCTTGGAGCTTGATGAAGCCCGTATAAAGCCTTGTCGAGTTTGTAAACTATGTCCCGATGATAAGGATCTTCAAATCCCTCGGGTTGACTGACATAGACTGTTTCTCTGATTTCCCCATGAAGGAATGCACTCTTCACATCTAATTGGTAGACTTTAATCTTCATGTACGATGCATAGGCAAGGAAGATACGAATGGCTTCCATCCTTGCCACGGGTGCAAACACTTCATTGTAGTCAATCCCCTCGACTTGGCGAAATCCCTGAACCACCAGTCGAGCCTTGTTCCTGATAATGACCCCTTGGTCATCCTTCTTGCATTTCAAGACCCATTTGGTGCCAATGACCTTAGCACCTTTAGGTCTATCTACCAGAGTCCATACACCTAACTTCTTGAACTGAAGAAGTTCTTCTTGCATGGCACTCACCCACGCCTCATCATTTAGTGCATCACTGACGTATTTTGGCTCAAACTGCGAGACAAAACACCGATAAGCACCATCATGAATATATCCCTTTTCCATAACAGAGGCATAATCAGCTGAGTATAGCTGATTTCGGGTTTGTACTCCTGATCTGACATCCCCAATGACATTGTCTAGGGGATGATAGACGTTTAGACGTGATCCTGGAGTAGTAGGAACAGCTACCTCAGAGCCAAGATTATGAACATTTGGTTCTGCATCTGAGGTAGTTGGAGTTTGAGGTTCCGAAGTCGAAGGTGCATCACTGTTAGATGCTTGTGGACTTTCAGGAACTGGAACCTGCTCCTCCTGACTGTTCTGGTCATCTTCTTCAGCTTCATCTTCAGAGGAGGAGTCACTGTCGTCGACTACTCCCCCTGACTGAGTAGATGATTCTCCCTGTGAGCTAGATGATGTTGAATCATGAGATGGTGTATTCAAGATATCATACATCATCTGAGTAGCTAACTCATCATCCAAAGGAGAGATAGGGATGTTGAAGGACTTGAAGAATCCATCATAGTCGAAAAAGTAGACGGGTCCTTTGCCAGTAGGTGGTGTGGTATATCTCTGAACGTCAACATTACACCACACTTCTACTAGACCCGTTGAGTTGTTGTAAACTCTCTTGTTCGGTATGTTGTATCCTAGAAAGATCCCTTCATCAGCCTTCTCGCTGAATTTTCCTTCTTGTGTCTTCTTCAGAAGTGTGCACGGCGCGCCAAATGGTTCAAGATACTCCAAATTCAGTTTGCGTCTTTGTAGTAGCTCGTAACAATTCTTTCCGTGGCGCTTGACTATCAGAACTCGATTCAGTGTATAACATGCATTCGCCACTGCCTCATTCCAGAATTGGATAGGCAGTTTTGAGTTTGCCAGCATTGTCCGTGCTGTCTCTATCAAGCTTCTGTTCTTTCTCTCAGCAACGCCATTCATCTGAGGCGTGTAGGCAAAAGTGAATTGATGAACAATTCCCTTTTCCTTGCAGTATGCCTCCATCCATTGATTCTTGAATTCTGTCCCGTTGTCTGAGCGTACTTGTCTAACTTTTAGCTTGTAGAGAGATTCCAGAGTGGTTACTAATTCCTTGAATGACTCAAATGTTTCTGATTTGGATTTCAGAAACATTACCCAAGTGAACCTTGAGTAGTCATCAGTGACCACAAAACAGTACAAATCGCCTGCAATGCTCCTTGTACTGACTGGACCAAACAGATCCATGTGAAGAAGTTCAAGAGGAAGTTCTATTGAATGAACTTTCTTTTCCTTATGAGACTTCTTTGTCTGTTTGCCTTTCTTGCAAGCTACACAAAAGTCAGGAAGTTGGAAGTTCTTGACATTTACTCCTCTCACTAAATCCTTCTGGATCAAATGATTCATCTTCCTTTGACTAATGTGTCCCATTCTCCTATGCCAGGAGATTGAGTCCTTCTCAGTAGCTTTAGAGAGAAAGCACTGAACCTCATGATCCGTTGTAGCAGCTGTTGACAGATCCAAGACATAAAGGTCTTTATATCTTGAAGCAGTCATCAGAACTTGGTCCTCCGGGATCATGTAATCTTTCTTCAGCACGTAACACTTCTTGTTGTCGAAGATAACTTTAAATCCTTTATCGCAGATTTGGGAAACAGAAAGTAAGTTATTCTGAAGTTGTTGAACGTAGTTCACCTTATCAAACTTAACTTTCTGATTTCCCACTTCTCCCTGTGCTGTGATGTATCCTCCCTTGTTTCCTGCAAAGGAAACATGCCCTCCTTTTATTTGTTTGACGTTTGATAAAAGGGCTCTATTTCCTGTCATGTGCATGGATGCTCCGCTGTCTATAATCCACGTGTTAGTCTCAGCGCTGTATCGAACACCCTGCACATATCAAGTAAATGTATTAGTTTAGGTTAGGAACCCAAGCCTTTACTGTCTTGGGTTTCCCAGAGGCATCACACATCATAAACTCTACCCATTGACCTTTAGAGGGTGAGGGTAGCTCAGATTCCTTCTTGTCATCAGTATCAGACACGCAGGATGACTTCTCTTTCCATAAGCCAGATTTGTGCAATGCCTGTTTATGATAAACAGTCGTCTGGCTTACAGGTTGGACTTTAGGTTCACTAGATCTTCTAGGTGGAGTTAGAGAACTCCTCTTAGAAGACCTAGGTCTAGAGTCCTGAAGATCAATCTTCTTCCTAGGTGTCTGATAGAAAGGACAATAGGAAGCAATGTGTCCACATTCTCCACAGTTGTAGCATGATCTGCTATCAACTTTATGAGTAGACTTTCTTTGTGGAGAAATGCGTGACACTCTAGTAACATCAATCACTTTAGGTTTTGACTCTTGCATGTTTGATGTTTTCTCTGGTTTAACAAATTTAACTGTTTTAACCTGTTTAACGTGTTCCACTTTTTGGTTAACTGGTTTTTGACTTGAAGCATGTGAAAAATTAACGTTTGAAGTCCTTTTAGGTTCTGATTTGACTTGTTTGACCCTGACTTTAAGTTAACTTTTTCAAATTCATTTTCCAGATTAACACAAGGCAATTTACCCTTTGCCTTTGAAGTGGCCTCCTTTTGTTTCTGTCCAGATTTAGTAGATGAACATGATGTGTCTGGATCAGTAACAAGAGGAGTAGTCACCACATGATCCTTGATGGGATTGTTGTTTACTGGTTTAGACTTGGTGTTCATCAAGGTCTCAGGTGGAGGTGGAACCACTTTGTAGCCTAATCCCTCCCCGTTATTCCTTTCTCTCACTAAGTGTTGAACTATGTGTGAAGAACTAGTCCAACTATGCAGTTTCTGTTTTAATGAATTAACTTCTACTTCTAGAACTGCCTTTTGCTTCTTAGTGTCCTCTAGGGAGTTTAGATAGTACCTAATGTCATTTGCTTGGTTAAAGGCAACTACTTCGGTTTCCCTAAGCTGTTTAGTCAATAGGTCTATCTTTTCTTTATAACTATGCTCATTTTGTTTTAGAACTCTATTAGCCTCAGTGCACAGTTGTAAATCTTTTACTAAGTTATCATTGTGATCTAATAACCTAGCAAATTTTTCATCAATGCTATTCCTAAACATATCACAGTTAGAACAAGCATGATTATTAAACATTTGGTCAGTTGTACTTACCTGTGTTGGTTCAGAAGAGTTAGCCATCAACGCAGCATCAGACGTTTCTGGTTCTGGTGATTCTGACTTTTCTGTCTCTGACGTGGAAGTCTCCTCCTTTGGTTTGTAACTGACCTCAGCTGCAGTTGTTTCTTCACTATGTGACATCGCTATCTCAACTGCTAGATCACCTTCACTCGCAGAATCATCATCAATATCTTCAACACTGGCAATGTTAGATTCTGGTGAGACAAACCTAAAACTCCAATCCTGTCCTTCATCATCATGAGCAGTCAAGGCTTTTGGGTCCTTGTTTGATGAAGTAGAACTGGAGGCTTGCTTGTCTTGGCGAGTAAAGGATGAGAACGGGTTCCCATTACCCGTCTTCTTTGGCTTGACACATTCTCTCTTGAAGTGCCCCTTCTCTCCACAGTTGAAGCAGGTCACTTTGCTCTTGTCAAAGCCAAATGTGGTATCCTTAGTAGCTATCAAGTTCTGTCCTGTCTTCTTAACAAACTTCTTCGCCCTTCGGACAGCGCTAGCTAAGGCCCACATTATATCCATTCTTTCAAGCTCCATTTCATCTACCTGCTCGTAGTCCTCATCTGCCAGATGGCAGTTTCCAATCTTCCCAGCAACAAGTCCATCATATGAATGAACCACTGTGGCTAGAAGATCCATATGCTCTCGTGCTACTTCTACGGTCACATTACCGAGGTTCTCGGTCTTCAATTTGGTAGCACTTGCTTCTGATCCAATATAGTGGGTACATGATGACCCAGACGTGTCTGATCCAGAAGGAGAAGCATGTGAAGGACCTGACGAGCTAGACACAAATGCTGTCTGGAGAGGTGCTCCAGAGGTCTTAGCTTGAGGCGTGGCATTGTATAAAGCTGGATTTTGTGTGTACGCAGACTTTTGAGCTCTATACTTCATCCTAAGAGCTTCTTCACGCAACTTGAGAATGAAGTCATTTATATCCAACTTTATAAGCATTTCATTCTGTCTAAGGTTAGACACGAATGAAGCCCACTTGTCAGGCAATCCGTCGGCGAAGTTGCTTACTTTCTCTTCCATAGTCGTTTCCACTCCATGTGTATGCAATTCGCTCATCAAGTGGTAGAATCTGTCTATGACTTCGTCTAAACTCTCATTACCAATCGATGAGAAGTTATCGAATTCCTTCTTTAACTCCTTTGCCTTGATTGCCTTCAATGACGCATTCCCATCATATCTCTTCTCTAGCTCATCCCACAGTTTCTTGGACTGCTTGTTCTCTGAATACTGGTGGAATATGTCTTTGGGGATAGACTGAGTGATCAATGCATAAACCCTTTTCTCTGCATTGTATTTTACTTTCTGTGCGTCGGTCATCCCACTTAACGTTAATTTAACTCCATCAGCTCCCACCGGTGTACTGTAACCGACCTCAATAGCTTCCCACAAATTGGATCTACTCCATTGAGGTAGATCTCAAAACGTTGTTTCCAGTAGGAAAACTCATCTAAAGTCAAGAGCTTTGGTGGTTTACTGTGATTACCCACCTCACTCTCAAGCAACAGCAGGTTCTGAATCCTTGAGTCCTTCCCAGCAGTAAAGGCTGACATCTGATCTTCCATGGCTAATAAACTTGGTATCTAATCAAATAAACTTTAACTGATGCGACTGAAGGATGCGAATGGTCTAATCGTGCGTATGAACTCTGCGATTGGTTCAACCGTGCGACTGAACAGGGCGAATGGTTCAGTCGTGCGAATGAATCTGGTGCGAATGAGTTATGCGAACGAACGGTTCAGTCGGCCGAATGAGGGTGCGACTAGGTCCAGTCGTGCGAATGAGCAATGCGAATGGAGTCCAGTCGTGCGAATGGGTCACTCGTGCGACTGAAGCTGCTGTTTTGCGAAAATTTCTAGGTTTGACGGGTTTCAGCCGTAAAAATTCGAAATTTCACAAGTCCTAATCGCCTAAGTCCGTAGAAACTGAACTTCGATGAGCAGGGAACGTCCAAGATCACTTTTGATGCCAAAGATTGCGTTTTTCGTGCAAAGACACAAACTTTATGCAATCTTGATTGAATCAACACGTAATCAAGAGCCAAAGCTCTGATACCACTTGTTAGGACCTGGTATTTGAACAAAATACCGAGTGATTAGTGTGTTAAACCAACTCAAATAGTGCGGAATCCTATTTGATTGGCGATCCAATCAGTGAGAACACACGATGAATCAATCAAGAATTGAAATCAACGTCAGAAATCGATTAGGAATCGATCTGATGTGTTCTGTGAACTTGGAGAACGACTTGGGAGGCTTCTGGACGGCTAGGGTAAGTCTGGAATCGTAATGGGATGAATGCTTACGTTTTCCACGAATTGGGTCTATTTATAGGTTAGTATTGTTCAATCGTGCGACTGGGCCATAAGTATGGTTCAGTCGTGCGATTGAATCATGCGGTTGATTCATCCGCACGACTGAGTGTTCAGTCGTGCGATTGAGTCAATCTTATGTGTCAATCATACGACTGATCCAGTCTCCTGGTTCAGTCGTGCGACTGAGTCAATCGTATGAATTATTCATGCGGGTGGTCCATTCGCATGGGCCATTCGCATGAGAACTTCATTGTGTTAAGTTTGAATGTATTAATTAATATAACATTATGTGTAACCATTCAAACAACCACAAACCTAATTAACCAATTCAACATCGACTCATTAATGAAATATTAAACATTATAAATCACAAACAACCAATATCATTTCATTAATAATCCAAACATTACATTAGAATCAGATAAACAAGATCTATTACATTGATATCCTGATCTAGGGACATACATGTATCAACAGTTGTAGATAGTAGTATATATAGTTTCTCATTGTAACTTATTAGTCATGCTTGTAAGAGTCTTGTACTACTTTGAGTTGAGAAGTAATATATACAAATATTTTCAAAAACCTTTCTCTTGTGTTTGTTTACTTAATATATTATTATCAATTCTTAAAGGATTCTACATCATCAATCCGAGTGTGACTAGTGAGTTTGAGATACTACAATTGTGTTGAGTGACCAAACTTGATCATGCACATTTGAAACACTTACTTAGCCTTTTTTAAAAAAACTAACATGCATTATATAGAAGCAACCGTTGTTGCACGATTTCCTTTCACATCATATCATATCATAACTATAACATATCATAATTAGATAAGAAATCATATAGATACTGCCAGCACCTGCTAAGACATACATATCCTAACTCTTGCTTTATTGTTCTTAGCATATAAACCAAGAAATTGTATCATTACAATGCCCTTGTGGTTCTCTACCCATAGACCGATATTTTGAATCATGGTAAAGCTACTTTGGTTTTTAGCCTAGAGACTAACATTATGTAGTCTAATAATACCAATATGGTTCTGTGCCCTTAGAACCAACATTCCGTGTCATAGTAATGCCTCTTTGGTTCTCCACCCATAGACCAATATTTCATATCGTCCCTAGGTAACGTCCCTATGGTTCTCTACTCATATACTGATATTTCATATCATGGCAATGCCTTTAAGTAAGAAGAAATACAAGGGTTCAACTACAGATGTAAAAATTTGTTCACAGTTACAGGGGTATAAGGTTATTTCTAGGGATATAAGATCATTTAACGAGAGGAGTGTGAAGTTATGCCAAGTATGGTGAGTAACGGAGGTTGTAAATAGTTGGTGATGCAAAGTTGTGGAGGTTATAAATAGATTTGGGGGTTATAAACTACTACGAAGGCTTAATCCAGCCACAAAGGTGTTAAACATTAGCAAAAGACTAAGTATAGTCGGTTGCGAAGGAATATTAGTCAATTACATAGGTTATTTTCACATACGAAGGCTTTGTATGTGGCTGAAATTCTCTAAGTATGGAGGGTTACGGAGGTGCAAGGTCACTTACGAAGGTACCATATTACTCATGGAGGCACAAGTCCACTTATGAAGACCATTAACACATGCGAAGGTACTAGGTCACCTACAAAGGAATCATTTCAGTTATGAAAGTTTGACTTATAATCTAAGATATTGATTGCCCATAACATGAACATTTTTTCATTCTTTCCCCAACAAACATTGAATTAAAAATCATATTTTAGAAATAATCATAAATAACATTTACACGCATACACATACATACGTTCACAACCAAAACCAAAAAAACAAATCATATTAAAGATTCAACCTTTAACGTATAAAACTACGTATTTCATAACTCATCCCAAAAACTTTTAGAAAACATTAAAAGGATGGGGATTTAAAACTCATCATTGATCTATCGTGTAAACCTTAAAAATTTTGACAATCAGACCTATAAAAATGATAAAGATGGAAACTTTTTCAACTTAAACTCCAAATTATATCTAAGTGTGAATGCATGCTTGAATCTACACTTTGATCGTGCACTTTAGGTATTAAACTTACTTTTTGATTAATCTCAAGTTTTCTCTCTCCAGCCAATTTCTATCACTAAACCCAACCAAGCGTGCCAATCTATCTCTCTCTTCTTATTTTGGAACCTTGTTGTGCAAGTAAAGGGAGGGCAGCCATGTTTCTTTAAATAACAGTAGTTTTAGGGTTTTAATATATGAGAAACCCTTTCCACCCTTAATTTTGACATACATATTTAGCTCAAACTTGAACATGATTTATAAGTTTTGGTGCTACAATGTCTCTACCGGAAAATCTACCCCCCCCCCCCCCCCCAAATGCATAACCTAGGCACAACCTATATACCTAACACGAGCAGGCACTTATTATGTAATCAAATTTATATAAGTTTATGTTAAAAATATGTGTTAATGTGTGTCAATTTAACGTTGTAAATATATGATATAAAATTTGTGTTGTTATTTTTTTTATTGTTAAGGCAAATGGGGCTTATTATCATTCTTGGAGTTAGATTACTCTTGAATCAAAGCTCCATTGAATTGGGTTATAGCCTTGAATGACTTCTTAAACTAAAAGAAATAAGAGGAGCTCGAGCACAAGGGCGCAAGGACGGAATCATCTCCATCGTCTTCACCTTTTTTTTTAGGGTTTTAACCCTCACGGTTTACACTCTGCTTAACAATCTGGTCTTCGTCGATCAGCAGCACATTGTCTAATAGTCTTCATCTTATTTGTCTTGAAATTGCTCAGTTGTCTTCACATGCAAGTGTTTAAGCCTGCAATACAATTGTTTGCAGGTTATATTTTTATACATATTGTCTATGGTCTGTGTAGTCTGATCTTGTTGTGTCTTCATCTTCATTGTTTTTGCCTACCTTTCATTATTCAAATTAATTAGTAGATAGGGTTTTATTTTATGATTTATAAACTTCTGTAATTTTTTGTTCTAATTTGTTACTAGATTTACTTTTCTTGATAGTTTTCAAGAAAAATATTACAAAACAAAACTCAATCTTTCTTAAAGTAATAAATTATTATATAATAAATTAAAAAAAAAGAATGAGAAGAATTAAACATGATTGTTAAAGATATGCCCCTGTAGAGGGAGCCTGTTTGATTATATGAAACGAGTCTATCTTCACCTCGAAAATAGAGTAGGTTTTGTGGCTGTGAGTTCGTGGGTCAAGATTCTCAAGATTTATGGATGTCAACTTATCAACAAGGGGAATCCATAGCTCCATAATTGGAGAATACAAAATTGTACGTTTGCTAGCTGCACATTAACTTACAAATTATACCCACATGCAAACATGGCCGACGCTCTCTTTAATTTGTGTTGGAATCATCCGACAACCATGAAAATAATACTTAAAATTAAATACAGTATATATATAAACTGAAACTTAATTTATTTACATATCTTAAGTCATAGAATCGTTGGTAATTATCTTGAATTTGAATAATGCTAGGTTTGGAGCTAAAAAGAAATTTTATGACCTGGCTACGACCCAACCGAGAATATATAGTTATTTGATGGGTATTCGAGTACCATAAATTAGCGACACACCCATGAAAAAAATTCATAGAACTGTCGGTTGCATGCAAAATCAGATCCAATCAATGCCAATATGAGAACCTCAAATCTAATATTTTTCTTCTTTTTTAAATTTTAAAACCATAGGAACACCGAAAACTTTATACACTGACCTGTAAGTTTTGTATCATCTTCATCATCTTGGTTAAGTGTGTGTGTATTTATGTGTTTGTAAGTGTATGTGTTTTGGCTTATGTACCTATTTTATGGATACATGGATGATAACGTGATATCCTGCATGCAATGGCCCAGTGTAAGTGAGGGTCCATATGTTCAAATTTAAATCTGACGACTGGTCCTTATTAGTACTATATTTTCGTTTGGGATCGTTATACATATGAAGGTAAAAACAAGTTGAAATAGTATCTTGTACTTGTCCGATTATAAAAATATAGATAAATAAGTTAACAAGTTGATACATACTGCATTTAGTAGTTTGCAAACAAATATATTTAGTTTTTTTTTAGCGGCAACACATATATTATGAATAGGGTTTCTTTTTCCTTCGTATAGTCTTTTATGCACGATATAATATAATATATATATATTATATATATATTATATATATATATA
>JACVEC010000088.1:0-22950 GCA_025215565.1 Flaveria ramosissima | reverse complement strand
CGCCAAATCAAAACTAACCGGTTTTTCGCTGATGATTTCACCGGCAGCATCAGAAGTATCGGTCCGCACGCCAAAACGCGCACTGACTTCATAAGTCTTGTCCGTGTCGAGCAAAAACTGGCTGAATTTGGTCGCTTCGCCAAAACAGATCGGCAATAACCCGGAAGCTAACGGGTCCAAAGCACGGTATGACCGGCCTTTTCCGCCTGATACAACAGCGCCACCCGCGCACCCGCTGTTTAAAATGCCGTTACTGGACACTTCCAGCGGTTTATCCAACAGCAAAATGCCGTCAACGATACGACGCGCCATTTTTATTCTTCTTCGTCTGACTTGGTCTCAGCACCAGGTCTTGGATCCAATTTCTGGCCTGCAGCGACGCGTTTTGCTCGTCACTTTTACGCACATTTTCGACCAGATTCGCCATCCGGATCCCCTCATCCATTGACTTATCGAAGTAAAAAACGCACTGTTGGTACGATACGCGCCTGGATCCGTTTGGCGATCAAACTACGGATAAAACCGCTCGCATCGTTCAGGATGTCGAGGTTTTGTTTTACCTTGTCCGCTTCAAGACCCAGGAATGTCACATAAATCTGGCATGCGACAGGTCTTTTGACACATCAACATCAGACACGGTGATCATGGTATGTTAACCGTGGATCTTTAATTTCCCGCTGCAAAATGAGCGCCATTCCTGCTGCATTTGCTGGGCGAGCCGGTCAACCCGGCTGAATTCTTTTGCCATAATACTCACCTGAAATCAGAAACAAACAGGGGCCGCTGGCCCCTGCTTCATTTAATAATTTCTATTAATCAATAGATTACAGTGTACGTTCAACCTGAACCACTTCGAATACTTCGATTTGGTCGCCTTCACGGACATCATTGTAGTTCTTCACGCCGATACCACACTCGAAGCCGTTGCGTACTTCAGAGACATCGTCTTGAAGAGGCGCAGTGATTCCAGTTCACCTTCGTAAATGACCACGTTGTCACGCAGTACGCGGATTGGCGCATTACGTTTGACGATACCTTCAGTGACCATACAACCGGCAACTGCACCGAACTTCGGCGAACGGAACACGTCACGAACCTGAGCCAGACCGATGATCTGTTGTTTAAACTCAGGCGCCAGCATGCCGGTCATCGCCGCTTTCACTTCATCTAACAGTTCATAGATGATGCTGTAGTAGCGTAAGTCCAGATTCTCGTCTTCGATGATCTTCCGCGCATTGGCTTCGCACGCACGTTAAAGCCGATAACGATGGCTGAAGAGGCTGCAGCAAGCGTAGCGTCAGTTTCAGTGATACCACCGACACCGCTACCGATGATGCGGATTTTCACTTCATCTGTAGACAGTCGCGACAATGATTCGCTGATGGCTTCGACAGAACCCTGTACGTCCGCTTTCAGTACGATATTCAGCTCGGCCACATCGCCTTCTGTCATGTTGGCAACATGTTTTCCAGCTTGGCTTTTTGTTGACGCGCCAGTTTAACATCGCGGAATTTACCCTGACGATACAGTGCAACTTCACTGCCTTTACGCTCGTCACGAACCACTGTGACTTCATCACCGGGACGGCACGCCAGACAGACCCAGAATTTCAACCGGAATGAAGGACCTGCTTCTTGACTTCATGACCATTTTCGTCACGCATCGCGCGGACGCGGCCATATTCCAGACCACATAACACGATATCGCCCTGACTCAGCGTACCTTCCTGTACAAGGATAGACGCGACAGGACCGCGGCCTTTATCCAGACGGGATTCGATCACCACGCCACGCGCCATACCTTCACGCACAGCTGTCAGCTCGAGTAATTCAGACTGCACCAGCAATGATTCCAGCAAGTCGTCGATACCTAAGCCTGTTTTGGCAGAAACCTGCACAAACTGAGTATCACCACCCCAGTCTTCCGAAATCACACCGTATGGCGACAACTCGTTACGTACACGATCCGGATCCGCATCTGGTTATCAATCTTGTTTACAGCAACCACAATCGGCACACCGGCCGCTTTCGCATGCTGGATAGCTTCTTTGGTTTGTGGCATCACGCCGTCATCGGCTGCAACTACCAGCACTACGATGTCGTCGCTTTAGCGCCACGTGCCCGCATTGAGGTAAACGCGGCGTGACCTGGGGTATCCAGGAAAGTGATCATGCCACGGTCAGTTTCAACGTGGTAAGCACCGAATGCTGAGTAATACCACCGGCTTCGCCAGCGGCCACTTTCGCTTTACGGATATAGTCGAGTAGTAAGGATGTTTACCGTGGTCGACGTGACCCATGACGGTAACAACCGGCGCACGTGGCTCCAGTGCACCTTCACCTTCACGGTCAGCCATGACGGTTTCTTCTAACTCGTTTTCACGGGTCAGCGTGAACTTGTGGCCCATTTCTTCACAGACAATAGCCGCAGTTTCCTGGTCAATCACCTGGTTAATGGTCGCCATCGCGCCCATTTTCATCATCACTTTGATGACTTCAGAGGCTTTTACCGCCATTTTGGCAGCCAGTTCAGCAACAGTGATGGTTTCACAATTTTTACTTCACGCTCAACCGGCTGTGCTGGCTTGTTAAAGCCATGCAACATACTGGTTGGGGTTTTCTTTTTCTTATGACGATTGGCGCGGTTAAAAGCGTCTTTATCATCAGCCGTCGTCTTTTTCTTGGCTTGCCCAACCGCGCGTTTTTGCCATGGCGGCGACCACCACGCTCATCACGTGAATCTTCTTCGTCTTCGGCTTGTTTGGCGAACACGTTGCTGGTCAGATGATAATCACCGACTTCCACTGCCGGGGCAGCTTCCTGTGACCAACGCTCAGCATTTCTTCAGCCAGACGACGGGCTTCTTCGGCCTGACGCTGTGCTTCTAATTCCAGGCTTACGCAGGCGTTCAGCATCTTGTTGTGCTTTGATCCGCTCAGCTTCTTTGCGGGCTTCTTCTTTGGCCGCGCGACGGCCGCCGCTTCTTCCGGATCATCTTTCGCTAACTGTGCGCGCTCAGCCTCACGTTTTTTCGCGTCAGCGGCTTTACGCTCGGCTTCGGCTTTACGCTCGGCTTCTTCACGGGCGCGCTTTTCAGCGGCCTGACGTTCAGCTTCTAAGCGCGCTTCTTCTTTGGCTTTCTCTTCAGCCAGACGCGCTTCTTCTTCAGCTTTGATCGCTGCGTCATCCATCATTGGACGTTTTTGACGTAAGTCTTTGCTTACGGACTTCAACCTGAATTTCGCGGTTGCGGCCGGCACCACCGCTGACACTCAGCGTGGTTTTTTCTTTGCGTTTCAGCGTTAAGCGTGATGGCTCATTGCTGGCGCCGCCGTGTTGTTTACTCAGGTGCTCAAGCAGAGATTTTTTCTCATCTTCGCTGACCATCTGGCCAGCCTGCTTTGCAATACCTGCATCAGCAAATGTTGAACCAACCGATCAACAGTCGTTCCCACATCACTGGCCAGTTTTTCTATCGTGACATCTGCCATGTAATAGTTTCCTCCGTTGACCTATCAGTTCTGCCTCGCTAAACCAAACGATATTGCGTGCAGCCATAATTAATGCAGCAGCTTTATCTTCTGCCATTTTTTCATTTCAATCAAATCATCGACACCTAATTCGGCCAGATCATCGAGCGTCACCACACCTTTACTGGCCAGGACATAAGCGGTGTGGGTTTCCATGCCTTCGAGGCTCAGCAGCGCTTCACTTGGCTGCGAACCTTCAGTGACTCTTCACTGGCCAGCGCACGGGTCGTCAGAACGGCTTTGGCGCGGCGCGCGTAATTCTTCAACAGTTTCTTCATCCAGACCACGATGCTGAGCAGTTCAGAAACCGGCACATAAGCAACTTCTCCAGTGTGGAGAAACCTTCGTCAACCAGGATAGAAGCGAAGTCTTCGTCGATTTCCAGCGCGTCCATAAACACACTGAGAACTTTCGACGTTTCTTCCTGATGCTTTTCTTCATGTCCGAAACTGACATGACGTTCAGTTCCCACTGCGTCAGCTGACTGGCCAGACGCACGTTTTGACCGGCACGACCAATCGCCATTGGCAGATTGGAATCTTCCACCGCGATATCCATCGCGTGTGCGTCTTCGTCAACGATGATTGAAGCAACTTCAGCTGGCGCCATGGCATTAATGACATATTGTGCCGCGTTATCGTCAAACAACACGATGTCCACCCGCTCGCCACCCAGTTCACCTGAAACCGCCTGAACCCGCGAACCGCGCATACCTACACAGGCACCTACCGGGTCAATACGGCGGTCATTGGTTTTGACGGCGATTTTCGCGCGTGAACCCGGGTCGCGGGCTGCACCGCGAATTTCGATCATCTCTTCACCGATCTCCGGTACTTCGATACGGAACAGTTCGATCCATCATTTCCGGACGGGTACGACTCAAGAAACAGTTGGCCGCCACGGGCTTCCGGGTTCACTGCATACAGCAGGGCACGGATGCGGTCGCCAGGACGGAAGGTTCACGGGGGATCATCTCTTCGCGGGCCAACATCGCCTCGGCATTGTTACCAAGGTCCACGACTGACGCTTTCACGGTTGACTTTTTTCACACACACCGGTGACCAGTTCGCCAACTTGATCGATATAAGCTTCAACAACTTGTGAACGCTCTGCTTCCCGAACTTTTTGTACAATAACCTGCTTCGCCATTGGTGGTTGATACGGTCAAACTGAATAGATTCGATTTGTTCTTCAACATAATCGCCAACTTTCAGATTTGGCTCATCATACTGCGCAGCAGATAAGGTCATTTCACGGAACGGATGTCCTGCACCTGATCGTCCGGGATCACTAACCAACGGCGGAGGTTTCATAAGCGCCGGTTTTACCGGCAATTGCTACACGAACTTCAATATCGCCTTCATTTTCTTTTGGTGGCTGCTGCCAGCGCGAATTCCAGCCGCCTGGAAGATTTTTTCACGCGGAACTGATTTTTCGTTCGATACCGCGTCAAACAACTAATAATATTTCTTTTGCCATGATTTCTGCTCATCAGAGCCGTGGTTCTTATCAGAACACCGGAACTACGTTTGCTTTATCTACGTATCCATAAGCAAACGATAAGGTTTCCATCCACTTCGATGACGAGCATGTCATCTTCTATTGCGTTAAGAAGCCCTTTGAAACGCCGGCGACCATCCTGAGGAATGGCCAATTTAACTTCAATTTTTGTCCGACCACCTTGGCGAAATGATGCGCCGGGGTAAACAAAGGACGATCTAAACCCGGAGAAGAGAAGAAACCTCCAGGTTGTATTCGTTGGGAATTGGGTCTTCGACATCAAGGACAGCACTGACTTCACGACTGATCAGCGCACAGTGGTCGACATTAACCCCATCCGGATGATCGATAAATAAACGCAGGGTGGAATGCCGGCCTGCGGCCATGAACTCTATGCCCAGCAATTCGAAGCCATTAGCCTCTACTGTAGGTGCCAACAGCTCGGTTAACCGCTGTCTTGTTTAGTCAAAGAGACCTCCGGAAATAAAAAAAGGGCATATAGCCCAGAATAGTAGTACAACGTTACCACAGATATAAAAACGCCCCGATAGATCGGGGCGACTTTCACCGGTAAAACAGGATATCGCCAATCCTGTTTGAAATCTGGTTGGCGAACTGAAGTTTCACTTGTGGTTCGCGACTACGATAAATTCAAGTTGAAAATTATCTTGTCCGTGAAAATGGTGTGTGCGGGAGCCGGATTTGAACCGACGACCTTCGGGTTATGAGCCCGACGAGCTACCAGGCTGCTCCATCCCGCGTCCGTAACTGGCGTGCATTATATAGTGGAGACCACTGTATCGCAACATATTGTCGCAGTTAACCGCTTGGGGTTCACTGCATCAACGCTGTCACAAAGCAACAGCGATGAAAAGAATTGGTGCCGAGAGCGGGGACTCGAACCCGCATGCCTAGGGCACTACACCATCACAGGTAGCGTGTATACCAATTTCACCATCTCGGCATTATTCAGGGGTATTCCGGGAGATTAGTTACCGACCGGGATATCTTTTGAAGCTTCTTTTTTTCTCTTCAGGCTTGGCTGGTGCGGTCTCTGCAGCAGCTGGCGCCGTGATGTTTTCAAATTCAGATTTCTTCTGAATATGAGTAGTGTTGTAGTTACCTAAAATCAGGCTCAACACAAAAAATATACTGCTAATACTGTGGTTGAGCGCGTCAGGAATTACCACGACCAGCAGAACCGAAAATTGTTGCCGAAGCACCCCGCGCCGAATGACGCACACCCATATCTGCGCCTTTGCCGTGCTGATCAGCACCAGACCGATAATTGCCAGCGCGACGATTGCGTATAAGACGATGATAATTTCGTACATCTTTTTCCTTTGCCATCCGCAAATTGCAGCAAACTCTGCTGGTTTTTAACTTGCTCCGCCTACCAGTGCCACCGTCGATGTCTGGCTGGCTAAAAAGTGTCGGGCCAGTTGTCGGCGTTGACACTGCCACCGGTATAAAATTCTGACCTTAGCAGCCGCATCTGGATTGATCCGTGCCAGGTGTTGCCTGATGAAGCGTGCACTTGTTGTGCCTGCTCAGGCTTGCTGTCAGACCGGTTGCCAATGGCCCAAATTGGTTCATAAGCAATCACAGTATCAGCCAGCAACTCAGGGTGCGCAGCATACATACACTGCATCTAAATGCTGTGCAAGAACCCACATGTTTTTTCTTGCTGGCCTTTCGGATAAAGTCTCGCCAAAACAAATAATTGGCGTGATTCCAACCCGCAAAGCCTGCTGTGCTTTTTGCAAAACTGTTGCATCAGATTCACAAACAGACTACGTCTTTTCACTGTGTCCGAGAATCACGTACTCAGCACCAGCGGCGCGAATCATATCAGCACTTATTTCACCTGTGAAGGCACCCGCCTTCTCACTGCTGACATTTTGAGCACCGAGCCGATAATGCGTCGATTTCGGGAAGTCAGACAGAAAGATTACAGGTGGACAGATCAGAATTTCATGGGTGCTGTGAATGTTCTGCAGCGTGGCAGCCATTGTCTTGACCAGCTCCAGATCGCCATTCATTTCCAGTTTGCAGCTATTAACGGACGACGGACTGTCATGCGGACTCCCCTGTTTCAGCCGGCGCGATCTTTAACGAACATCGCCTCTGCAGACAAGCAAAAGCCGAAAAAAACCTGTGTTAAGATTTTTTCCGGCTCATCAAATCAGAGCATCAGTGCAGGCATCAATGCACTGAAGCAATGCAGAACTTAGCTGGCCAGTTTTACCGCCGCGGCAATTCTCTCTCTGCATATTCCTGTACCTGGGTCTGTTCTCTTCCTTCAACCATTACACGAATCAGTGGCTCAGTGCCGGATTTTCGGATGAGTACCCGTCCTTGTCCATGCAATTCCGCTTCAACCTGAGCGATCACTCTTTTCACGTGCATGTTATCCAGCGGTGCCGAACCTTTTTCAAACTCACATTGACCAACACTTGCGGCAATTTGGTCATGCCATGACTCAGTTCCGCCAGGCTCAGACTGGTATCCATCATTGCTGCCAATACCTGTAACGAGGCAACGATGCCATCGCCGGTGCCGGTATGGTCGAGATTGATGACGTGGCCGGAGTTTTCGCCACCAATGCGCCAGCCTTTTTCCTGCAGTAGCAATTCCATGACATAACGGTCACCACCTTACTGCGTGCAAAAGGAATATCCAACTCAGCCAGCGCTAATTCCAGGCCCATGTTTCTCATCAGCGTACCGACGACACCACCGGTCAGGCGACCGCGTTGTTTTTGCTGAGCGCGCGATCATATATAAAATAATTCGTCACCATCGATTTGCCGCCTAAATGGTCCACCATCATCACCCCGATCACCATCGCCATCATAGGCGATGCCAAGATCGGCGCCGAGTTCAACTACAGCTTTTTGCAGATCATCAGTGTGCGTTGCGCCACATTTTTCGTTGATGTTCAGACCATTTGGTGTACAGGCAATAGTGTGCACTTCTGCGCCTAACTCACGAAACACTTTGGTGCTATGTGATAAGTCGCACCATTAGCACAATCCAGCACGATTTTGTAACCACTCAACGACATGTGATTGGGCAGATGGCTTTTACAGAACTCAATATAGCGGCCAGATGCATCGTCGATGCGTTGTGCTTTACCGAGTTTCTCAGATGGTTCACACACCATCGGTTGTTCCAGTTCTGCTTCAATGGCCAGTTCAATATCATCAGCCAGCTTACTTGCCGTCGCCAGAAAAAAACTTAATCCCATTGTCATAATATGGGTTGTGTGACGCACTGATCACGATGCCGGCTTCAGCACGGAAGGTATGAGTCAGATAAGAAACTGCTGGTGTTGGCATTGGTCCCAATAACCGAACATCGATACCTGCAGAGATTAAACCGGCTTCTAATGCTGTCTCCAGTAAATAACCTGAAATACGGGTGTCCTTGCCGATCAGTACCTTGCGGTACCACGCTTGCGACAATACCCGGCCGGCTGCCCAGCCCAATTTCATTGCAAATTCCGGTGTGATTGGAAACTCGCCTACCCGGCCACGTACACCATCAGTGCCAAAAACTTCCTGCTCATTGAATTACTCCAGATTTGGTCGCGGCAACAATAGCTAAGCATCTGCCGTTTCTTTGACGTCATGGACACGAACAATCTGTGCCCCTTGCATGGCGGCTATTGTGGCACAGGCAATACTGCCTGCCAAACGTTCTGACACGTCGCGCTGAAGTAACTGACCGATCATAGACTTACGTGACATTCCGGTCAGAACTGCATAACCGCTGGCAACAAACTCGGGCATAGCAGCCAGCAGCTGATAGTGTGACTGAGGCTTTTACCAAAGCCAAAACCCGGGTCCAGAACAATTTGTGACGCCGGGATGCCGGCTTGCTGACATTGCTCTGCCCGCGAGATTAACCATTGCAGAACTTCACTGACCACATCCTGATATACAGGCTGATGCTGCATCGACCTGGGTTGCCCCTGCATATGCATCAGACAAACCGGCAATGACTGGCAGCTGCTACTTCTAATGCGCCCTCTCTCCTGTAAAGCCCGCACATCGTTCAGGATATCAGCACCGTGAAGCGCGGCCTGTCGCATCACCTCAGCTTGCTGGTGTCAACAGAAATCACCAGGTCGGGAAATTTACGCCGGATTGTATTCAGCACCGGGATCACCCGCTGCAACTCATCGTCCAGCGTGACATCAGCAGCGCCAGGGCGGGTCGACTCCCGCCGATATCAATGATTTCAGCGCCGGCGGCGACCAATTCGCTAACCGCTCTAAGCAAACCTGTTCGCCACTAAATCGGCCGCCGTCAGAAAACGAATCCGGTGTGACATTTAAAATCGCCATCAGTCGGGTCTGGCGCAAATCCAGCCGACGCTGGCGCGGTAATAAAAATTCCATCAGGACTCCAAACAGAAAACCCCGGCATGCGGGGTTTTTAATTGACCAATAAGGATTAACTACTGTGGGCTTCGCTGGCGTCACGTCAGCAGCTGGTGTTGCTGTCGTTGTGGCACCACCTGAACCAGGTGCTTCAGGTTTTTTATCCTTCGACTCCCAATGCTCTGGTGGGCGAACTTCCCGCCGGGCCATCAAATCATCAATTTGTTTTGCAATCGATGGTTTCATATTGCATCGACAATCTTTCATCGCATGCAAAATATCCATGTTCTCTTCGATCAGCTGCTTTGCCCGCACATAGTTTCCGGTCGATAAACTCTCGGATCTCCTGGTCAATCAGCTTCACAGTGTCTTCAGACATGTGCTTATTTTTAGTCACAGAACGGCCAAGGAACACTTCACCTTCCTCTTCCGCATACAGCAATGGACCCAGTTTTTCTGAGAAGCCCCACTGCGTAACCATCTTACGCGCCAGATTAGTTGCACGTTCAATGTCGTTAGAGGCACCGGGTGCTGACTGCTTCAGAACCGTAAATCAGTTCCTCTGCGATCCGGCCACCAAACAAAGAACTGATCATGCTTTCCAGGAAACGTTTGGAATGACTGTGGCGATCTTGCTCTGGCAAATACATGGTTACGCCTAAAGCACGACCACGCGGGATAATACTGACTTTGTAAACCGGATCGTGTTCCGGCACCAGACGACCGACGATAGCGTGACCTGCTTCGTGATAAGCCGTCATTTCTTTTTCTTTTTCCGTCATGACCATAGAGCGACGCTCTGTGCCCATCAGGATTTTGTCTTTGGCTTTTTTCAAACTCGTCCATCGACACCACGCGGCGACCATTGCGCGCGGCAAACAGAGCAGCTTCGTTCACCAGGTTCGCCAGATCGGCGCCTGAGAAGCCAGGAGTCCCCCGGGCAATCAGTGACGCATCTACGCCATCGCCCAGTGGTACTTTGCGCATGTGTACCTTCAGAATTTGCTCACGGCCACGAACATCCGGTAAACCAACCACAACCTGACGGTCAAAACGACCTGGCCGTAACAATGCCGGATCTAACACGTCTGGTCTGTTGGTGGCTGCGATGACAATGATGCCTTCGTTACCATCAAAGCCGTCCATTTCCACCAGCATTTGGTTCAGTGTTTGCTCGCGTTCGTCGTGACCACCGCCAAGACCTGCGCCACGCTGACGCCCCCACCGCATCGATTTCATCGATGAAGATGATGCAAGGTGCAGCTTTCTTCGCTTGTTCAAACATGTCACGGACACGACTGGCAACCGACACCAACAAACATCTCAACAAAGTCAGAACCGGAAATAGTGAAAAACGGTACTTTGGCTTCGCCGGCAATTGCCTTAGCTAACAAGGTTTTACCTGTACCCGGTGGGCCAACCATCAACACACCTTTTGGAATACGGCCACCAAGTTTCTGAAAGCGTGAAGGGTCTTTCAGATAATCAACCAGTTCAGTGACTTCTTCTTTGGCTTCGTCACAACCGGCAACGTCAGCAAAAGTCGTTTTTATCTGGTCTTCACCCATCAGGCGGGCACGGCTCTTACCAAAAGACATTGCACCTTTGCCACCGCCGCCCTGCATCTGGCGCATAAAGAAAATCCAGACGCCAATCAACAACAGCATTGGGAACCAGGAAATAAAGATTGGCCCAACAAACTGGTTTCTTCCGGTTTCACGCCGGTTGAATCCACGTTGTTTTTTAATCAGATCATCCAGCAGCTTTTCATCAAGCCACCTGGGATTGTCGTTTCGATGCGTTGGCCATCTTTGCGGACGGCCCGCACAACACCACCGCGGTCCACCTGAACCTCACGGATTTGCCCTTGATTCACTTCATTAATGAATTGGGTATAACTGGTGTTTGCGGTCAGACCGGTCAGCCGGACTGAAGCTGTTGAACATCGTCATCAGTACGACGGCGATCACTAACCACACCATCAGATTCTTTGCCATGTCGCTCAAGGAAATACCTCTTGTTACCAGAATTGCTTCTGTTGCTACTTTACTAGAGTTTGAAACCAGTCGCCACGATATATGTCTCGCTGGAACGGGCGCGAGACGAATCGGGTTTGCGGATCCGTACATTGGTAAATACGTCCCGAACCTGCTGGACAAAGGTTTCGAAGCCCTCGCCATGGAACACTTTGACGACAAAACTACCGTTTTTCTTCAGCACTTTGTTACACATATCCAGTGCAAGTTCAACCAGATACATGCTTCTGCTCTGGTCTACAGTGGCATTTCCGCTCATATTCGGTGCCATGTCAGATAACACGACATCGACGTTACGGCGTCGATGCGGGTCAACAATGCATCGAGCACGGCGTCTTCACGAAAATCGCCTTGTAAAAACGCCACGCCAGCCAGTGGGTCCATTGGCAGAATATCGCAAGCGATGACGATGCCGTCCTGTCCTACCAGTTCTGCCGCCAACTGCGACCAACTACCGGGGGCAGAGCCCAAATCTACGACGGTCATGCCGGTTTTGATCAATTTATCTTTTTGCTGGATCTCTTCGAGCTTAAACGAAGCCCGGGAGCGCAAGCCTAATTTTGCGCTTTGTGCACAAAAGGGTCGGACACATGTTCCTGCAGCCAGCGGCTGGAACTGGCCGAGCGCTTTTTCTTTGTCATGGAAACACTCTTAATTGGTCTTCCCTGCAAGATGGCGGTACAATGACGCTATTTCAAGCTTTCCACATGGAAAAATCTATTTTATGAGTCTTACAAACAAGCAAAAACAGTTTTTAAAAGCCAAAGCCCACGAATTAAAGCCAGTAATTCTGCTTGGCGGTAATGGTCTGACTGAAGGCGTAATGGCCGAAGTTGATTTAGCACTGGAACATCATGAGCTGATTAAAGTTAAAGTACCAAGTATTGACCGCGAAGAAAAACTGGCGGTGATGGACGCCATAGTGCGTGAAGCCAAAGCTGAAAAAGTGCAGGTGATTGGCCATATTCTGGTGTTATACCGCGCAGCCAAAGATAAGAAACTGCAACTGCCCCGTGGCTGATATTTAGTCAACTTTCTGTTCATCTTGCAGGCTGCCTGCCAGCAGAAAGCCTGCAGCAATCAAGCTTTCCCGCGCTTGCTGGTCCGTCTCCACGCGCTGACGGATCAGATAGTCTGGAACTTCAACAGACGTGGCTTTGACAAATTGCCACCCAACCAATGAATCGTTCGGCACTAGAGCAATTACGCAAGCCAACCGATGCTCAATACACCACTGGCTATTATCCCGCGCGGCACTGAATATTTCCGCAGGGCTGGTTTGCCATTGCCGCACATCGAGGACCACTGCCCAGGGATTGTCGATAACCGGTCTGACCGTTTCGCGAAAAACACGCACATACTCGTCAACATCACGGGAAGTCCACACCCCAAAGGCCCGAACCCAAAGCGTCTGATGTTCTAACACTATTTCAAATGCCAGATGATTAGGACGCAACAGCACCTCCGTCGCCTGCAGCTGAAATGATCAGGCTTTTGTGTATTAAATCACACAGGGGAATTAAATAAACAACAAAAGCGGCCGAGGCCGCTTTTTTAACTGAATTTAAGACCAAAGTCTTATTCAGAGATATTGCACGTCAGTGATTTCAAACTCGACGACACCGGCTGGCGTGGTGATATTCACGACGTCGTCCTGGCTTTTACCGATCAGGCCACGGGCAATTGGTGAATTGACAGAAATCAGGTTGTTTTTAATATCTGCTTCGTCATCGCCAACGATCTTGTATGTGACTTCCTCCTCTGAATCCAGATTCAGAATGGTCACAGTCGAGCCAAAAATCACTTTGCCATTGTTAGTCAGCTTACTGATATCGATGATCTGCGCATTCGACAGTTTAGCTTCGATATCCTGAATACGGCCTTCGCAAAAACCCTTGTGCTTCACGGGCGGCATGGTATTCCGCGTTTTCTTTCAGATCACCATGCTCACGCGCTTCGGCAATGGCTTCGATAATCGCCGGCCGCTTCACTGTTTTCAGTTCATGCAGTTCATCACGCAGACGCTGCGCGCCCTGAACTGTCATCGGGATTTGACTCATCCGTTTACTCTCTTATGTAACTCCTGCACCGAATTCACTGTAGCAAACGCGTTCGCGGCGTTGGCTTTACAAGTGGCAAATGCGGCGTTCAGGGTCGTGGTGTAATTTGCTTTGTGTTGCAGGGCGCCACGACGTAACACTTTGGAATCTTCAATCGCCTGACGGCCTTCGGTGGTGTTGACAATATAGCTGTACTCACCGTTTTTAATCCGATCCAGAATGTGTGGGCGGCCTTCAAATACTTTGCTGACTTCGCGGCATGGAATACCGGCGGCCTGCAGTGCTTTCGCGGTTCCGCCGGTGGCATCCAGCTCAAAACCAAGACTAACCATGGTTTTTGCCAGTTCAACGACGCGCACTTTATCGCTATCGCGGACCGAAAGTAAAGCACGGCCACCCGTTGGGATCAGTGTGCCAGCCCCCAGTTCACTCTTGGCAAAAGCTTCAGCGAAGGTTTCACCGACGCCCATGACTTCGCCGGTTGAGCGCATTTCAGGGCCAAGGATTGGGTCAACGCCCGGGAACTTGTTAAACGGGATCACCACTTCTTTCACCGAGAAATACGGTGGAATGATCTCTTTGGTCACGCCTTGTTCCTGCAGCGAACGACCTGCCATACAACGGGCACCTACTTTGGCAACCGCAACACCTGTTGCTTTTGACACAAATGGCACAGTACGCGCGGCACGCGGGTTCACTTCAATCAGGTAGACTTCGCCGTCTTTCACCGCAAACTGGGTATTCATCAGACCGACGACGCCTAATTCCAGCGCCAGTTTGCGCACCTGGTCGCGCATCACGTCCTGAATTTGTTGATTCAGGCTGTGTGGTGGCAATGAACAGGCGGAGTCGCCTGAGTGCACGCCGGCTTGTTCAATGTGCTCCATGATGCCGCCGATGACGACTTCTCTGCCGTCACAAATCGCATCGATATCGACTTCAATCGCATCATCGAGGAAACGATCCAGCAGGACCGGCGAGTCGTTGGACACCGACACGGCTTCAGTCATATAACGGCGTAAGTCAATGTCGTCATAGACGATTTCCATCGCACGGCCACCCAATACATAAGACGGACGCACAACCATCGGATAACCGATGTCCGGCGCTTTGGTCAGTGCTTCTTCAAGGCTGGTGACTGTAGCGTTTTTCGGCTGTTTCAGGCCCAGACGTTCTACTGCCTGCTGGAAGCGCTCGCGGTCTTCAGCACGGTCAATCGCGTCCGGCGAGGTGCCGATGATTGGCACGCCGTTGGCTTCTAAAGCACGTGCCAGCTTCAGTGGCGTCTGGCCACCGTATTGCACGATCACGCCTTTAGGCTGTTCTTTTTTCACGATTTCCAGCACGTCTTCCAGCGTGATTGGCTCGAAGTACAAACGGTCTGAAGTGTCGTAATCGGTCGATACTGTTTCCGGGTTACAGTTGACCATAATGGTCTCATAACCGTCTTCCCGCAGTGCCAGTGCCGCGTGTACACAGCAGTAGTCGAATTCGATACCCTGACCGATGCGGTTTGGACCACCACCGATGATCATGATTTTGTCACGGTTGCTTGGCGCCGCTTCACATTCTTCATCGTAGGTGCTGTACATGTAGGCAGTATCTGAAGCGAATTCTGCCGCACAGGTATCCACGCGTTTGTACACCGGGTGCAGACCAAAACCGTGACGTTTCTTGCGCACTTCAGCTTCTGCCACGCCCAGAATGTCGGCAATGCGTTTGTCAGCAAAACCTTTGCGTTTAAGCACTGTCAACCGGGCCTGATCCAGTCCGGCGAAACCCGCAGCTTTAATCGCGGCTTCTTCTTTAACCAAATCTTCCAGCTGCACCAGGAACCATGGGTCGATATTGGTCAGCTTGAAATCTCGTCCATGCTCATGCCAAAACGGAAAGCATCGGCGATGTACCAAATGCGATGTGAGCCTGGCTCACGCAGTTCACGGGTGATTTTCTCGCGGGCTTCCGGCGCGTTGATATCGATGATTGGATCCAGACCACAAACGCCAATTTCAAGGCCACGCAACGCTTTTTGCAACGATTCCTGCTGGTTACGACCAATCGCCATCACTTCACCAACAGATTTCATCTGAGTGGTCAGACGGTCGTTGGCACCGGCAAATTTTTCGAAGTTAAAACGTGGCACTTTGGTCACCACGTAGTCGATGCTTGGCTCGAACGACGCCGGCGTACGACCGCCAGTGATGTCATTGGCCAGTTCATCCAGTGTGTAACCAATCGCAAGTTTTGCTGCGACCTTGGCAATCGGGAAACCTGTTGCTTTGGATGCCAGCGCTGATGAGCGCGACACACGCGGGTTCATCTCAATGATGACCATGCGGCCGTCAACCGGATTGATACCAAACTGTACGTTTGAACCACCGGTTTCAACACCGATCTCACGCAGTACTGCCAGAGAGGCGTTGCGCATGATTTGGTATTCTTTGTCAGTCAGCGTCTGAGCTGGTGCAACAGTGATGGAATCACCTGTGTGCACGCCCATCGGGTCGAAGTTTTCAATGGAACAGACGATGATGCAGTTGTCGTTTTTTATCCCGCACCACTTCCATTTCGTACTCTTTCCAGCCGATCAGCGATTCGTCAATCAGCAGCTCTTTGGTCGGCGATAAATCTAAACCGCGGGCACAAATTTCGTCGAATTCTTCACGGTTATACGCGATGCCGCCACCTGAGCCACCCATGGTGAAGGATGGACGGATAATGCATGGAAAACCAATGGTTTCCAGCACTTGATAGGCTTCTTCCATTGAATGGGCAAAACCGGCACGTGGACAAGACAGACCAATAGAGCGCATCGCCTTGTCAAACCGGCCACGGTCTTCAGCTTTATCAATGGCGTCCGCGGTGGCACCAATCATCTCGACGTTATATTTCGCCAGTACACCATGACGTTCCAGATCCAGCGCACAGTTCAGTGCGGTCTGGCCGCCCATGGTCGGTAATACTGCACATGGACGTTCTTTTTCAATGATTTTTTCCACGACTTGCCAGTGGATTGGCTCGATATAGGTCGCATCGGCCATTTCCGGGTCTGTCATGATAGTTGCCGGGTTTGAGTTCACCAGAATGACCCGGTAACCCTCTTCCTTCAGCGCTTTACAGGCCTGAGCACCTGAATAGTCAAACTCACAGGCCTGACCGATGACAATTGGGCCTGCGCCCAGGATTAAAATACTTTAAGGTCGGTACGTTTTGGCATAGCTCTGTCAATCCTGGCTTATTTGGCGTTACGCTGTTGCATCAGTGTGATGAAGTGGTCAAACAACTCACTGGCTTCATGCGGGCCTGGGCTCGCTTCAGGGTGTCCCTGGAAGCTGAACGCAGGTTTGTCCGTGCGGTGAATGCCCTGCAGCGAACCGTCAAACAGTGATTTGTGTGTTGCACGTAAATTGGCCGCAGTGTCGCTTCTTCCACAGCAAAACCATGGTTCTGCGCCGTGATCAGCACTTTTTTGCTGTCGAGGTTTTGCACCGGGTGGTTACCACCGTGGTGACCAAATTTCATCTTCAGTGTTTTAGCACCACTGGCGAGCGCCAATAACTGGTGACCGAGGCAAATACCAAACACCGGAATGTCGGTTTCAAGGAAAGTTTTAATAGCTTCGATGGCATAAGTACAAGGCGCCGGATCGCCCGGGCCATTGGACAGGAAGATACCATCCGGATTTAAGGCTAACACTTCAGCAGCAGGTGTTTGTGCCGGAACGATAGTCAGACGACAGCCACGGTCAACCAACATACGTAAAATATTGCGTTTCACACCAAAATCGTAAGCAACGACGTGAAATGCTGACTCAGGCGCTGCCTTGTGGCCTTGTCCCAGCGCCCAGCTGCCTTCGGTGAAACTATATGCAGTTTTCACTGTAACTTCTTTCGCCAGATCCATGCCAGACAAACCAGGGAAACTACGCGCCAGTTCCAGTGCTTTGGCTTCGTCGATATCACCCGCCATCAGACAACCATTTGTGCGCCTTTTTCCCGCAGGATGCGGGTCAGTTTACGGGTGTCGATGTCGGCGATGCCGAGAACATTATGATCTTTGAGGTATTGACTAAGGGAACGTTGATTGCGGAAATTAGAAGCAAGAAGCGGAAGGTCACGAATAATCAGGCCTTTGGCCCAGACTCTGCCGGATTCCTCATCTTCATCATTGGTTCCGGTATTACCAATGTGGGGATAGGTCAAAGTGACCATTTGTTCTGCATACGAAGGGTCGGTCAGGATCTCCTGATACCCGGTCATTGAAGTATTAAACACCACTTCACCAACCGACACACCTTCAGCGCCAATGGCTGTACCACGAAATACGGTGCCGTCTTCCAGTACGAGCAGGGCGGACTTAGTCAAGATAACCTCCAAACAGCAAAAAACGGGCGTAAAATGCTGCTGTTTTACCACCCGTTTTGACCCAGAAATTGTGTACTCAGTTCTGCCTAGGCAAACCTCTTATTCTAGGCCATTTGCGCTCTTTGGTCTAACTATTTTTTGGATTTTGCGAAAATAACGGCTTTATCACAAATTTGCTCTAAAAATGCCAAAAATCTATGTTAAGTCAGCCAAACCCAACACTTGTTGCATAGAATAAAGTCCAACCTGTTGATTTTTCAACCAGAGCGCAGCCCGGAGCGCACCTTGGGCAAAAGTATTGCGGCTGGAGGCTTTATGGCTGATTTCCAGCCTTTCGCCTATATCCGCAACAGGGCGGTATGGTCGCCAATGATGTCCCCACCGCGCACTGTGGCAAAGCCGATGGTCTGCTGATCGCGCTCTCCCGTGATACCTTCGCGGCCATACACAGCGCACTCTTTTAAATCCCGGCCAATCGCTTTGGCGATACTATTGCCGATGGCAAGCGCAGTGCCACTCGGAGCATCCTTTTTAAAGCGGTGATGGGCTTCGATAATTTCGATATCCGCACTCTGCCCCATCACCCGCGCTGCGGTTTGTACTAAATGCAGCAGCAAATTGACGCCAACACTCATATTCGGCGCCCAGACAATCGGAATAACCTTACTGGCCGCCTGAACTTCGGCATACTGAGCATCCGTCAGCCCCGTCACGCCAATCACCATGGCCTTTTTCGCCGCCACCGCCAGCTGCAGATGCGCCAGCATGGCTTCCGGCATGGTGAAATCAACCCAGACATCGGCTGTTTCCAAAGCTGCCAGACAGGTTTCAGTCAATGGCAGCTGTAATTTACCGCAGCCAGCCAGTTCGCCGGCATCAGTACCGGTCAGCTCAGAACCACGCGTACAGTGGCGGCAGTCAGATTTAATTGTTGCTCTTTTGCTACTGTAACTAAAGCGCGGCCCATACGGCCATTGGCCCCAAGATGCCAATTGAAGTCATTTGTGAATTCCTGTATCGCCAAAATGGCAGTCCAGACCGCCATAATTAAAAAGTGGCTTATTAAAGCAAAAAAATGGCGGCGGCTCTAATCAAATTTGCAGAGATCTACGCTTGTGTCATATCTGCTACCCGTACATCCTGTACATAAAAAAATTGCCAGGAGCAATTTTCAACAACGCAACGCGTTGGCCTGAAAGGTGAGCGCCATGGATGGCGCGAATAAAAAATTGCCAGGAGCAATTTTTAACAACGCAACGCGTTGGCCTGAAAGGTGAGCGCCATGGATGGCGCGAATAAAAAAACGCACCCCGGAGGGTGCGTAAGTCAGACAACAACATCCACTCAGTCGGTGTGTTGGTCTGTTTAGTTGTAACGAATTCGCGAAAAAGCGCAATTTATTTCAGCAAAGGCTGCAATTGGTCTTGTTGCGCCAGTAAATCCAGATACAAACGCAGCTGATTTTCAGCGCGCTGTAAATTGTGATTTGGCCTGTGCACGGCAAAATAACAATCACCGTTTAAGTGGTCGGCCAAAAAGCGGATACCAATCATCAGACACATCACTTTGGCGCCAAGCCACAAACTTTGTCGCTCGGCCGGCGTGATGATACCGGCCAATCCTTGCAGATAGCCTTGCGCTAACGCGGTGAAAATCTCCGGACGGATGCGCACCGCTGCCGGATTTAACGAATCTTCCGGCTCCGGCGAGCAGCAGGTGCGCACCATATCGCCAAAATCAAACAGCCAATAACCCGGCATGCAGGTATCCAAGTCGATAGCGGCAATACCACGCCCTTGTGTATCGGAATACAGCATATTGTTGATTTTAGTGTCATTGTGGCAAACCCGGCGCGGCAGTGCTGCGCAGACAGCCTCAAGCTCTGCCACAAGAGTGCGCTGCGACAGGCAATAATTCAGCAAATCCTGACAACCAGCAAGCCGGCCGGCTTTGTTTTGTGCGGCTGCGTCGTCCAGCTGTCGGAAACGAAACGCCAGATTGTGAAAATCCGGAATCACGGTATGTAGGTCATCAGCCGGGAAGTCGGCCAAGGCGGCGGCAAACTGGCCAAAGGTCAGCGCTGCGGCAAACGCCTGCTCGGCGGTGTCGACCACTTCGATGCTGCGGCCGCCGTCAATAAAGGCTAACGCGCGTAAATCAGCTGAAACTCCACTTAGATACTGGCCATCAAGTCGCGGCTGCTGACGCAGGATCTGCAGCGGATATTGGCCTTCTGCCTGCTTTTTCTCCAGATGCTGTTCAATCCGCAGCGCATTGTCGACCAGCTGCTGTGGCGACGGGAAAATCTGCGTATTGATTTGCTGAAGAATGAGTCTTTGTTTCGAATTCTCAACAAGATAAGTCCGATTAATATGGCCATTGCCAAACAACCTGACCGAAGCATCCGCTGAAACTGATAAGCAGCCAATACATCGGCTGGCAATAATGACGACACCGCAGCTGCGGCTGATTCAACTGACATAGAACTTACCTGATTGACGGCCCACACACGATGAGAGCAAGCCGGCTATTGTGCTTGATTAGATTTTATTGTCAAAAAAACTGCCGAGCGCAGCTAAATCGGCAGGATACGTGATCCCCTGCCAAGCCTCTGCCGAGACTTTCACGCTAAGTTGTTGCCCCTGCTGCAGTGCCTGATCCACCGCATACGGTAAATAAGATTCAGCTTTTTCGTCGGGACCGGCCTGAAAAAACTGCTGCAACTGGGTTTCCAGCCGCGTCAGCAGGTTTGGAGTAAAACCCCAGATATTCATCGACACCAACTGCTGTCCGGACAATGGCTGGCGTACACCTTGTGGATCTAACCCACTGAGCCCGCCATCCGCGCCGGCATGGATCTCAGTCCACTCAGCGACCTTTAACAACAAGCCGTTTTCTACCTGACAACAACCGCGGTTCACCCCGCCATGTTCCGATAAAGTCAGCGCCAGTGGATAAGCCACCATGGCCCAGTTGTCGCCCGGAGTAGAAAAATGCTGCACTAACTGAAGCATCGCATCAGCACCATAATAGTCATCGGCGTTGATGACGATAAAGGCTGCATTAGCTGCCGGCGAGCTGTCCAGACCGCATGCGCTGTACCCCAGGGTTTGGTTCTGGCAACAGTTGGCAGGGCGCAACCTGCAGGAATGTCGTCAAGGTGCTGCACAACGAACTCAACTGTCAAATCCGTCGGAAAAGCAGGCAACACTTGTTCCGTGAACAATTGTTGTAAGTTCTGCCGGATCACCAACACCAGCTGGCGGACACCGGCGCGGTATGCGTCCATCACGCTGAAGTACAACAAAGGCCGGCCGGTATTACCGACCGTCGCCAGCTGCTTGTCACCGCCAAAACGACTGCCCATGCCACCGGCGAGCACTAATAATGAACCGCAGCAGCCATAGCTGGTGTTCTCCTGCCTGAATAAAACAGCGCCGGCTAAACCGGCGCTTATTACACTTTAACAACAATGTACCACAGTTCTGACTGCACCGTCAGCAAAGCGCCTGTTACAAGGCCCCCTTCTATAAGCACGCTGCAGAATGTGCGAAACCACTTCAGGCGTGATATCGCCGTGTTCACCTAACCGCTCAGCTTTTAACTCGGTCAGCTTCGCGACAACAGCCGCCTTGGCGTCAGCGTTGATGCCATAGTCGGCCAACCGGGTCGGCACGCCCATTTGCTCAAAAAACGCCGGGTATGACTGATGGTTTCATCAATCAGGCGCTCTTCGTCCTGATGTTGCAGATTAAACACGCGGCGGCCGTACTGTAATAACTTCTCGCGCTTTTGCTCACGCTGTTGCTGCATTACTGCCGGCAGTACTATGGCCAGCGTCTGGGCGTGATCCAGGCCATACAAAGCTGTCAACTGATGGCCAATCATATGAGTTGACCAGTCTTGCGGCACACCAACACCAATCAGGCCGTTTAACGCCATCGTCGCAGTCCACATCAGATTGGCGCGGATGTTGTAATCCTGCGGCGCGGCTATCGCCTTGGGGCCGAACTCCAGCAAAGTCAGTAAACAACCCTCAGCAAACCGGTCCTGCACTGCAGCACCAACCGGATAAGTCAGGTATTGCTCCATCACGTGGATGTAAGCATCAACCACGCCATTGGCCAGTTGTTTGGCCGGTAACGAATAAGTCACTGTCGGGTCCAGTACGGCAAATTGCGGGTATACCAAAGGGCTGCCAAAAGACAATTTTTGCTGCGTCGCCTGTTTGGTGATGACGGCAAAGCCATTACTTTCAGAGCCGGTGGCCGGCAATGTCAGCACACAGCCCAACGCCACAGCGGCTTTTAACTTCACCGGTTTACTGAGGATATCCCAGCCATCGCCTTGATAACGGGCAGCAGCTGCGATGTATTTAGTGCCATCAACCACACTGCCGCCGCCAACAGCCAGCAGGAAATCAATTTGTTCGGCATGCAGCAGCGCCACGCCTTGCTCAGTGTTTCGAGCTGGGTTCGGCTCAATACGCCAAATTCAACACTGTGAAATCTTTGAGGCGCCGTTTGGACCTGGTCATAGACGCCGTTATGCTTGATAGAGCCGCCACCATAAGTCAATAACACCCTAGCACCCGCCGGCACTACTGCTTCAGTTCTTTGATCTGGCCTTCGCCAAACACAATACGGGTCGGATTCTGGAAGGTAAAATTCAGCATAATGGGCTCCGGCAGCGGGATGATGAGATGGACTTCTAGTAAAACCGATATGGCCACCTTGTTGCTGATTTCAAGGAAAAAAATTCGGCATTTGCGCAAATTGCGGTAAAACATCGTTATAAGCAAGTCCTAATTCATATGAAGCATTTCCAGGCCTTCTGGACGTCCTTATATTCCGCAAAATTATTAAAAAACATAAAAGTAATTAAATTAACCAAGATTGCTCCGGTGTCAGATTGACACCGGCATTTGATACCGAGGTTTAGCATGTCCGATCTGCCGTCGGCGCCAAACGGTCTTTATTGCCGTTATTGCTGTTTGTTTCGTTATTTTTAGGTACTGGCCTTTACCTGCAAAGTTCAGGGCGTGGCTTATGCGTTTTTTCAGCTGCCTGGGCCCGT
>JACVEC010000087.1:0-87118 GCA_025215565.1 Flaveria ramosissima | reverse complement strand
CTCAACAATAGCCTCCTTCACTGAGGCCCTCAGATTGGCACTCTCATCCCCACCTTCTGGATGTGGGTTCTCGGGCTCTTCAGATGCCATTTTAATTGCCTTGGGCCTGCCTCTCGTGACACGCGGTCAAGCACCACGTCCACCACGACCTCCACCACGTGAAGCCTTTGAAGATCTACCTCCTGCCATCCTCTACACACTACATGTTTCAAACACCAACACGGTCATTCAATGTAACAACTCGGATTATGTCAACTATAGTAAGTCCCTAATTATAGTGGCCAGTTATGATTAGCCACTTGCTTTACTCTTTATACCCCAAGCATTTCCTATCCTGACTACATTAGTATCCCAATCTACTAAAGGCACATAAATCAAATAACATGCGCACATAATACCGGTCAATATTCAAGAAAATACCTGACGGCACGTAGCTACTTGGACTGGCATCATTCCATTTCGTCCCATTCTCAGTTTATGTTTAGGTTTTTAAAATAATTTACCATTTCTTTTAAACTTTGGCTCTAATACCAACTTGTTAGGCCCCGTTCCCGAAGCACTCACAGTTGGACATTCATTGCATATAATATTTAAAAATACATAAACTCACATTAAAACAACGCATCTGAATGGTTAAACAAAAACCATTTCATGTATTAATAATTGCTTTTGCCAAGTAATAGATCATCGTTAACATTACAAAATATGGTTTGGTTGCATTACAACGCAAAAACATCATGCTACACAAAATGGATTTAGTCTTTATTCTCCAAGTAGCTTCACCCACGTGCCGTCCTCAGCAATCCTTACCTGCAACTGAAAATACATAAAAGTCAGCGTTGCTGAGTGAGTTATAATTTTTAAAAATATATTACCTTTCATTCATTAAAACATTTTCTTTACTTTTGCACATGATCATACATCATACATACACCAAGGTAATATTTATTATCTTCCGTCATCGTTCATTTCGTTCATATCGAATGTTTCGTACATTTCGCACTTTACATTATCTTTCACTTCTATCATGCTTTTGCCAACTTCTCTAGGTTTAAGCGACAAAGATCCCATATAGCATGTATGGAGCAGTCACCAAGACTGAGTCCCCTGTTTGTGAACCCTCATGGTTAGCCAAGATCGCACGCTATATGACACACAGTTGAGCTAACAACTATCAATGAGTTGTGAACCTCCTTACATTTTGCTTGCAAGAATTTTCATTCGTTCATTCATTATGTTCCACTTTCATTCTCTTAAATCTTTCGCTTTGTTAAGATAATACTTTACGTTCAAAAACATAATCACACCACATAAAGCCACGTAATAACACGTAATAAGGAGAATGAGAATAAAGAAAACAGGCCCATAAACATGCATAACATCATCATACATCAACATACATCATTACCCAAAGACATCACAAGTCATAACCTAAAAATACTTTTCCCAAAAATTTCTGAATAATTTCTAAGGCATTTGGGCACATGGGAACTGCGCAGGCGCATGGCCACTATGTGTGCGCATGGCCAGCACTTAGGCGCATGGAGAAAAAACTTAGGCGCATTGGGAGGTTTTGGGTGCATGGGCACTATACGGGCGCATGGCCAACACTTAGGCGTATGGGGAGAATTCTAGGCGCATGGGAAAGTAGGCGCATGGGCACTATGTGGGCGCATGGCTAACACTTAGGCACCTGGGCAAATTTCTGGGGGCATGAGTACTATGCAGGCGCATGGGCACTTAGGCGCATAGACAATGGGCGCATGAACATTCTGTTTTCTAATTTAGATCATTTCCAGACCCAAATCCTCATTCTAAGCCTAGTTCTATTATACTAAGCATCAAAACAAGCATATAACCATATACATAATCAAAATCACTCCCAAACTTACACCCACCCAACAGGGCATGCAGGTAAACATACGGTACACACCCAACATTTATAAAAACATTAGAACATGCATTTCCAGCCCCAAAAACAAGTTAAATCATTAAACCCGGGGATCTAGAACTCACCTCTTGCAACTTTCGAGGAAAATTCCTCCAAACCTGAGAGCTCTATGAGTTCAAACACCTAGACACACCAAAAACACACAACCGAACATACAAAAACACATAAGCACATACCCATGGCTAAAAATCAGCCAAGAACAACTCAAAACACTAGAAACTCACCTTAAATCTACTCTTCTTCTCTTCTTCTCTCTAAAAAACCCGACAGAATTCTTCTTTCTCTCTCCAAAAGTCGATGTGTATGATAGTACAGGGGGTTGTGGGCGGCCATGCCACCGTTTAGTACAAAATTATATAAATTTTGTCCATTGTACACTTTTAACCCTTTGACTTGGGTTTTATTATTTTTCTTTCTTTTTCTTCCCAGTTCTCTTCTTTTAAAATTTATAAGATCAAATGTATCAATCTGTGATGATTTATGAACACAATTCAATGAAATACACACAAAGTAATCAAATCAAGCAAGATATCAACAAAATTCAGAGTTTCATTAATATCAAGCAAAGACAATTACAAAGTATGTAAGCAGGTTCGAATACAACTCATTTCCTAATACCTGTAAGTCTAAGCTATTTATAATGAAACAAAAAGTAAAGGAACTAACTAATTACAAAACTAGTCCCTATACTATTACAAAGTATTAAAAAGACAACTATAGACAACATGTTAATCTTTCTTAGAGCACTAACAATACTTCCCCTAAGATTGACATGGTCTTCGGACTTCAAAATCTTCAATCTTTATCTTCTTTTCTTTTCTTCCATCTTCAGCTTTATCTTCATCTTTTATCTTCATTACTCAAAAAATCTTCTGGTTTTCCTTTATCTTGAACATGGGGTTCTGTTTGTACATCTCTAGTTCTTTTAAAGCATTTGAAATAGCAGAATTGAATTTGCTTGCAAGAATGCCTTGTTATGGTTTAGCTTCATTCGTCTTAATCTCCATCTTGTTCATTCTCTCCAATGTATCTTTTGAAAGACATGAGGTATCAATATTAGCATATAACTCAATAGATTTTGACTTTCCTTTGAGTATACTTCTAATACCCCTTTCCTTGAAATTCTCATGAATTCAATGTCTTTTATATCTTTCTTGACAATATTAGCATAAGCAAGAGCTTTTCTCAAAGATATTCTTTCCATAGCTGCATTCATCATATTGATGATAGAAATGAAATACTTCTTGTCTTGCTCTGCTATCTCTGGAGTTACTTTCTCAAACTTTTGTACAGACAAATATATGAGAGATAACTAGGATGTAAAAGCTTCAGTTCAAAAACTCCAAATAAAGTAAGCATGTCCTCATCCCATCGTTCCAGATTTCGGACCAACTAAGCTCAAACGTCTCAGTGTTATAAAATCATCTGAGAATTGGCTTTGAGTTTTGATTACCATCTATCACTTTCAGACCAGAAGTTGTGACCTTCTCAAAATAATTATCACAAAATTCAATCATTGAATGTTCCTCCTCAGACTGTAATCCTTTGAGCTTTTTCTATTCTTTAAAGTAACAAAGTATTCTTTATCCTCTTGATCACATCTTGTCTAAGAAAATTACTTGATCGATCCAATCCTCTTCTTAATAATTCTAACATCATCTTGCCACGTTTCGAATCAGAAGGATTGATCAGAGGTAATCTATTCAACTCTTTCATATCTTGCACTGAAAGTTTTATGATGCTATAGTAAAAGTGATATACATCATACACAGCATTTACCCTTTTTATAAAAAATGCATCGAATACTTCATCATACTTCCATGCGATAATCTTTACTTGGTTGGTAAAATCCGGAGCAATCATAGCATTCAACAATTCAGGAACTGATTGTCCTCTTGAGTAGTACGTTTCTTACCAAGTCTCCAGTTGATCTTGAATTATCAAAAATATGCCTTTGTTCAGTAGAGGATTTGTATGCTTGTCTTTCTGGATCAGCAAACATTTCAATCAACTCTTTTCTGTGATCATGTGCATCAGTCTTTCTTGCCATTTGTTTGATCTCCTGTGGCTTTAACATTCTTGTCCTTTTTGTAATTTCAAGATACTGAGGATTATCTGTATCAAGTACAATCATCTTCTTCAATTGTTTCTCCATTTCTTGAAAACTTCTAACAATGTTCCTCAATGATACAGATTGTAATCTCTTCAATTTCCTCCACGGGTAATTCCTAGCTTGCAACCATGATCTTAAAGCTGGAATACTCAAATCATCTGGATCAGGATGGTGCAGCTCAGAGCTTGATAGTTCTTCTACATTAATAACCTCTTTTGCTCTAGTCCATTCACCATGCTCAATAACAATCTCATTTCGATCTACTGGTGCAACTGACTCAGTAGAAATACATTTCTCATATTCATCATTAATCTGAGAAACTATCAGTCCATCTAAATATACTCGATTGTATTTCATCTTCACAAGATAATTATATTTGTCTTCAGAGTCTTATAGAACTTTTTCTTGTTCTTGAGTTTGTTCTTGTGAAGAGAAATGTGATACAAATTGAGCTTCATCAATATCTTCATCATCCAAAACTTCATCATACCAATCATCATTATACACTTCCTCAATATCTTCTAATGCCTCAATTTGTTCTTGAACATTTTGTTCTTCAACATTTCTTCAGTTCTTTGCACCTTGGAAGATGATTCAGTTAGATTTGTATCTTCTACTTCATCAATTTTTGTTTTGCCTTTGATCAGCTCAATATTTTCTTCAGCACTCATCTCAGCACTTATCACTTGAATTGGTGAGATAGGCTTTTGAACTTCCTTTTCCTTCAGTAATTCATCTTTTAGTTTTTCATTTTCTTCCGCTAGTTTCTTAAACTTCTCTTCAAGAATGTCATAGTCCTTGATCATTACTTCAAAGTTCTTGATGACATCTTCTTTATCTTTTGCAAACTTCACAATCTTTTCATCTTTCAGGCATTTTCTTTAGTCAAATTTAAGTTTTCATCCTTTAGCTTTTGAATTTCTTTTTCAAGAGATATATTCATCACTTTCATCCTTTCATTCTCCACTTTCAACTCTTCAATTTCTTTCTCTTTACTCAAATTTTCTTCTTTCAGTCTCTCCATCTCATCAATATCCACTGTCTCCTCTGTTTGTATTGACACATTTGTGTGTCGTACTAACAGGAATTTCTTCTACTCCTTCATTCACATCAGCTTCAAAAACTGGATCATATAACATATCATTCATAAAATCAAAATCAAAGGTTTGATTTTGTGAATCTATTTCATGTATGTACAACATCATCATGAATATCATCAACATTTTCTTCAACCATGTTTTGAGGTTCATTGACAGTATCATCCTCATTTCTTTCATCATTTTTTCTTGATGTGCTTCAGTTGCACCATCATTTCCATCATCATCATCGATGTCATCACTTTCTTCATCTGATGAGCTTTCAGGAGCTTCATCCTCACTTTCTTCAGCATCATCATTATTATCATCACTTTCTTCATTGTTATCATCATTTTCTTCATCTGATGAGCTTTCAGTAGCTTCATCCTCACTTTCTTCATCATCTTCAACATCCTCAATGAGATCATTTGGATCTATTGGTTCTTCTTCAGATAGATGAAAGTGTTGCTGATTGATATCTACTTCATTCATAGATACATTCCTGATATAATCAAATACTGGAATGTTTTGAGCACCAGTGATCATTGCCAGTCTTTTATAAACAGCTTCTGACATATGCTCTAACTGCAGCTTATAACCTGTAAACCCTTCAGCACACAGATCTGGATTTGCTTCATTAATAAGCAATTGGAGAAATCTTGGATACATCAAGAATTATTTCTCGTTCCTCTTTCAAGATTGAAAATGAAGCCATTCATTATCCACTTAGCCATATTGAATCTTCTATTTGTGGCTAAAGCAATAATAGGAGATGCAATGTCTACTGGGAATGAATCCCAACCAGCACTTCGTTTAGACATGCAATGTTGAAATATGTAGCACAACAGTTTCCAATGCTTATACACTTGAGCTCTGAAAAATTGCTTTTCGGGGAAATGATCAGGATGACCCATTTGTAGAAAAACATCTCTACATTCATTGAAGGTATCTCTGATAAATCTTCAGGGTCATTTTCACCAAGTCTTAGAGCTATTCTGATTGCTTGTTCAGAAACTTCAAGCATTCTTTCTGTTGTAATAGAAGCTCTTAGTACTTTGTTCCCTTCATCATTCTTTCTACTTGTGCCGTTCTCCAAAATCTTTTAATCAGTCTTCCATTGATCATTGGTCTTGCACACATAGCATAGACATATTTTGTTCTGAGCAGAAATCTAATAACCTCTTCATATCCAATGGCTTCTGTTTCTCTTTTTCATCATTTAAGTATGCAGCAACATTGTGTTTTGGCTCAAACTTCAATTCTGCCATGTGCAAAACATATAAAAAATAATATGAGAACATTGAGATTTTGATTAATGAGATTCATTTCTACATATGACTTAGCAATTTTAACTTATAACTTTTTCATTCAATTTTGACTTATGATTTTGACTTTTGATTTTGATTTTGAATTGAGATTTTAATTTGTGAAACATTAAACTTTATTCTTTTTGAATTTATTATCTAACATTTGAATTTGATTTATTTACTTTTTGTTTTAAAAAAAAAAATTTTATTGTTAATTTTTGTATCTGTCTGTTCATCTTCTTCTTCTTCCATCGAAGAACCGACTGATCGAACTATTATCAAATCATTTTCACTTTTAGATCATGAACTTTATATCAACCTACTCGCAATCAGATACTTATCAAAACCCAGAGTCATTTTAGATATGATTCACATTTGATTAGTTAAACTTTGAAGGAAGGATATGGTGTTCGAACGCACAAATAGCATTCAAACGCCTATACCTATAATCTGATTTTACCAAAATTTACTGATTTGAATCACAAACTTACGTTTATAGATCCAAATAATATCTATAATCAACAGGATTTGATGAAATCACATATGAAATGAGAGTTTGATGATGAGTGATAGTCGACAGTTCAGGGGTTTTGTCTTTGGAAAATTTTGAGTGTAAATGAGAAAATAAGTGTAGTGTTCATTTATATTAAGTTAAATTTTAGACGCATGAGCCCTGTTTGGGCGTATGTGAAAACCCTAAAATTCACTACAGCTTTTAGACGCATGAGCACTATTTGTGCGTTTTGACTCAGACGCATGGGAACTGTTCAGACGCATAAGCACTGTTTAGGCGCTTTTGCACTGTTCAGTCGCATGGAATTTCTGAAACGTCTAACATTGTAAAATTGAAACTTTTCAACTATGTAGACGCATGAGACATGTCAACATCTAACACTTGGTCAAAGTCATACTCATAACTTTTTAGGTGCATGGGTTTATGAAAAACGCCCAACACTTGAATAAAATCATGGACTTATTACAATTATTTAGGCGCATATACTCTCTATATCTATATATATATATATTGCAGACCGGTTAACAACACAACAACACAAAGAGGAGATTAACTAAACTTGATCAAACAGTAAACTGGATTAACCAAGATAATGATACAAAGAACACAAGTAATGATAAGAGACAGAACAAGAGATTTGGGTTTCAAGGAGGCAGTATATTGCTTTCTCAAGTTCTATTACAAGTGTTACAAAGCATAAAGAAAGATACTAGAACTTGAATACTTATACTACAACCTACAGCCGGCTATACTTTGAAAGCCAGCTGGATACAATTGACTAGACACAAACAAAATCAATTGTAGAATCAAAAGGCATATCTGCCTTTTGACCTTGTGACTATGACATGCCATAGCTCACATCCTTATCTATTACAAAAAGATAAAGTACATAAAGTAGAAAGTTACAGACTCAAGACCTCAATGTACAGTTACCAAAAGCATGGACCTTTTCACCAACTCATGTAAGTTGGTGACTTTACAGAGATGCAGCGGAAAGGTGTCCAGCTTTATGGAACAGTACATCAGATAAAGCATGTTACTAAAAGTCTTCGGAAGAAATCTGTCTTCATAGGATGAAGCTTCGGAAGACTTTGTCTCTGAGGCTTCGGAAGACTTCATGTTTGGCTTGGAAGATATTGGTCTTGGCTTCGGAAGATTTTACACTTAGAATATTTCTAGTGTATGGTGTAAAACTTTCGAAGCAATTCTTCTTCAGTACTTAGTGCATTACTTGCAGAGAGATATTGGATGTTTTGGTTTGCATCAGACTTAAGGGAATCCTTACAAACTCCCCCTAGGCTGATGCTACCAAAACATTTAGAAGATCTTCAGATGTTAGTAGTCTTCAGCACAATCATGACCATACCCTTCTTCATTAGATGGTCAGGATCATTCAGACCTTCATAGTATCTTCTCATCTCAAAGAGATCATGCAGAGGTAAGTTGATTATGTCTTGCCATGTATAGACATTCTCAACACCTTGATCTCTGATTACATGCCATCTTTCTGGATTGGTAGAGAAGGTCCAGGATAAGATGGGTGTCTCAGCTGCCAGAGGAGCCACTTGCATTGGAGTTGATTGGGCTGCCTCTTCATGCACTTCCTCAGGTTGATCTGACTCAGCCTGAGGTGTAGAGGTAGATGATTTTAGGCTTCTTCTTCTTAGACTTTGGTTTAGAAGCCATCCTCTTCTTCCTCTTAGATGACTTTAACTGAGAAGACTGGTCTGCAGCACCTTGTTGATCATCCTTGTCTTTCTCAGTTGGGTGTTCCTCCCTCACAGGTTCAGAAGGAGAGGGAGTTTGACCCTGCTTTGGATCAGAAGATGAAGCTTGTGAGGCTCAGCAGGAGGTCCGGGTTGAGGTGTCTCAGGTTGTTCAAACTTAACCTCCACTTCAGGTGGGACTTGACTTGGAAGAGAGTGTAAGTCAATCAGTTCACCACTCTTAATCTTCTGCTTGATTACCCTTATATGCTCATCCATTGTGGATAGAGACATAGGGCCAAGTCTCCTTCCGGAGAATCCATATAGCTTCAAGAAGCTCATCATCCTTTGTCTATCAGCAGACTTCTTCATACTCTTTTGGATGATGGCTCTTGACTTTGCAGCTTCTTCCCTTAGCTTCTTCTTAGTTGTCTTTCTCTCCTTGACTAACTCAAGCTCAAGTTGTTTTAAGTACTCAAACTCAACAAAGTCATAGGACAAGGGAAGAAGTGCATCTGCCTGATAGAAGCCTGTGGCACTCAGGTAGTTGATCATTTTGATCCTATCTTCTTCTTTGTCTACCTGAGGTTCTTGTGGAGCCATCTTCTTGTACAGGGCTTTCTTGAACTGGGGAGAGAGTGGGAGCATGCTTGTAGAGTCTTTTCTGTCTCTTCTCCTCTTTGAATTGGAGAAGTAACCTTGCATCCTCTTTTTCTTTCATCTCTCTTGACACTTCCATGTCAGCCAGTTCATTTAGTTGTTCTAAGGGGAGAGAAATGATTTCATCAATGTCATAGTTCCTGGTCTGCAGATAAGTAATCCTGACTGCCCTCAACTCATCATCTTGAGTATTTGATCTGGGGGCAGCCCTTAGCTTCCTTTTCCTCTCTCTCTCTCTCTTCCTCCTCAATTTCCTCAGGAGTCAAAATCCTTTTCCCTTTGTCACCCACAGACCTTTGTGACTCAGGGGGATAGAGGTTTGGCCTTCATTGCTTGGTGTAGCATCCATGCTCTGGCCAGAGAGAGGCTGAGAAACACCTTCACCAGCAGGTGTCTCAGAGGGAGTGTGAATCTCTGCAGCAGTTGATGATGATGAGACAGGGGTCTCAGGTTCTGCCACTGGGCCTTCAGTCAAGGTTTCCCCTATGAAACTAATCTTAGGGTCCACCTCAACATCCAGTTGACCGATGACATTGCCTGATTGCCTAAGTCTCCTTCTTAAGCTGAACTCTGCAATGATCCTGTCTTGGATTCTTTGAGCCAATCTGTCAGCCTGTCTTGAGTTGCTTGGATTGACAAGTGGCATATTGACTAGATCCAATCTTCATAGAAGTTCAAGTTTTGAAAGTCAAATACTTCTTGTTGCCCTTGAACTCTGTGAAGAATAAGGGCTCTTCTATCAGCATCATACCTCCACCTTATGATGTAGTTTGAAGTTCCTTGAGGTGGGGATGACACAGCCCTTGGTATACCTTCCTCAAAGAGACTCCTGATGATAGAGTCTATAGAGTCCACATTAATGTGAACTTGAGGAAGTTGCTGAGAATGCACAATTGCAAGTGAGGATGGTGAGTCCTCTATGTCCATTCTCTGTGAAGAACTCCCAGGTTCTGTGGCTGTAATAACTTTCTCCCCCTTTTTGGTAGCATCACCCACTTGCATAGGTGAGCTGGAGGATAAATCAATCACATCCACAGGTTCTTGTGTTCCTGGTTGAGCTCTTCTTAAAGGTCTCCCAGCTAGTTTTTCCTTAAGATATGAAATCTGAAGTTGCTGATCATTGACCCTGTTTTGTAAGGTAGTCACCTGAGATTCAAGGTGACTGACCTTAGAGACTAAATAGGAGCATGTTTTTGACAGTTTTTGCACCTTTAGTCTCAAATTCCCCTCTTCTTCATCAGAAGAATCATTGGGGGATGAGATGATTGGACCAAAGTCCTCTCTCTCACCACCAGCTTGAGGTTCTTGGCTGCTGGTTTTCCTCTGCTCACTAGCAATCTCAGTTGAGATGTCAGTGGGCTGAGTTGCCATGGTTGAGGTCTTAATGATGTAATCACTTGCAGAAGTGAGAGCCTCTTCCATATGGACATCCTGAACATGTTCAGAAGTGTCCACCTCAGTAATAGGTGACTGATGTGGGCTAGACTGAGGAGACTCAGAGGTACTCATCTCTCTTTGAGTAGGGGAAGAGAAGAGAGACTCATGGTACTCACTGAATCCTAAGTCTTCATCAGTATAGAAGGATAGGTTGGGAATGGGTTGATTTAGATCTAAAGGCTGGGGATGGTAACTGTCCCCTGAAGGTTGTTCACTGAGTGTTGAGACTCAGAGTGAAGGCTTAAGGCTGTTGGGCTTGTGAGCTCATCAGGGTGAGCATGAGGAACCTCAGCCCTGATAGTTGAAGAGATGGGAGTGGTTTGCTCCTCAGGGGAAGTGGGAGCTCTAGTGTCCACTTCCTCCTGTAAAGGTGAGTATATGGGGACCTGCACAGACTCAATAGCTTGAGCAGGGGTTCGTTTGGATTTTCTTTGGTAGGTGAGGGTTATTTGAGGCCTTTTTAGTGGTAAAGAAGTAGAAGGTGTGGGTTCAACACTAGCTTGTGTTGCTAGGTTGTCACCTTGAGCAATGAGCTCTAACATTTTGGGACAAGGGCTGTTTCTACCCCTGAGAAGCCTACAGTTGGCTTCTTCATGATTTTAAAGATGCGGGCTTCATCTGTCCCAATTTAAGAATATTACCTGTTTCCCTCAACTGTGAGCCCAGTTCACAGTTAAGAATGTGTTGAACATATCTAGGAAACATGTAATACTCTAAGGAGTCCAAGTTTGCAAGTAAATTGGTATAAACAAATTGAGAGTACCTGAACTTGACCCCTTGAACCATTCCATGCACTATGAAGGAGAGATCCTCAGGAATCTGGTCCCACCCTCCATGCTTGTTTGACAAGCTGTGGATAACCACATGGAGTAGGTATTTCCACTGGGATGAGACCTTCCCTTTCCTGAAGGTCTTTACAGAGAAATCTCCCTCATAGCCCATCTGCTCAAAGGAATGATTGACAGCTTCCTTTGGGAAGGACAACTCACCTTCTTCATCATCCAGCTGCAAATGATAGTTGATGATGGCCGGAGTGATGAAGATTGTCCTCCCTTGCACTGTGGCAGACAGTGCCTTCTCCCCATCCATAATGACCTCTTGGCAGGTCTTCCAGAATTCAAGCAAATGATCCTCATACAGAGTAGGATCAATGGTTAGGGAGGTGAAATAGTTTGATAGAGTTAAGAATTGGCAAATCTCTGAGAAACTTTCATCTTTCTCAGAGCTTAACAGAGCAACCTGGTTGTGTTGCCTGTGAAGTTGCATGGAGAAATCTGGGTTGTTTCTGCGGTTAAGGTTGGCCATTTGAGAAGCTTAAGGTTGAAGAAAGGTAAAAAGCAAAGACGGTTTTGGGAATTAGGTTTGAGGAATAGTGGAATTGAGGAAGATAGTGAGAAGAGGGGGAACCGTTGGGTATTTATGTGAAAAGGGATTTGAACCAAAGTTAATGAAAAGGATAAACTTTGAAATCCGAAAGTCGGTCCCACCTCTGAAAAAGTAGTTTACTTTTGCTCAAAAAGTAGTTTTCTTGGAATTCGAAAAGCTTTCGAAGGTAAATTATCTTCGGAAGTTTTAATGAAAAAGCTTCCGAAGCTAAAATGACTTCGGAAGATTTTCCTGAGAGTCTTGAAAATTTTGCTTCGGAAGAGAAATAAACACTTGAATGCTTTGTATATGAAACAACAAAGCTTCCGAGAGTTAATTTTGCTTCGGAAGGAAAAAGTCCTTAAAAACAAATAAGTGTCTGAGACAAGAATTTAAGCTTCGGAAGATAGATTTAGACTTCTTCCGAAGGTAAAATTTCTTAGACAGTTATTTATTTTGAAGACATGATTTTTTTCCGAAGGTAAAGGTATATCTTCCGAAGGATCAGAAAATTTTCAAGAATCTAAGGAAAGTCTTCAAAAAGGATTTTATATCCAAAGAAAACATGAGCTTATGAAAGTGATGAACTAGACAACTTAGGACACACATATTTTAAGAAATAATTAGAATTAGTTTTAAGAAAAGATCTACTCAAAGTTAATCATCCCAATAGCTGATATTAGATATTTAAATCTCTGTTCATCAAAAGCTTTTGTAAACAGATCAGCATATTGTTCATCTGTATGAACTTTGACTAGTTTAATTAATCCTTTTCATAGTTATCTCTTATTAAATGATACCTGATATTGATGTGTTTGGTCCTTGAGTGCTGCACAGGGTTCTCAGTGATAGAGATAGCACTATTGTTGTCTATGTGGATAGGAGTCTCCTTGAAGTTAAATCCATAGTCCAGCATCTGATTTTGAATCCAAAGCACTTGAGCACAGCAGCTTGCAGCAGCAATGTATTCAGCCTCAGCAGTTGATGCAGACACACAGGATTGTTTCTTGCATTGCCATGAGACAACCCTTCCACCAAGGAATTGACATCCCCCAGATGTAGACTTTGCAGTCATGTTGCAACCACCATAATCACTATCTGTATAAGCATACAGATTGAATTCAGGATTCTTTGGATACCATAAACCAAGTGTTGAAGCACCTTTGAGGTATCTTATAATCCTTTTGACAGTGATTAGGTGAGACATCTTAGGGTTGGCTTGATATCTTGCACAAATACATGTAGCAAACATGATATCAGGCCTGCTAGCTGTAAGATACATAAGAGACCCAATCATAGCCCTGTATAAAGTTCATCTACACACTCCCCCTCAAGATCAGGTCCAAGGGAGTGGTTTCTGGCTATGGGTGTCTTAGCAATCTTACAATCAGTCATGTTGAACCTCTTGAGTATGTCCTGAACATACTTTGACTGACTTATGAAGATGCCATCTTCAACTTGCTTCACTTGAATTCCCGAAAGAAATTGAGTTCTCCCATTGCACTCATTTCAAATCTGTCTTTCATCAGCTTCTCAAAGTCTTTGCAGAGCTTTGGATTAGTTGAACCAAAGATGATGTCATCTACATATACTTGAACTAGCAATAAGTCATTTTCCTGTCCTTTGATGAAGAGAGTTCCATCTATAGTACCTCTCCTGTATCCATGTTTACAAAGATACTCAGACAATGTCTCATACCACTTCCTGGGTGCCTGATGCAGCCCATAAAGAGCTTTGTCAAGCTTGCAGACATAATCAGGATGATCAGGGTCTACAAAACCAGGTGGCTGTTTGACATAAGCCTCTTCATCAATCACTCCATACAGGAAAGCACACTTTACATCAAGTTGAAAGACCTTGAAGTTCTTGGATGCAGCAAATGCCAGGAATATCCTAACAGCTTCTAATCTTGCTACAGGAGCAAAGACATCAGTGTAGTCAATCCCTTCTTCTTGTGTGTATCCTTGAACAACTAGTCTTGCCTTGTTCTTGATGATAATTCCTCTATCATCCTTCTTATTCCTAAAAACCCATTTGGTTCCAATGGTAGTCTTCCCATGAGGAAGAGGACAAAGGTTCCAAACTTTCTGCCTTTTGAATTGAAGCAACTCTTGTTGCATAGCTTCAACCCAACTTCCATCCTTTAGAGCTTCATCAACTTTCTTTGGCTCTATCTGAGATAAGAAACAAGAGTGAAGACAAACATTTGCTTCATGGGTTTGTCCTCTTGTTCTTACCCTTGTGACAACATCTCCAATGATGTTTGTGGTGGGGTGAGACTTGTGGATCCTTAGCTGAGGGATCACAGCAAGTTGCTGAGAAAGATCCAAATTTGAGAAATTTAGATCTGGCATAGATGATTCACCCTCCACATCACCACACTTATCAAGATTAACTTGATCCAATGAGTGTGTGACATCATTGATGTTGTCATCTATGGTGTGGTTATTAGCATCAAGGAATTCCTGATCACTTTCACCATCACCATTGTTGTCTTCCACAATTGAGGTATCTTATCTGGTTGTGGAGCCTCTGAGCTGGAATTTGAAGGCACCCCAGATGTATCAGCTGAATTTGTCATTGTATTGCTAATAGAAACCTCATTTGCTGAAGTAGTTCCAACTGGAGCTGAAGATGTATGAGTTGAGGGTCTTCTTAGCTCAAATCTTGGATCAGGATCACTTGTATTTAAATTTTCTGCAGATCCTGAAACATTCTCACAAGATTTGTTAAAACAGTTGGTAACTAAATCAAGATCAAATAGCCAATCAGGACCAGAACCAGCCACACAGGGTGTGTGTTCATTGAAAGTCACATTGGCTGACTCCTCAACAATTCTAGTTTTGAGATTGTATACTCTATAAGCCTTGGCTTGGGAAGAGTATCCAATGAAGTGTCCATCATCTGATTTCTCAGCAAACTTGGCAATTTGATCCTTGGTATTCAAGATGGTGCAGGGACATCCAAATGACCTGAGAAAACCAATGAAAGGTTTTCTCTTGTGCCAAAGTTCATAAGGAGTCTTACCATGTGTCTTAACTACTAAAACTCTGTTTTGCACATAGCAAGCAGTATTTACTGCCTCTGCCCAAAAGGTGATGGGCAGTTTAGAGTCAGACAACATAGTTCTTGCAGCTTCAATTAGTGTCCTGTTTCTCCTCTCAGTAACTCCATTTTGTTGAGGAGTCCTGGGAGCACTATATTGTCTTGTAATACCTTTTTCATCACAAAATGTATCAAGATTTGATTCTTGAATTCAGTCCCTTGATCACATCTTATGGTTTTGACCTTGTGATCACTTTGATTCTCAATTTTTAAGATGAAATTCTTCAAATCTCAGGGGTTTCATCCTTAGTTCTAAGAAAGAAAACCCAAGTGAATCTTGTAAAATCATTGTGATCACCAAACAATAAGAGGTCCTTCCTAGACTCATTACACTGGTGGGGCCAAAGAGATCCATATGTAATAAGTGTAGGGGAGTAGTGATGGAGTTCTTTTCCTTAGGCTTGTGAGATACCTTATGTTGCTTCCCTTTCAGGCATGCAACACAATGATCATCACTTGTAAACTCTTTCTTTGGCATTCCAGTTACCAAATCTTGTTTAATTAGTTTATTCATGTTCTTAAAGTTTACATGGCACATTCTTTTGTGCCATAGGAAAGACTCATCACTATTTGCTTTAGATAGAAAGCATGAAACTTCTCCAGAGGGAGATGTTTCTTGCAAATCCATCTTGTACATGTTCCCTTTCCTGGGAGCTCTAAGCAGGATATGCTCATGAGGAATGACCACTCCAGGCTTGAGAACAATGCACTCATGGTCAGTAAAGAGCATGTTATGACTCTAATCACAAAATTGGGATACACTCAGAAGATTGTACCCAAGCTCCTTGACAAAGTTTACCTTTTCAATGCTGAGCTTACCATTTGTGACCTTGCCCCTTCCTGAAATGTAACCACCTTCATCTCCTCCAAAAGCAACTGGTCCTCCATCAATTCTCTCAAAGTTATGGAGTAGTGACCTATTGCCTGTCATGTGCCTGGAACAGCCACTATCAATTATGCAGACATTCCTGTTTGTCTTGAGCTATTCATGCACAAAGAAAATGATTAGTTACATTTGGAAACCCAAGCCTTATTTGTCTTGGGCTCACTAAGTATAATATAAGGTAATGCAGTAGTAATAGATCCTATGGTTGTGCTAGGGGGATCTTCAGCTATTGTTGATGGAGAAACTTCAGTCACTTGGTCTTTCTTAGACTTCCACACCACCTTTGGAGTCTTGGACTTGACTTTCAAAACCTTAGAACCTTTTGGGACTTCATAAGTTTTGATGACTGAACCTTCAGAAGATTCTGCAGTCACTGCAGCAGACTTCAGTGCTTCGGAAGAACTCCTTTCTTCCGAGACCAATTTTTCTTCCGAAAGTAATTTTCCATTTACCTTCTTCTTTGATTTGGAGCTTCCGAAGGAAACAGATTTTCCTTCCGAAGCTTGAATCTTCTTGAAACTCTTTGAAGTCTTTGTATTGGTCATATGGACAGTACTTTTAGGATTATATGGACAATCCTTAGCAATGTGAGAGGTACTTTCACACATGACACACAACATTTTCTTCTTCATAAGAGTCTTCTTATGAGAGCAAGATTGTCTTTGGTCACATCCCTTCTCCACCTTCATCTTTGTAGATGCTGAGACAGTTTTTTTGGGCTGTGAACTGTTCTTGGAGTTTGATGGTCCAGGCTGTGCAGCAGTGGTACACAGCAGATCAATCTTCTTCTTGGTACTGAGATTATTTGAACAAGAACCAAAACTCTTAGCTGAGGAGTTTTGGTTAATGTCTGTAGTCTTTACAACTTTAAACCCTGCAGAGATAAAAACTTGTTTCTGCTTAGAGTCAAAAGTAGCCTGATCTCTTGAGCCTTCTTTGCCTTTCTTTTGCTTTTCCTAATCAATTTATTTGTCTTTGACTTGATCATCTCAGTAGACTTCTTCTCCTCAGAAGGATAGTGGCCCTTATTAGAATCCTCCTCTTCACTCTTCTGAGAGGAATTCTTCACTATCTCTTCTTCATCCTCTTCACTTATAGGATCTATGAGAGGAAGCTCATCTTCACAAGTTCCACACCTAGGAGACCTTACAGACAAGATTGTGTGTGGAGGAGCTATCTCATTTTATCCCAGTCCCTGTCTATTTTGATAACACACTTTGTTGTGCAGGGATGAGGATATCATGTTCTTGAAGGTCTCTTCTTCAAGAACACTCCTTTCTGCCCTGGCTTTGCTGATCACAAGCTCAGCCTGGCACTCAGTCAGCTTGGTTATGAGATCTTGGATTTGAATCCTAAAATCTGTATGTTCATGTTTTAGTACTGAAATGGTTTTCTCTAAGTCCTCTATCTTTAGCTTATAATCATTTTCAGACTTTCTAAAATCAGATTTTAAAATGTTTAAGGATGCAAGATCAGATCTCATTTCCAAGTTATAGGACCTATATATGTTAACTTTAGCAATGCATTCAGGAGTACAGAGATGTTCCAATACCTTGGCTTCATCATGATCTGCCATTAGTGCTTGGTTTGGAGAAGCATCTTCCACTTGAAATATCCAGTCAAAGCCTCCTTCTTCAACAGCAACAGTGTGACATCTGTCACTTTAAGGTCCGTCAATTAACGTGTTTGTCTGTCATCTATTTTATGATTGGTCATTCCTCATCTCTATTTGACTCTTTATGTGGATATCATATGTGCTTATTATCGTTGTGTGTGCATTCGTTATAACCATGTGTTAACCTTAAAAAGACTCTTAAAGCTTTCATTTTTGAAAACGTCAAATATATCATTTTATAAATAGAATAAATGTTTTTAATATAACCATTTCTTAAGTCATAACAACATTAAATGAACTTTTACAATTATAATAAAACATCTAATAAAGTCGCTTTTCAACCGAACCAAATCTGGGAAAACTCGGCGGTTAAGTGCAGGGACTAAACTTGTAATTTTGAAACTTGGGCTGGGTATAAATACCCTCTTACCAGCCCTAATCTTCATTATCACCATCTTCTTCATCTTCACTCTCTACACACACAAAATCACCATTCTTGCACCAAATCCAACCCGTGAGGTCTTGTTTTCTTCGTCTTGACACCGTCTACAGCTTAGACTACCCCTCTCTAGCAGGTACTTGTCTTTGGTTGTTCGTTCTCTAGCCTTTTCACGGCTGTTCAAAACTAGGGTTTCGGGTGTTCGGGTTCAACCCGAACACACAAGGTCGTATGGGTGCGTGTGAGGTCTCTTTGCTTGTGTTTCATGTTTGTGAATGTTTGTTGAGTGTTTCTGGAGGTCCTTGTGGTGTAAAACCCATGTTTAGAGCAGCTCGGGGGCTGCTCATCCCGACCACAGTCGCGATTCTGCAGATCAGGCGACTGGGTCATCCATGCGATTGAGCCGTGCGACTGAGTGGGTCGTGCGACTAAATCATGCGTTTGAGTCAATCGCACGACTGAGTTGTGCGACTAGGCATGTCGTGCGACTGAGTTGTGCGACTGAGTGTCTGTATGCGATTGAGTCATGTGTGCGAATGAGTGTATGCGATTGAGTCATGCGATTGAGTGATTGTGTGTGATTGAGTCTGGTGACCGACTGAATGTGTGCGAATGTGCGTGATTCGCACGACTGGAGTCCAATCGCACGAATGAAGGTTCAATCGTACGAAAGTAGCTAATTCGCACGATTGAAGGTTGATTCGTGCGTATGGAAGTTGAGTCGTGCGATTGGGTGTTGTGTGGTACGACTGAATGCCAGTCATACGAATGAAGGCTCAATCGTACGAATGAAGCTGATTCGCACGATTGAGGGTTGATTCGCACGAATGGAGGTTGATCATGCGTCTGACCTTGTTATGCGACTGAAATTGTTGTGTTTGATCCCTTATGCATGGTGTGAGTAAGTCGTGTGGGTTGAGGTAACACTAACACAATAATGCCATTGTTCGGCCACAAAGATTAAAGTCAACGCGAGAAAGGGCACAGAAACTATTTTGAACAAATTGAACTAACGATTTACAACGATCAAATTGACTTATAACTATTGACACTTATTCAATGCTTCTTCAATAACAGCGAGACTCTTACTTAAACATCATCATTAATGGCGACAATGTCTTGTGCTTGGATCTACATAGGATCTAGTACATGTGTCAGTCTGTGTGTGTTATACGCGACCCAGTCGATACAACCCGAACCGACCCATCATTATTGCGCGCTTATACATATATCATATTATTAATGCTATACAATAACTGTCAATAGGTGTTTGACTGTTTAATTGCATTCAACATTCGGGATACATTGCTCATACATACTTACCACCTAACAAGTGAGTTTCGTGGCCCCTTTTACGCTTATACAATATTTCAATCATTTACAACATGGGGGAAAAGTATGCTTACTCATTTTCAATGCTGTACAACTTACATACATTTTACATACAAGGAATCAACGTGATACTGTGTTGCAAGTACTATTTGATACATGCTTGGGTCTGCTGTGTGGTTCTATCTTTGCAACTATTTAATTCCAGTGTGGGAACCGACGGTTAGGTATTGGTAGTACTACTGGGTTGACACCCCCACCCTCGTTCGATGGTATACTAGTTGGTACCATCAGTGGCCAGGAACGGGCCCTTGGGTGAATATATGCCGACAATTTCTTTGTGTACGTCGCTGGTTTGGTTGCAAAGCTCATGTCATGTGATATTTACTTGTGTATATAACTGTATTCACGGTATTCCGACGCGCTTACTTATTACAGCATCGCTTACATTTTTATTACTTAAACCTGCGAGCTCACCAACAATTATGTTGACCGTTTTAAGCATATCTTTTCAGGTGATCACGCAAGTCCAGGAATCTAGGTGTGCTGCCTTAGTGGAGACCCTAGGATGCATTTTTGGGACTTAGCTCATTTTGATAAACAATCTTTTGAACAATGTTAATGCTTGTAAACAATTATCAACTTTTGAAACTTGTTCCCGGGTTGTGGGAATTAACATTTACAATTTCATCTTTATGTGATTATGTGTATCATTATCATGTTGCTTATGGCTATGTTGTCGTGAACATTGACTAAACATGACACAAGTCCCCTTGTTGTCGGGTGTCGTCATGACACGCTTGTCACCATTTATTATTATTGCTCTCTATCGCTTACCATGTGTTATGACGATCCCGGTCTCGTTACATCCCCGGGTTTCCGCTTTTAGCGGGGGTGTGACAAACAGCAGCTTGTTGCTTTGGCTTCTCATTCTGAGGGGCTTTGTCAGTGTAGTTTGGTCTGGTTTGTGCTTGGCCACCATTTGTTTTAGGTGCCTTACACTCTCTAGCAAAGTGGCCCATCAAGTTATAGTTGTAACACTTGACTTTTCTTTTATCCAAGCCAAACATTCCACTGGTTGCATTGCTTGAAAACCTCCTTCCAGTTCTCTTGTAGAACTTCTTGGCTCTATGAGTGAGAAGAGCCATCTGCTGAACTATTTCCATATATTCCAGGTCATCTGGATGGATACAATCCAGGTCTTCAAGAGTGAAAAAAGAGTTACCACAACTTTCATTAAAAGACACAAAAGCTTGAGAAGATCTTGTCTCTTGGAATGGGCTTTCTTGAGTGTAGTTCTCCCTAGGTGTCTTGGGAAGGTGATGAAAGGACCCTTTGGTGAGTTGTCAGGGTAGCATATGAGATGATGTTGGGGTTCTATGCTATCCCTTTCAACCACATGCAGGGCTGAACCCATTTGATTGTTGGAGTTGCCAAATGAACCTTGCATGTTCATCTCCATCTGGTAGCCACTGAGAATCCCATATAACTCTGTCAGAGTAAGAGTTTTGAGATTTTCAGTCCTCTTGATCACCACACAGTAGTGTGTCCATTGCCTAGGAAGTGAGGACATGAACTTCCTTACAATGTCTCTGTTTTCAAGAGGAACTCCTCCATCCACATGGTTTCAATCATATCCGACCGTGACAGCCGATTTACTTCACTATTTTGGCAGACATTACAGAAAGCAATGGGCACACGATTAGATATGAGTACCGCCTATCACCCTCAGACAGATGGCCAAAGTGAACGAACTATACAGATGCTAGAAGACATGTTGAGAGCGTGTGTAATCGATTTTGGTGGTAGTTGGGATGCTCATCTACCGTTGATCGAGTTCTCTTACAACAACAGCTACCATACAAGCATTGGGTGTGCTCCGTTCGAAGCGTTGTATGGAAGGAAATGCAGATCTCCCGTTTGTTGGGTCGAGATTGGTGAAAGTCAGCTAACAGGCCCAGAGATTATTCAAGAAACAACTGACAAGATCGTTCAAATCAAGGACTGACTAAAAGCTGCAAGAGGTCGTCAAAAGAGCTATGCCGACAACCGTCGGAAGCCTCTAGAATTCAACGGTTGGGGATCGAGTCTTACTTAAAGTCTCCCCTTGGAAAGGAGTCGTTCGATTTGGATAGAAAGGGAAGTTAGCCCCAAGATACGTTGGACCATTCGAGATTACAGAAAGAATCGGTCCAGTGGCTTACCGATTAAAGTTGCCACAAGAACTCAGCGGTGTGCATGATACTTTCCACGTGTCAAACCTCAAGAAGTGTTTGGCCGATGAATCCCTTCACGTGCCAATTGAGGAAATCAAAATTGACGAAAAGCTTCATTTTGTTGAGGAACCCATTGAGAACATGGATCGAAAGGTCAAGCAACTGAAGCGCAGTAGAATACCTATTGTTCGTGTAAGGTGGAATTCAAAACGAAGGCTAGAGTTTACATCGGAACGAGAAGATCAGATGAAACTCAAATATCCACATCTACTCAAGGAGACACTCTTGGACCTAACTCCAGCTGAATTTCAGGACGAAATTCTCTCAACTGGGGGATACTGTGACATCCGTCACCTTAAGGTCACTCAATTAACGTGGTTTCCGTTAACTATTCCTTGATCGATCATTCCTCATCTTTATTAACTCTTTATGTGGATATCATGCTTGCTTTATCATCGTTGTGCTTGTGCTTTCATTGTGAATGTGTTATCTTTATCAACTTAAAAACTTTCAACCTCGTAACCGCCAAATATAACAATTTTTATATATAAACGTCACCAATAAAACCATTTTTAAGTTATAAATATCATTAAATACATTTTTATAATTAATACAATTAACCAAACAAAGTCGTTTTTCAACCGAAACAAATTTGGGAAACTCGGGGGTTAAGTGCAGGGACTAAACTTGTCATTTTGCAAACCTGGGCTGGGTATATAAACCCATTTTCAAGCCCTAAATCATTCATCTCCTTCTTCTTCATCTTCTTCACTCTCTCTACACCATATTCTTCATTCTAGCACCAAAACCAACCCGCTTGGTCTCGTTTTCGTCGTCTAGAGTTCATCTACAGCCTAGTCTACTCTATTCTACAGGTAGACGACTTTGGTTGTCCCTTTTCTTGCTTATTCACGGCTGTCCAAACTAGGGTTTCGGGTGTTCGGGTTCAACCCGAACACATGAGGTGTGTGGGTGCGTGTGAGGTCTTTCTGCTTGTGTTTCTTGTTTGTGCATGTGTGTAGAGTGTTTCTGAAGTCCTTGTTGTGTGAAACTCGTGTTTAGAGCAGCCGAAGGCTGCTCAGCCCGACCACAGTCGCGATTCTGCTGTCCAGGCGACTGGGTCTGTCATGCGATTGAGTCGTGCGACTGGGAGAGTCGTGCGACTGGGAGAGTCGTGCGACTGAGCCATGCGTCTGAGTCAATCGTGCGACTGAGTTGTGCGACTGGGTATGTCGTGCGACTGAGTCGTGTGACTTTGTTTATGTGTGCGAATGAGTCATGCTGCGAATGAATGTATGCGATTGAGTCATGCGAGCGAGTGAATGTATGCGATTGTGTGTGTTTCGCACGACTGGAGTCCAATCGCACGAATGAAGGTTCAATCGTACGAATGTAGCTGATTCGCACGATTGAAGGTTGATTCGTGCGTATGGAGGTTGAGTCGTGCGATTGGGTGTTGTGTGGTACGACTGAATGCCAGTCATACGAATGAAGCTCAATCGTACGAATGAAGCTGATTCGCACGATTGAGGGTTGATTCGTGCGTATGGAGGTTGAGTCGTGCGTCTGGTCCTGTCGTGCGACTGTAATTGTTGTGTGTGATTTCCTTCTTGTGCGTGGTGTGTGTAGGTCGTGTGATGTTGAGGTAACATTAACACAGTTGCCATTGTTCGGCCACAAAGATTAAAGTCAACGCTAAAAAGGCCACAAATACTATTCAAATCAAATCAAACTAACGTTTTACAATTATCAACCGACTTATAACTACTGACATTTATCTAATACTTCTTCAATAACAATGAAACTTTTACTCAAATATCATCAACAATGGCGACAATGTCTAGTACTTGGATCTACATAAGGTCTAGTACGTGTGTCTGTTTGTGTGAGTTACACGCGACCCACCCGATACAACCCGAACCGACCGATCATTATTATGCGCTTATTTCATATCATTAATGCTTAACAATAACTGTCAATAGGTGTTTGACCGTTCATTTGCATTCAACATTTGGATACATTGATCTTACATACTTACCACTTAACAAGTGAGTTTCGTGGCCCCTTTTTACGCTTATACAATATTTCAATCATTTACAACTTGGGGGAAAAGTATGCTCACCCATTTTCAATGTTGTACAACTTACTTACATTTTACATACAAGGAATCAACGTGATACTGTGTTACAAGTACTTATCTGATACATGCTTGGGTCTGTTGTGTGGTTCTATCTTTGCAACTATTTAATTCCAGTGTGGGAACCGACGGTTAGGTATTGGTAGTACTACTGGGTTGACACCCCCACCCTTGTTCGATGGTATACTAGTTGGTACCATCAGTGGCCAGGAACGGGCCCTTGGGTGAATATATGCCGACAATATCTTTGTGTACGTCGCTAGGTTTGGTTGCAAAGCTCATTGTCATGTGATTTTACTTGTTTATATAACTGTATTCACGGTATTCCACATCGCTTACTTTATACAGCATCACTTACTTATTTATTACTTAAACCTGCGAGCTCACCAACAATTATGTTGACCGTTTTGAGCATATCTTTTCAGGTGATCATGCAAATTGAGGAATCTAGGTGTGCTGCCTTAGTGGAGACCCTAGGATGCATTTTTGGGACTAAACATGTTTTGACAACAATTATTTTGAACAATGTGTAGTCTGTGTAAACAATTACAATCTTTTGATACTTGTTCCCGGGTTGTGGGAATTTACATTACAATTTCATCTTTATTTGGTTATGTGAATCATTATCATGTTTATGCTTATGGCTATGTTGTCGTGAATATTGACTAAACACGACACAAGTCCCCTTGTTGTCGGGTGTCGTCATGACACGCTTGTCATCATTTATTATATTGCATCTCTATCGCTTACCATGTGTTATGACGATCCCGATCTCGTTACATCCCCGTGTTTCCGCTTTTAGCGGGGGTGTGACAGATTGGTATCAGAGCCATTGGTTATAGAGAATTAGGCAATACGCTTGACCTAGACTATAACCTAGGAACCTTCATGTAGATTTGCATGCTAGGATCTGTATGCATATTATATCTCGTGTATGTGTTCCTCGCTGCTTGATTCTTCATTTATCTGTTATGTGATCTTTCACCCTATGAGAGAGCCCTTGTGCTCACTCTTTTATGGGATGCTTCTATTGGATCTTCCGTTCCCTCTGCGCGCCGAGTTGGTTTATCAAATCGGGTATTAAACCCGAAGAGATCTTCACAGATCATGCTATTGCGCTTGACCTTGGACATTGAGATTAACCCTGAGGAGGTTATGTCTGAAACCTCGAAAGAGGAGGAAATAGACAACCTCCGCTAGACTAACGTGATTATATACATGGATTTACAACTGTTATGATGGACTATTGTTGAGACATTACCAATTCATGGTGTGAGAACTACACGAATTGCATGCGATGTGTGATGACAATAAGTGTGATATTAACTTGGGAATACTGGACTTGATGAGTGTTATGGATAATACACTTTGAAATGATTTAAGCTTACATGTTTACTATTTCTATGATTAGAAAATGCCGCCTCGAAGAGTTACCCGCAGCAATAGTGGCGGGAGTGAAGCCCCAAGGGGCAGAGGCAGAGGCAGAGGTAGAGCACCAAGGACAAATGATGGTCCTGCCAGTAACAATCAGGAAACAGGAAACTCTGATATGGCAGCTCTGATCGCTCAACAGTTGGCCGCACTGATTCCTACTATCGTGGCCCAAGTGAGCGATGCACTCCAGCAACACCACCCTCACGGGGATGGTGGCAATGATAATGGAGATAATGGAGAAAGAGCCCATGGTGGGATCGAAACTGAGGTGGGAAATGGAAACCCGACCGGAAACGAAAGCAACCAGGAGACCGGAAATGGTGGTACAGCCGGTATTGAGACTGGGGTTGTTAATGCCAGACGGGGTGTTCGTACAAGGAGTTTGTGGCTTGCAAACCGAGAGAATTCGATGGGAAAGGTGGGGCGATAGCCCTAACCAGGTGGCTAGAAAAGATGGAGGCAGTGATTGACATCAGTGAGTGCCTCGACAGCCAGAGAATCAAGTATGCCACATGTTCACTGCAGGGCAAGGCCCTAACCTGGTGGAACACCCAGGTTCAAGCTAGAGGAAGAGAATCTGCGATGCAGATGTCATGGGATGAGTTTAAAGCTTTGATCACCGAGGAATACTGCCCCCTCAACGAGATGCAGAAATTAGAGCATGAGTTCTGGAATCATGCTATGGTGGGGGCCGGGCATGCAGCTTATACTGACCGTTTTCATGAGCTGGCAAGGTTGGTTCCGCATCTGGTCACGCCGGAATCAAAGAGGATCGAGAGGTACATTTGGGGACTTGCGCCTCAAATTAGAGCAATGGTTACAGCAGCTGCTCCTCCTACTATTCAGAGCGCAATTCTGAAGGCTGGCGCTTTGACTGATGAAATGGTGAGAACGGGGGTTCTGGGCAGAGGAGCAGAAAAGAGAAAGGATGTGGGGAAACGAGCCGGTCGAGTGCCGGAAGTTTGATAAGAGGGCCAAGACGACCAGAAATTTTGTGGCCGTGACTCAGGGCAAGAGAGAGTATGTGGGGCCGCACCCCAAATGTGACAGGTGCAACTATCATCATCCCCCAGGAACGCAGTGCCGGGTGTGCGCGAACTGTAGGCGCCCGGGGCATTTGGCGAGAGACTGTAGAACTGCGCCGAATCTTGTGGCACCCGTCAACGCGGTTAACCCCGCCGGGAATGCAAGGGCTTGTTATGAGTGTGGAAGCCCTGATCATTACAGAAATATGTGCCCCAGGCTGAATCGGGCACCGGGTCAAGCAAGGAAACAACCAGCAGCAGGTGATGGCTATAGCTGGGAATCAAGGCCCGACTACTCAGGGGAATGCAGCTCGGGGACGTGCATTCGTCATTGGAGCCAACGATGCTCGTCAGGACCCGAATGTTGTCACGGGTACGCACTTACTCAATCATCACTTCGCATCTATATTATTTGATACTGGAGCAGACAATAGCTTTATATCTTCTGAGTTTGTGCAATTGCTTGATTTGAGTCCTAGTAGGCTAGAAACTAGCTACTCTGTAGAGATGGCCAATGGTAGGGTTGTTCAGGCCGATGAGATTATTAGGAAGTGCTCGTTAACATTGGAGGATCATGCCTTCGATATAGACTTGATACCTTTGAGCTAGGAAGTTTTGATGTGATTGTGGGTATGGATTGGTTGTCGCAAAACGGAGCAGAGATTGTCTGTCGGGACAAAGTAGTACGAATCCCCATGCCAAACGGGGAGGTACTCAAGATTCAGGGAGAACGACCGGGAAGGAACTTAAAGCTTATTTCCTGCATGAAAGCACGCCGAAGTTTACGAAAGCAGTGCTACGCTTTTCTGGCTCATGTGGTTGAAAAGAAGGACGAAGAGAGGAAACTAGTAGATATTCCAGTGGTACGGGACTACCCAGATGTATTTCCTGATGACTTGTCTGGTTTGCCTCCTCCACGACAGGTGGAATTTCGTATAGAGTTGGTTCCTGGAGCTACACCGGTAGCGAAGACGCCCTATCGGTTAGCGCCATCCGAGATGCAAGAGTTATCTAGTCAGTTACAAGAGCTACTGGAGAAGGGTTTTATTCGACCGAGTCATTCACCGTGGGGAGCACCGGTACTATTTGTCAAAAAGAAGGATGGATCGTTCCGCATGTGCATCGATTACCGTGAACTGAACAAGTTAACTGTGAAGAATCGATATCCTCTCCCCAGGATCGACGATCTGTTTGACCAGCTACAAGGAGCTTCGTATTTCTCAAAGATCGATCTTCGTTCTGGATATCATCAAGCTAAGGGTTTTCGAGGACGACATACCGAAACAGCGTTTAGGACTCGTTATGGGCACTATGAGTTCTTGGTCATGCCGTTCGGGCTGACTAACGCACCAGCTGTGTTTATGGATCTAATGAATCGGGTGTGCAAACCTTACTTGGATAAGTTCGTGATCGTGTTCATAGACGATATACTTATCTACTCCCGATCGAAAGAGGATCACGAAGAACACCTTCGGGCAATTCTGGAGCTGCTACGGGAAGAGAAACTTTTCGCCAAGTTCTCGAAGTGTGAATTTTGGTTGCGGGAAGTGAAGTTTTTGGGTCATGTGGTTAATGAGGACGGGATTCATGTAGATCCCGGCAAGATCGAAGCGGTGAAGAAATGGGATGCGCCCCAGACACCATCAGAATACGGCAATTTTTAGGATTGGCCGGTTACTATCGTCGTTTCATCGCGAATTTTTCAAAGATCGCGCAGCCATTAACCCTGCTTACTCAGAAAGACAAGAAGTTTGATTGGGGACATGCACAAGAACAAGCGTTCCAAACGTTGAAAGAGAAGTTGTGTAACGCGCCTATATTGTCCTTCCCAGACGGAACTGATGATTTTGTGGTATACTGCGATGCGTCACATCAAGGATTGGGATGTGTGCTAATGCAGAAGGATAAGGTGATTGCCTACGCTTCGCGACAGCTTAAGGTGCACGAAAAGAACTATACAACTCATGATCTTGAGTTGGGCGCTGTAGTATTTGCACTCAAATTTGGAGGCATTACCTGTATGGAACCAAATGCATCATCTTCACTGATCATAAGAGCCTCCAACATATCCTGGATCAGAAGGAACTTAATATGCGTCAGCGACGTTGGGTAGAGCTCTTAGTGACTACGATTGTGAAATCCGGTATCATCCGGGGAAAGCTAACGTGGTGGCTGATGCTTTAAGCCGTAAAGAACGTGTGAAACCACTACGTGCTCGAGCGTTGGGATTGACCATTCAAACGAACTTGAAAGCTCAGATCCAAATTGCACAAAGTGAGGCATTGAAAGAAGAAAACCTTGCGGGAGAAGAATTCCGAGGGTTAGATAAACAGATGATTCGCAAGGATGACGGTATACAATACTTCATGGATCGCATATGGGTACCCAGATGGGGAGGTGTTCGAACCTTAGTCATGGATGAAGCCCACAAGACGCGATATTCTATTCATCCTGGTGCAGACAAGATGTATCACGATCTCAAGGATCTGTACTGGTGGCCAGGCATGAAGAAAGACATTGCTTGTACGTCAGCAGATGCTTGACATGCTCGAAAGTTAAAGCTGAACATCAGAAACCATCGGGATTATTACAGCAACCTGAAATTCCCGAGTGGAAATGGGAGAATATAGCCATGGATTTCATTACCAAACTCCCTAGAACAAGCAGCTGTCATGACTCGATATGGGTCATTGTGGATCGAATGACGAAATCAGCACATTTCTTGCCTATCCGAGAAGACTACAAAATGGATAAGTTGGCGAGATTGTACATCAAAGAGGTCGTGACACGGCACGGGGTGCCGGTGTCAATCATATCCGACCGTGACAGCCGATTTACTTCACGATTTTGGCAGACATTACAGAAAGCGATGGGCACTCGATTAGATATGAGTACCGCCTATCACCCTCAGACAGATGGCCAAAGTGAACGAACTATACAGACGCTAGAAGACATGTTGAGAGCGTGTGTAATCGATTTTGGTGGTAGTTGGGATGCTCATCTACCGTTGATCGAGTTCTCTTACAACAACAGCTACCATACAAGCATTGGGTGTGCTCCGTTCGAAGCGTTGTATGGAAGGAAATGCAGATCTCCCGTTTGTTGGGCCGAGATTGGTGAAAGTCAGCTAACAGGCCCAGAGATCATTCAAGAAACAACTGACAAGATCTTTCAAATCAAAGACCGACTAAAAGCTGCAAGAGATCGCCAAAAGAGCTATGCCGACAACCGTCGGAAGCCTCTAGAATTCAACGTTGGGGATCGAGTCTTACTTAAAGTCTCCCCTTGGAAAGGAGTCGTTCGATTTGGAAAGAAAGGGAAGTTAGCCCCAAGATACGTTGGACCATTCGAGATTACAGAAAGAATCGGTCCAGTGGCTTACCGATTAAGGTTGCCACAAGAACTCAGCGGTGTGCATGATACTTTCCACGTGTCAAACCTCAAGAAGTGTTTGGCCGATGAATCCCTTCACGTGCCAATTGAGGAAATCAAAATTGAAAAAGCTTCATTTTGTTGAGGAACCCATTGAGATCATGGATCGAAAGGTCAAGCAACTGAAGCGCAGTAGAATACCTATTGTTCGCGTAAGGTGGAATTCAAAACGAGGGCCAGAGTTTACATGGGAACGAGAAGATCAGATGAAACTCAAATATCCACATCTATTCGAGGATGACACTCTTGGACCTAACTCCAGCTGAATTTCGGGACGAAATTCTCTCAACTGGGGGATACTGTGACATCCGTCACCTTAAGGTCCGTCAATTAACGTGGTTTTCGTTAACTATTCCTTGATCGATCATTCCTCATCTTTATTAACTCTTTATGTGGATATCATGCTTGCTTTATCATCGTTGTGCTTGTGCTTTCATTGTGAATGTGTTATCTTTAAAAACTTTTAAAACTTTCAACATCGTAACCGCCAAATATAACAATTTTTATATATAATAAACGTCACCAATAAAACCATTTTTAAGTTATAAATATCATTAAATACATTTTTATAATTAATATAATTAACCAAACAAAGTCGTTTTTCAACCGAAACAAATTTGGGAAACTCGGGGGTTAAGTGCAGGGACTAAACTTGTCATTTTGCAAACTTGGGCTGGGTATATAAACCCATTTTCAGCCCTAAATCATTCATCTCCTTCTTCTTCATCTTCTTCACTCTCTCTACATCATATTCTTCATTCTAGCACCAAAACCAACCCGCTTGGTCGTTTTCGTCGTCTAGACTTCATCTACAGCCTAGTCTACTCTATTCTAGCAGGTAGACGACTTTGGTTGTCCCTTTTCTTGCTTATTCACGGCTGTCCAAACTAGGGTTTCGGGTGTTCGGGTTCAACCCGAACACATGAGGTCGTGTGGGTGCGTGTGAGGTCTTTCTGCTTGTGTTTCTTGTTTGTGCATATGTGTAGAGTGTTTCTGGAAGTCCTTGTTGTGTAAAACTCGTGTTTAGAGCAGCCGAAGGCTGCTCAGCCCGACCACAGTCGCGATTCTGCTGTCCAGGCGACTGGGTCTGTCATGCGATTGAGTCGTGCGACTGGGTGAGTCGTGCGACTGAGCCATGCGTCTGAGTCAATCGTGCGACTGAGTTGTGCGACTGGGTATGTCGTGCGCTCGAGTCGTGCGACTGTGTGTATGTGTGCGAATGAGTCATGCGTGCGAATGAATGTATGTGATTGAGTCATGCGAGCGAGTGAATGTATGCGATTGTGCGTGTTTCGCACGACTGGAGTCCAATCGCACGAATGAAGGTTCAATCGTACGAATGTAGCTGATTCGCACGATTGAAGGTTGATTCGTGCGTATGGAGGTTGAGTCGTGCGATTGGGTGTTGTGTGGTACGACTGAATGCCAGTCATACGAATGAAGCTCAATCGTACGAATGAAGCTGATTCGCACGATTGAGGGTTGATTCGTGCGTATGGAGGTTGAGTCGTGCGTCTGGTCCTGTCGTGCGACTGTAATTGTTGTGTGTGATTTCCTTCTTGTGTGTGGTGTGTATAGGTCGTGTGATGTTGAGGTAACATTAACACAGTTGCCATTGTTCGGCCACAAAGATTAAAGTCAACGCTAAAAAGGCCACAAATACTATTCGAATCAAATCAAACTAACGTTTTACAATTATCAACCGACTTATAACTACTGACATTTATCTAATACTTCTTCAATAACAATGAAACTTTTACTCAAATATCATCAACAATGGCGACAATGTCTAGTACTTGGATCTACATAAGATCTAGTACGTGTGTCTGTTTGTGTGAGTTACACGCGACCCAGCCGATACAACCCGAACCGACCGATCATTATTATGCGCTTATTTCATATCATTAATGCTTAACAATAACTGTCAATAGGTGTTTGACCGTTCATTTGCATTCAACATTTGGATACATTGATCTTACATACTTACCACTTAACAAGTGAGTTTGTGGCCCCTTTTTACGCTTATACAATATTTCAATCATTTACAACTTGGGGGAAAAGTATGCTCACCCATTTTCAATGTTGTACAACTTACTTACATTTTACATACAAGGAATCAACGTGATACTGTGTTACAAGTACTTATCTGATACATGCTTGGGTCTGTTGTGTGGTTCTATCTTTGCAACTATTTAATCCAGTGTGGGAACCGACGGTTAGGTATTGGTAGTACTACTGGGTTGACACCCCCACCCTTGTTCGATGGTATACTAGTTGGTACCATCAGTGGCCAGGAACGGGCCCTTGGGTGAATATATGCCGACAATATCTTTGTGTACGTCGCTAGGTTTGGTTGCAAAGCTCATTGTCATGTGATTTTACTTGTTTATATAACTGTATTCACGGTATTCCACATCGCTTACTTTATACAGCATCACTTACTTATTTATTACTTAAACCTGCGAGCTCACCAACAATTATGTTGACCGTTTTGAGCATATCTTTTCAGGTGATCATGCAAATTGAGGAAATCTAGGTGTGCTGCCTTAGTGGAGACCCTAGGATGCATTTTTGGGACTAAACATGTTTTGACAACAATTCTTTTGAACAATGTGTAGTCTGTGTAAACAATTACAATCTTTTGATACTTGTTCCCGGGTTGTGGGAATTTACATTACAATTTCATCTTTATTTGGTTATGTGAATCATTATCATGTTTATGCTTATGGCTATGTTGTCGTGATTATTGACTAAACACGACACAAGTCCCCTTGTTGTCGGGTGTCGTCATGACACGCTTGTCATCATTTATTATATTGCATCTCTATCGCTTACCATGTGTTATGACGATCCCGATCTCGTTACATCCCCGTGTTTCCGCTTTTAGCGGGGGTGTGACAGATTGGTATCGCCATTGGTTATAGAGAATTAGGCAATACGTTTGACCTAGACTATAACCTAGGAACCTTCATGTAGATTTGCATGCTAGGATCTGTATGCATATTATATCTCGTGTATGTGTTCCTCGCTGCTTGATTGTTCATTTATCTGTTATGTGATCTTTCACCCTATGAGAGAGCCCTTGTGCTCACTCTTTTATGGGATGATTCTATTGGATCTTCCGTTCCCTCTGCGCGCCGAGTTGGTTTATCAAAATCCGAGTATTAAACCCGAAGAGATCTTCACACATATCATGCTATTGCGCTTGACCTTGGACATTAAGATTAACCCTGAGGAGGCTATGTCTGAAACCTCGAAAGAGGAGGAAGTAGACAACCTCCGCTAAACTAACGTGATTATATACATGGATTTACAACTGTTATGATGGACTATTGTTGAGACATTACCAAATTCATGGTGTGAGAACTACACGAATTGCATGCGATGTGTGATAACTATAAGTGTGATATTAACGTGGGAATACTGGACTTGATGAGTGTTATGGATAATACACTTTGAACTGATTTAAGCTTACATGTTTACTGTTTCTATGATTAGAAAATGCCGCCTCGAAGAGTTACCCGCAGTAATAGTGGCGGGAGTGAAGCCCTAAGGGGCAGAGGCAGAGGCAGAGGTAGAGCACCAAGGACAAATGATGGTCCTGCCAGTAACAATCAGGAAACAGGAAACTCTGACATGGCAGCTCTAATCGCTCAACAATTGGCCGCACTAATTCCTACTATCGTGGCCCAAGTGAGTGATGCACTCCAGCAACACCACCCTCACGAGGATGGTGGCAATGATAACGGAGATAATGGAGAAAGAGCCCATGGTGGGATCGAAACTGAGGTGGGAAATGGAAACCCGACCGGAAACGAAAGCAACCAGGAGACCATAAATGGTGGTACAGCCGGTATTGAGACTGGGGTTGTTAATGCCAGACGGGGGTGTTCGTACAAGGAGTTTGTGGCTTGCAAACCGAGAAAATTCGATGGGAAAGGTGGGGCGATAGCCCTAACCAGGTGGCTAGAAAAGATGGAGGCAGTGATTGACATCAGCGAGTGCCTCGACAGCCAGAGAATCAAGAATGCTACCTGTTCACTACAGGGCAAGGCCCTAACCTGGTGGAACACCCAAGTTCAAGCTAGAGGAAGAGAATCTGCGATGCAGATGTCATGGGATGAGTTTAAACCTGCGAGCTCACCAACAATTATGTTGACCGTTTTGAGCATATCTTTTCAGGTGATCATGCAAATTGAGGAAATCTAGGTGTGCTGCCTTAGTGGAGACCCTAGGATGCATTTTTGAGACTAAACATGTTTTGACAACAATTCTTTGAACAATGTGTAGTCTGTGTTAACAATTACAATCTTTTGATACTTGTTCCCGGGTTGTGGGAATTTATATTACAAGTTCATCTTTATTTGGTTATGTGAATCATTATCATGTTTATGCTTATGGCTATGTTGTCGTGATTATTGACTGAACACGACACAAGTCCCCTTGTTGTCGGGTGTCGCCATGACACGCTTGTCATCATTTATTATATTGCATCTCTATCGCTTACCATGTGTTATGACAATCCCGATCTCGTTACATCCCCGTGTTTCAGCTTTTAGCGGGGGTGTGACACAAACAAATCAATTGTAGAATCAAAAGGCATATCTGCCTTTTCACCTTGTGACTATGACATGCCATAGCTCACATCCTTATCTATTACAAAAACGATAAAGTACATAAAGTAGAAAGTTACAGACTCAAGACCTCAATGTACAGTTACTAAAAGCATGGACCTTTTCACCAACTCATGTAAGTTGGTGACTTTACAGAGATTCAGCGGAAAGGTGTCCAGCTTTATGGAACAGTACATCAGATAAAGCATGTTACTAAAAGTCTTCGGAAGAAATCTGTCTTCATAGGATGAAGCTTCGGAAGACTTTGTCTCTGAGGCTTCGGAAGACTTCATGTTTGGCTTCGGAAGATATTTGTAACACCCGGATATTTATTATTTTGAAGCCGACGAGGGAAGAAACAAAGAAATAAAGTACAAAGTCGAGGGACCAAATTCGCCAACGAAGGAAAGACGGGTGAGTGGGAGTATTTAAGGGAGAGGGCAGCCCTTACCCTCTCTCCCACACTCATATTTCAACCACATAGAGAGGAGAAGAGAGAAAGGAGAAGAAAAAGAGGAAAAAGGGTCGGTTCGGGTGATTCGGGTGGCCAAACTCGTCGTGTAGCAAGCCAAATCGAAGCCCTTGACGTTGTGCTCGTTTGTGTGAGTTCTAGGACCCCACTTTTACTTGTTTTTAACCGGTTTTGGGGCTGGAAAATATCAAAACCCGTTTTGGTGTGAGTATGTGTTTGACCCATTTAGGTGTGATGTGTGTTATGTGTTTCGTGTATGTTTCCGGGCTTGTGTGTGCTTGTATGGTGTTGTGGTATGCATTCCTAAGGTCCAGGAGGTTTAATTTAGACTTAGAATGGGTTTGGATGAGCTTGGAACCCGAAAAGGGCAGATTGGATTCGGGATGAACTCCATTCTGCATCAACTAGGGCTAGGCGACCGAATGGAGGCCAGACGGCCGATTGAGAGGCGATTGAGGGTCATTCGCACGACTAAGGATTCATTCGCACAACTGGGAGCCCAGTCGCATGGGGAGTCATGCGACTGAGGGTTCAATCGCATAAGTGCTTAGTCGCATGAGTTTATTCGCATTAGATCAGTCGCATAGGTGCTCATTCGCATTAGTTCCATCCGCATGAGGTCCATATGCACGACTGGATGTCCATTCGCATAGATGTTCATCCGCTTGAGTCCAATCGCATGATGTTTAGTCGTATGAAGGCCATGCGATTGAAGGGTGTCCATACGCACGAATAGGGCTATTGCACCCGAAGGAAAGTGTAGTTAGACTTCTGGCTTTCGGGGGAAAGTGCAGATGTAAGTTTTGACGTAAAGGTTCCCGTAAGAGCTTGTAAGATAACTGTTATGGCCTTAGAAAGCATGTAGGGCATAGTGATGATGATGTTGCATGTTTATGTATGATGCATGTTATGTATGTATGATGTTGCCCTGTATGATGTGATGTTGGTGCATGTTAATGTTCCTTAGTGTGATGTATATTATCTTTCCTATGGCCTTACGTATTATGATGAATGAAATGAAGTATTATGTAACGTGAAGTGGAAAGAAATGAAACGTCTTGCATGCATCGGATAACGGGTCCTTCTTTGTGATTGACCATTAATGTAGAAGCTCTACCGCTTACCCCTAGTACCGTGGCATACGTTAGCTGTTCATTTATTGACTTCGGCCTGGTAGCTAAGACTGATCGGGGTGTAGCATATGGTATTGGTACGGATGATGTCCGATGCGCAAGTAAAGTTATATGGAACGAATGAATGAATGAAGATAATAATTATATTATCTATGCGTACGTATGATGTGTGATCATGCAAAAGTAACGAATAGTTTTATATGAAAATTTAAAGTATGTTTTATAATAAAATTAGAACTCACTCAGCAACGCTGACTTTTTATATGTTTTCCAGTTGGCTAGTAATGTTTGCTGAGGATGGCACCGCGAAGCTACTCAGCTCTTTTTGGGATGCCATTCTTTTGATTAATGTTTTTGCATTGTAATGCGAACAAACTATTTTGTAATGAATGTTGTATTAACTTGCAAAAGCAATTATATAGAAATGAAAGCTTATTTTAATGTTCCGTTGCGATGTTTATGAAGTACAAATGTAAATGTATGTTTTATGTGCGATGAATGACCAACTGTAAGCGTCCCGGGAACGGGGCCTTAAAAGTTGGTATCAGAGCCAAATTTTAAGTGAAATGGGTAAATTTTCAAAATAAACCTTAACTTAAACTGAAAATGGGACGAAAGGGGAATGGGATGCCAAACTGAGTAGCTGCGTGCCATCAGGTATTCTCTTAAAGTTAACCGGTTTTATGTGCGCATGGTATGTGGTTATGTGTTGTATGTAGATTTAAATACTGATGTAGTCAGGACAGGTAATACTTGGGGTATGAAGAGTAACGTAAGTGGCTAATCATAACTGGCCACTGTAATAGGGACTTACTGTACTTGACATAAACTGAGTTGTTTCCTTGAATGACCGTGTTGGTGTTTGAATCTTTCAGTGTGAGTTAGAGAATGGCTGGAGGTAGATCTTCTAAAGCATCTAGGGGTGGAGGCCGTGGCGGGACTGATGTTGAGCCGCGACCCAAGAGAGGAAGACCAAGGGTCGAGAAGGTGGTTCCAGAAGAACCAGAGACTCCTCATCCAGAAGCTGGGGATGAGAGTGCAAACCTGAGGGCCTCGATAAAGGAGGCTGATGTTGAAGAAGTACACCAAGTCATGCAGACAATCTTACCGTCTGTGGTGACTGAAGTCATTAAGGCGGTGAAGGAGGGAGAAAGAAAGGAGAGAAATAGGGCCTCGGGGGAGCGGGAGCAACCGGAGCCCGAAACGATTTTCTCTGATAACGAAGACGAGGAAGAGGAAGATGAGCATGTGCGAGAGGTGGCACGAGGCTGTAACTATGGGGTGTTTCATGAGATGCAAGCCCCCTACTTTTGACGGTAATGGCAATGTTGCCGCTGCTCACCGATGGGTGAGAGAAATGGAGGCTGTTCTCGACATCAGCGAGTGCCGGGAAGATCAGAAGGTGAAGTTTGCCACTCATTCATTTGTGGACTCGGCACTATGTTGGTGGGACAACGTTGTCCAAGCTGAGGGTAACCGGGCAATCGGGAGAATGAGATGGCCCGAACTGAAAAAGATGGTGATTGAGGAGTTCTGTCCTCACAGGGAGATGGATAAGATAGAGAGAGAGTTCCTGCAGCTGGAAGCAGGATCCATGACACACCAGCAATACACTACCAAGTTCAATGAGATGGCACGGTTGGTGCCGGATCAGGTGACGCCTCTTTCTCGGAAGATCAAGAGGTACATTCAGGGCTTACCGGTGGATGTTCGCCGGCATATGATCGCCGCCCGGCCAAGTATGTTTAGGTCGGCGGTCGATTTGGCCGGAAGACTATATGATGAGAGGGAAGTGGTGGTGGTTGAAGCGAATAAGAAGGGTGGTGGTGATCGGAACTGGAACGAGAAAAGGTTTGGTCGGGGTGATGCCTCGACGAGTAACAAAAAGGCACGGGCGGATGACCGCCGCGTGGCCACACCGGGAGCGGGATCAAGGAGGTGTGGTAAATGTGGAAAGGAGCATGCGGGAGAATGTAGGATGGGATTGAATGTGTGCTTCAAGTGTGGGAAGACAGGGCATATGGCAAAGGATTGCCTGTCAGGCAAATGTTTTAACTGTGGGGAAACTGGTCATATGAGCAAGGATTGTAAGAAGCCGAGGGCTGAGGGTTCCGGGGCGAAGAGGACGGTAGTTGATGGACCGAGGGCGAGCGCCAGGGCATTCACCATGACACAAGAGGAAGCTAGGACGGACCCTGATGTTGTGTCCGGTACGTTTCTAGTAAACCAAACTTTAACTTCTGTGTTATTTGATTCGGGTGCCGGTAAAAGTTTTATTTCTGCTGCTTTCTGTGCTAAGTTGCCTGTTAGTAGTAGACGTGTTGATGCGCCCTTTGATGTAGAAACTGCCATAGGTAAGTCTACCAAGATTTCTGAGATGATAGAGAACTGTGACGTGGAGCTAGAAGGTCATAAGTTTCCTGTTAGACCATTCGTGATGGCCTTAGATGGTTTTGATTTGGTTCTTGGGATGGATTGGTTAGCGGACTTCGAGGCGAACATTGTGTGTCGCAAGAAGATGATTCAGTTGTCGGCGCCTGACGGTAGTTCAGTAACGGTTTATGGTGATCGGGTTACTACGATTCCGAAGGTGATTTCAATGGCGGTGGCGGGAAAGTGTATGAGGCGTGGATGTAGTGCTTATTTGGCCTATGTAAAGGATGTGGATACGTCAACACCACAACTATCCGATGTACTGGTTGTGTGTGACTTTCCAGATGTGTTCCCAGAAGACTTATCAGGAGTGCCACCTGACCGAGAGATCGAGTTTCAGATTGATCTGATACCAGGTGCCCAACCTGTTGCCAAGGCACCGTATCGGTTGGCTCCGACCGAGATGAAAGAGTTGATGGAGCAGTTGTAAGAGCTGCTTGATAAGGGGTTCATTAGACCAAGTATCTCTCCTTGGGTGCTCCGGTCCTGTTTGTAAAGAAGAAGGATGGTAGTATGAGGATGTGCATCGACTACCGCGAGCTGAACAAGTTGACGGTGAAGAACCGATACCCCTTACCGAGGATAGATGATTTGTTCGATCAGCTTCAGGGTGCCAGTTGGTTTTCCAGGATAGATCTTCGATCTGGTTACCATCAGTTAAGGTGAAGGAGCAAGATATTCCTAAAACAGCTTTCCGTACGCGCTATGGTCACTACGAGTTTCTTGTCATGTCTTTTGGCTTGACCAACGCGCCAGCTGCTTTTATGGATTTGATGAACTGTGTGTGTCGGCCTATGTTGGATAAATCAGTGATTGTGTTTATTGATGATATCCTGATTTATTCGAGAAGCGAGATTGAGCATGCCGGTCACATTCGGGAGGTTCTGGAGACGTTGAGAAGGGAGAAGTCGTATGCTAAATTCTCCAAGTGCGCGTTTTGGTTGCGCAAAGTTCAGTTTTTGGGTCATGTGGTGAACCCTGACGGGATTATGGTGGACCCGGCGAAAGTGGAGGCGGTTATGCAATGGAAGTCACCAAAGATGCCATCCGAGATTCGTAGTTTCTTGGGTTTGGCGGGCTACTATAGAAGATTTATCCAAGACTTCTCTAAGATTACTTCTCCACTAACTAAGTTGACCCGAAAAGATGTGAAGTTCGTATGGGGTCAAGCTCAAGAGAAGGCGTTCGAGGAACTGAAGGCGAGATTGACTCAAGCTCCAGTTCTGTCCTTACCCGATGGAAGTGAAGACCTGGTGGTTTATTCGGATGCTTCTTACTCGGGGTTGGGATGCGTGTTAATGCAAAGAGGAAAGGTTATAGCCTATGCATCCCGACAGTTGAAGGTTCATGAGGTCAATTATCCTACTCATGACTTGGAACTAGCAGCGGTGGTCTTTGCGTTAAAGATTTGGAGGCACTATCTTTACGGGACGAAGTGCACCATATTCACTGACCACAAGAGCCTGAAGTACTTCTTCGAGCAGAAGGATCTGAACATGAGGCAGAGATGATGGTTGGAGCTCATAAAAGACTATGATTGCAAGATCCATTACCATCCGGGCAAAGCCAACGTGGTGGCGGATGCCCTTAGCCGAAAGGAGAGACCCGAGCCGATTCGGGTGAAGGCATATCAACTGATCATGACCTCTGATGTAATGAAGCAAGTCAAAGAGTTTCAAGATGAGGCATTGAAAGAGGATCATCTTAACTCTGAAAGAATGAGAGGTCTGGTTGGAGAATTGGGTGAAAACACACTCGGTGTTAGAACCCGATTCGGTCGTGTGTGGATTCCTCGTTTTGGGGATCTGCGGGTGAGGATAATGGATGAAGCTCACAAGACTCGATACTCCATTCATCCTGGTGCCACAAAAATGTACCATGACATGAAGAAGGATTATTGGTGGTCGGGTATGAAGCGCGATGTGGTGGAGTATGTGAGTAAGTGTCTTACTTGCTTACAGGTGAAGGCCGAGCACCAAAAGCCGTATGGGAAGATACAACCTTTGGATATACCAGAATGGAAGTGGGAGCACATCACCATGGATTTCATTACAAAGCTGCCGCGTACCCCGAAAAGGTATTATGCCATATGGGTGATAGTTGATCGCTTGACGAAGAGTGCTCACTTCCTACCGATCCGCGAGACATATTCATCAGAGAGGTTGGCTGATCTGTTCATCAAGGAAATTGTAACTCGTCATGGTGTACCGGTGTCTATTGTGTCGGATCGCAACACTCGGTTTACATCTAAATTTTGGAAAAATTCCATGACGCTATGGGGACGAGGTTACATATCAGCACGGCTTATCATCCCCAGACTGATGGTCAGTCAGAAAGGACCATTCAGACGCTGGAAGACATGCTTCGGGCATGTGTGATTGATTTTGGTGGAAGTTGGGATGACCACCTACCGTTAGCCGAATTCTCATACAACAACAGCTATCATGCCAGCATTGGTATGCCTCCGTATGAGATGCTATACGGTAGGAGATGCAGAACACCCGTTTGTTGGGGTGATATTGTCAGAAGGAGTTGGGTAGCGTTGAGGTAATCGAAGCTACGACTGAGAAGCTTGAGAAGATCAAAGCCTTCATGAAGGCAGCCAAAGATAGACAAAAGTCGTATGCTGATAAACGACGCAGGCCGATTGAGTTCAGGTGGGTGAGCGAGTTATGTTGAAGGTCTCACCTTGGAAGGGTATCATTCGCTTCCGAAAGCGGGGCAAGTTGAGCCCAAGGTATATAGGCCCTTTGGAATCATTGCTCGAGTAGGAGAGGTGGCCTATAGACTAGAATTACCGGATGAGTTAAATGAAATTCACCCGACATTCCATGTATCTCATCTGAGGAAGTGCTTGGCAGATGAAGATATGATTGTTGCATTGGAAGATATCGAAGTAGACGAATGGGTCAATTATGTGGAGCAACCAGTGGCAATAATCGATCGGAAAGAGAAAAGGCTGAGGAATAAAGTGGTTCCTCTTGTGCGGGTACAGTGGAAGCACAGGAAGGGATCCGAGTCAACGTGGGAGACTGAGGAAGAAATGAGACATCATTATCCACGTTTGTTCGAAGAATAACAGGTTTCGGGGACGAAACCTATTTAAGGGGGGTGGACTTGTAACACCCGGATATTTATTATTTTGAAGCCGACGATGGAAGAAAAAATAATAAAGTCCAAAGTCGAGGGACCAAACTCGTCAACGAAGGAAAGACGGGTGAGTGGGAGTATTTAAGGGAGAGGGCAGCCCTTACCCTCTCCCCCACACTCATATTTCAGCCACATAGAGAGGAGAAGAGAGAAAGGAGAAGAAAAAAAGGAAAAAGGGTCGGTTCGGGTGATTCGGGTGGCCAAACTCGTCGTGTAGCAAGCCAAATCGAAGCCCTTGACGTTGTGCTTGTTTGTGTGAGTTCTAGGACCCCACTTTTACTTGTTTTCAACCGGTTTTGGGGCTGGAAAATATCAAAACCCGTTTTTGGTGTGAGTATGTGTTTGACCCATTTAGGTGTGATGTGTGTGATGTGTTTCGTGTATGTTTTCGTGCTTGTGTGTGCTTGTATGGTGTTGTGGTATGCATTCCTAAGGTCCAGGAGGGTTAATTTAGGCTTAGAATGGGTTTGGATGAGCTTGGAGGCCGAAAAGGGCAGATTGGGTTCGGGATGAACTCCATTCTGCATCAGCTAGGACTAGGCGACCGAATGGAGGCCAGACGGCCGATTGAGAGGTGATTGAGGGTCATTCGCACGACTAAGGATTCATTCGCACAACTGGGAGCCCAGTCGCATAGGGAGTCATGCGACTGAGGGTTCAATCGCATAAGTGCTTAGTCGCATGAGTTTATTCACATTAGATCGGCGCAGAGGTGCTCATTCGCATTAGATTCATCCGTCCTCGAGGTCCATACGCCCGACTGGATGTCCATTCGCATAGATGTTCATCCGCTGAGTCCAATCGATATGTTCAGTCGAATGAAGGCCATGCGACTGAAGGGTGTCCATACGCACGAATAGGGCTGTTGCACCCGAAGGAAAGTGTAGTTAGACTTCTGGCTTTCGGGGAAAGTGCAGATGTAAGTTTTGACGTAAAGGTTCCCGTAAGAGCTTGTAAGATGTTATGGCCTTAGAAAGCATGTAGGGCATAGTGATGATGATGTTGCATGTTTATGTATGATGCATGTTATGTATGTATGATGTTGCCCTGTATGATGTGATTGTTGGTGCTGTTAATGTTCCTTAGTGTGATGTATATTATCTTTCCTATGGCCTTACATATTATGATGAATGAAATGAAGTATTATGTAACGTGAAGTGGAAAGAAATGAAACGTCTTGCATGCATCGGATAACGGGTCCTTCTTTGTGATTGACCATTAATGTAGAACCTCTACCGCTTACCCCTAGTACCGTGGCATACGTTTAGCTGTTCATTTATTGACTTTGGCCCGGTAGCTAAGACTGATTGGGGTGTAGCATATGGTATTGGTACGGATGATGTCCGATGCGCAAGTAAAGTTATATGGAACGAATGAATGAATGAATGAATGAATGAAGATAATAATGATATTATCTATGCGTACGTATGATGTGTGATCATGCAAAAGTAATGAATAGTTTTATATGAAAATAAAGTATGTTTTATAATAAAACTAGAACTCACTCAGCAACGCTGACTTCTTATGTTTTCCAGTTGGCAGGTAATGTTTGCTGAGGATGGCACCGCGAAGCTACTCAGCTCTTTTGGGATGGCATTCTTTTGATTAATGTTTTTTGCATTGTAATGCGAACAAACTATTTGTAATGAATGTTGTATTAACTTGCAAAGCAATTATATAGAAATGAAAGCTTATTTTAATGTTCCGCTGCGACGTTTATGAAGTACAAATGTAAATGTATGTTTTATGTGCGATGAATGACCAACTGTAAGCGTCCCGGGAACGGGGCCTTACAATATTGGTCTTGCTTCGGAAGATTTTACACTTAGAATATTTCTAGTGTATGGTGTAAAACCTCCGAAGCAATTCTTCTTCAGTACTTAGTGCATTACTTGCATATATATGTATGTATATATATGTATGTATATATATATATATATATATATATATATATATATATATATATAGATCTATATACATATATATATATGTATGTAGTATATGTCTGTATATATCTGTATGTATATACATAATATATATATATCTATATATATCCATATCTGTATATATATGTATGTAGATATATGTATGTACACACCATATATATACACATATATATGCATATATATATATATATATATATATCTATATATATATCTATATATATCTATAATTATATCTCTCTATATCTCTGAATATCTATATCTATCTCTATATATATCTATATATCTCTATATATACTCAAATTAAAACCCTAGATTAGACTCAATCTCGATACTCAAATTAAACCCTAGACAACCTAGACCCAGACCACTAGATACGAAAGCGTATCTAATCGACTGCAGACAAGACTAAGGAAGACTGGAATCGAACATTAGAGACACTATTATAGATTAAACTAGAATCAGAAAGGACTAAAACGAAATTGATTAATAATCAGGAGGGGTTTCTAAATAATCTAGAGAAATGAAAACTGCTTTTAATTAATTAAATAAATAGCGATTTACCAACTAGAAGACGAGAAAACTAGAACTCTTTAGAAAATCAAGAATGGGAAAGATACTACCTAGGTGAATCTTAGTTGCGACCCTTGAACTTCAGATGGTTATTGAACTACATCGAAACAAGGATCTGATGATATGAACCTCTAAGACATCTAATGGATCCCGAATTATTATCTAGGTGTGACCAATAAGAGAACCTAGAAGACACACAGAACTACCGATTGGTCAAACTACCTTTCAGTCTCTTTGACAACACATATGTACCCGATTGATAGCTAATCTCTCTATCAAACCAGCACAATACATTAACAATGCAAGGGGTAAGTTTTAAACAATCTATTAGACACAAATAGCAATGCAATTAGCTAAACTAAGGAAACCTCCTCTCGGACCGTTTATTCTAATCTCCTAATCACAAGGACAATTCAATTAATTCTCAACTCTCAGTCTTAACTTAAGTAGAGCATTCGTAATTATTAATGCAAGCCAATTACTATGGTTACAACGTCTACTTAAACACAGAAAATAGGTTCAACATGTTCAAAATAATGAAAGATAAACAAAGTTACGAAGATAAAACCCGTGCTCAAGCGTTTGCAATAGTTTCTATGATCCTAGCTTTAACCTTTGGCTTCCAAGACTTTTAAAATCTTCAATTCGCCCTTGGAACTCCTCTGGAAATAGTTGGTAATCGAACTTCAATTTAGGGTTGAGAAAAGTTGTTTAAATACAACTTTGTAAAAATTTCAGTAAAAATCCATCTATGCAATACGCATAAAAGGAATTTTAACCTGCACGTATCGCATAGATTATAAAAATCTCAAAACCCTAATGTACGAGCTACGTGATACGCACAGCAGGAACTTTAACCTGCATGTATCGCGTAGATGAATTTTTCCAGTAAGATTTGACTCTTAGAAAAAGTTCTAAATGTTTGTCTTTTTCACCCTTTGGCTCGCTTCTTCATTTCCCACGTATTTTCATCACTTTTAGCATTCGAGCCCCTATAAAACTACATAATAAAAAAACAATAAGAAAAAACTAATAAATCTAACTACAAAAAACATGACCTAAAACATGTGTTTTACAACACATCATCTTTCTTCTTTCCTTAAGTTTCTTTTATTTCATTTTGGCACCAAGACTAGTTTCTTTTATTTCCTAAAACCTTATCGATTGCCATCGTGATATGAAATAAAATTCTAATTCTGAGTTGTTTTCATTAGTTCTTAGATTCTATTAGATTGATATTCTATGAGTTGACGTTTAAGATGAAAATTCCCTAGATGATCATATTGTGGGCTTCTGTATTGGTTCAAACGTGATACGAACAAGCATAATCCATTAGTGATAGAATGCTTACACCAGGTTCCTCTGGATGAACCAAAACATCAAGAAACTAAAATCCGATATAGATGGGTTAAGAAAAAACTTGATTAAAGATGCAAAATCCAAGCATAGCTTCTATTTTATACCTTCTGAGGTTTCTTGCTATGAAAACATACAAGAAAGGTCATCAAAGATGGATGATTTGATAAAGATTATGATTTATAACTAACTGCAAGTTGGTCAGAAATGTTGATGGCCGTCCAAAAGAGGTTTAAGAACACATCAATGACAATTTTAAGATTTCAAAGGAAACCACAAACTTGTGTGTCAAGCATTTACAGAAGATGACTTTGGATCTCATCCGTCTTTCCTACCTCGTGACTTTTCAAGCACCGGTGGTTGATTACTTGATTTCAGCCACTATAGTTTGTAACATGACCCGATATGTTTTTACTTAACTAATAGTCGATTCGAACCGGTTGCACACCCCTAATAGCCACTATAGGGACAAGGAAATGTAAATTAAATGGAGTGGTCCATGTAATTAACTCATCAAATAATAGTAGACAATTTATTTATGGAGATTAAGAGTTGGACTTGAGCCAATGAGTCCTACCACAGCTTTCCAAAGTTGAGGTTATTAGTTCGAGTCTGGCTTCATGTAATATTCTCCAAACAGGTTAGGGGTTTACCACACTAGTCCTTTAGATGGTGGGTTTTCCCCAGGAATGATGGGCAGGATGGGTCATCATTGTTGTTTGTGTTCGTAGGGGGGTTGCCTTCCTCAAATGGGTTTACCCGGATGTCCGGGCTAAAAGTAGTCGGTTGGTCGTTTAAAAAAAAAGTTAACCTTAAAACACTTGCCTCACCCTTAAAATTTTAGAACTTTTTTAACTTCCTATATTTGGTCATTAAAACTTTAGGCATAATATTGACAGTTATGTAATATGAACATAAATCAAATTAGTGTCTCCAATGGCATGCATATAAACATAATTCAAATCTGTATAGCTCATATTGTTAAAATAAACTATTACTATTATTACTATACATTAAAATTTTAGGATGTTCCGTATAATACAATTTGCTAATGTTGTTGGAACCAACCTATAATCAACATCAACTTCTACGGACAACAGCATCAAGTTTGCATGTAATATTTTTATGGTATATAAAATAAATTTTCAAAAAAGTTATTAACACCTTCACCTCTATATTGATACAAAAATACAAGTAAAATGAGCAAGTGATAAATGGTTATCTTGCAACAGATACTTTAAGGGGTGCAATTTGCATTTGAACAAGCAAATGATTTTATTATTACTGTACTAGATTTGAGTTTAATATTTTATTAAATTTTTGGCATCATGATGCGTACAACACTTACTTGCAATCACACGTATGCAAAGAAGCAGGTGATTGTTTAGCATCGCTATGAGCAGCGCGATAACTACGTTCCCATACATCTGTTGGATCGGCTTGTGCATGAGGAACATGCCGTGGATGTTTCTCTCTTTTATCTCCCTTTATTTGCTTCAAAGCATGCTTTAATGCTGGTAGCAATGCCTCCATACACTCACCAACTGCATTTGGATTTCCCGGCATATTGATGATCTAGCATAATTTCATAATCATCATCAAAAAAGGGGCCACTTTCTTATATACTTTCAAACTTGCCTAATGTCAGTTACCAACCAATAATATATATACACACATCAAATATATCGCTCAAAATACTTAAAAATTCATATTTACTCATTTCATTAAAAGTAGATTGTAACATGACCATTATACCCTTCTCTTTCTCCATATTCTAAATGCTAACATCAGCACATCCTAATGCAAGTTTCAACGGAAGGGTATAAATGCCACATATTTAACAAATGAGTAGATTTTATATTATGATTTTATGTTGGGTAAATATGATATCTTCAATACATATATACCATCATCAAATAAAGGTTAGTTTCTGCAAAATAACCATCCTTTTTTACATTCATTTAGACTTTTTTAAGAGAAATACTTGGAATATGAAACCCTTACTAGTGTTGATCCACGTATTCCTGCTGCAGCACGCGATAGCATTGCAAATTGTGTAACCTGATTATCATTTCCACGTGATTAACAGAAATATTTTTTCGACATTGAGTCAAGTGCAAATAATCTAATCATAACCTAACTCAAAAACATGTGGCAATGAAAATACCTTAAGGCTTTCATGCATCATGACATGTAGAAGTCCAGGGGTTTCCTTTTCTATTACAGCTTTTGTCGCTTCAGGTGTAACATCCCTAGGGGTGAAGCCAGTACCACCTATCATCAGAATTCATTGTATAAAAATAAAAGAGAAAGTAAGAAGTTAAACATAAATGAGAATTTACTGGTGGTTAAGTAAAATAAATAATAAGATAAATCACCAAGCGTTAAAATCAAATCCATTTTTTCTACATCACTCCATCTCTCCAAGATCCCCTTGATAAGCGGTATATCATCAGGAACCACAGCTGTTGCAGCTACCATCGCTCCTCCTAATTTTTCAGAAGATGAGTTCACAACAGAAACCGCTCTTGGACCACTGCAGTTTTAAAAATTTTCCAGAAAAATAATTTCATATTATAAAAAATCATGAACTTATGCCGAATGGTGTATAATTGATTTCATTAAAGTGTAAAATACCTGCGGTCTGGTCCATTGCCAGATGCCACAGTATCACTGACTGTAAGGATAGCAACTTTATATGTGGAGCATGCAGGGGTATCAGCACTTAACTTCATGGACATTGTTTTTTGTGTGACAATATCTAGGTTTGATGATGATAAATCATTCCCAGGTGCAATCCCAACAATATCAGAAATTAAAATTGCTGATACAGGAGTCCCAGAAGGTATTTCTCTTCCTGATTGTGGTAATTCTAACAGTGCGTTTGCAGACTTCATACTTAGAAGCCGACTACTCACTTGATGACCAGTGCTCTCAGCCACTAATCTGTACGTGTGGTGGAAAAGACGGTCAAAATAAGACTATTATTAACATCTTGACTAACTAATTATTAGACATAAAAGTAGAGGTGAAAAAATGGTGAGCTGGGTGATCAGTCAATACAGGTAATTTTGGTACATGTCAAAACAGGTTGGGTAGACCCAGAACAATTTCTGTCCAATTTTATAGATTTTTTGTTTAACTCATCGGTCAAATATGATTGCAAAAGTATATTATTTGACATGTTTCCTTTTTAGCTAACTTATTCATATTTTACTCGATTGACCCATTTGACTTGATTAAGCTCACATAATTTACCCATTTGACCCGTTAGAGACAATACATAACTAGAATTGACTCATTCGTAAGTAAGCGGGTCAAATTTTCCACCTCTACTCATACTACTACAGTATCCACTGAATGCAATACCCTGGAAATCCGAGTCCAGCATCATTCTCCCATTTGACAATGGCACGATGAAACTCCTTCCGTGCTGGATCTGTCTTAATCGAATGTTTAAGGTAAGCATGTACTCTGCAACAGGTGAAACAACAATTCCATAGTTTTGTGATCAGATACTACTCTAATAGTGCTCACTGTTACCAAATGTTATATTAAATTAAGTAGCTAGGAAGAACACCTTGGAAGATGTGGTTTTGTCCATCCAGAAAGATTACGAACTGATGGAATGACAAAGAGGTTGAAACAGACCAAACAGCTTACTGGATTTCCAGGTAACCCAAATGCAAGAATCTTTTTCACCTTCTCTCCAGATTGAGTTATAATTTCTGCAAATGTAAGAGGCTTTCCAGGCTTCATGGTAACCTGCATCAAAGATAACTCACATTTACACCCTTCTATTACTTTCTAAACTTCACAAGCTGCCAGCCAATCAATATCTTTAAGGCGAAAAGGTAAATAACAAACGGTAAAATTAAACAGTGATACAAGCTAGGAACTGCCACACACTTTACATCGATTTGACATTTCTAGAGGTGGTGATTTCAACCAATTCAATTATGAATGGGTCAATTTGGGTTGTGTTCTATCTTAAATAGATCAAATTATATGAAAAAATAGCAAAAGGAGGAACCAACCAAAGAGGTTGAAAGTAGCCTAAAATCTATTTTAATGCATACAGTTTTCAAAATCATATTATTCAAAGATTCAGATTATTATTGCAATAATGTGATTTTCAATCACAACTAAAGAATCAACAATTAATAAAACAAATTAGCAATGGAAAAATAACTTGCCTGTGGGTCAACCCGACCCAACCAATTATACTCGCATGTTTCAACCCGAAATAAAACAAAGATACAGCCGATGAAACAGAACATAATGGCATATCTTACCTAGATACAGACAATGGAACAGAACAAATTGGCATGTCTTACCTTGTCAAAGTACACTCTGCCTCTATTTTGGAGATAAGGTTTGACAAAATCACGGTCTCCCATAGAAACACCTCCCGAAGTGAGAAGAATATCAATGTCAGCTGCCAATGCCTTATCCAAAACTGCCCTGATTTCATCCTCATCATCACGGGCAATACCAAGGTCAACAATTTTACACTTCTGCTGTGTTGCAGCAGCAACAATCATTGCCCTGTTGGAGTCCCGGATCTAATATAGGAAATTCATTAATATGGGAAATTAGTAGAAATTTGACACATGAGTTGTCTCAACAAACATAGATGTGATGCATGTACATTCTAGGCTACAATAACAGACACTGCAAACTATTAGATTTCTTGATTTCTTCACAGGTTTCATTCACAATAGTTAAAAAAATTTTAACAATAGTATGATTATATGTACCCTCTAGTCGTAAAATTATTTGAGAATGTATGCAGTTTGTACGAGTTGACCAGAAGATAAATTAAATAAAGTCAAACAAGAAATGTCCATAAGAAACTTGATCAAAAAATTAAAATGATAGAGAAACCAATACGTCCTAGATAGTTACATGGTATGTTAGAAAATAAAGTAAAACTAGAAGGAATATGCTAAAAACAACCAAAATTAATTTCTGACCTTTATAAATCTAAAAGACATGTGAGTTGGATCATAAAATCTTGATTAGTTTGTTTAAATACTTTAAAAAAATCATGCAGTGCCATAAGTTATGTGAATCGTGAAAGAAAAGACCATTGTTGATGTCTATATCCTTCAAACTAGAATGAATAGATGACACATGGAAGGAAAACACAATGATCATGTCAACTAATATATGAAGGCACTAATGCATATATTTCCCTGAAAAATGTACTCCATATTATTTAACTTCATTTCCATTCTTAATATTCGCTTCCATATATATAAGCATGCAGTACCTGGCCACGATTTAAAGACTTGCAAGTTGGCTCCACCAACTCATCTCCTGTGGAAAGTACAGCAATAGTTGGAGTAGGATATACCTACATGTAAACATTGACAGTTAAAGGCATCATTCCATATAGAGTAGTAAATGATATGCATCATAACATTGGCAGTTAAAGACAACATTGGCCAGTTGTGACGAAAATTTTGTGCCAAACCACTAACTGTGGTTTCGAAATAACAAAATTCCAAACTACATTGGTTTACACATCTGGTTCCTAGTTCCAAACTGTCAGCTGGACCATTAAACAGTCAAAACCATAAACCAAACTGCATAAATCTCAAACCTCAGTCGGTTTTAACTGTTTATGAGCACCCTTAGAACTAATAATACCTTCACTGTTAAAACACCCACTGTAGCAAGTAGCCCAATTTCTGCAGCACCAAGTAGTTCTTCGGCTTTCAAAACTACATCATCTTTGCTTATGTCACATCCCTGTCAAACAATGTTTCTATAACCAACTTTATACACATAATCATATTGCGATGCTATTTAAGATATTCTACAGAACAAAATTTCAAAACTTACTCTTCAGAACAATTTCAAAATAAGACTTTGCATTTCTGGCCTTCAGTTTTATGAATTGTCATTCTTTAATAGTTTGAAATATTTAAATAGAAAACTAGAGCTTTAATATAAATAGCTTATTACCACAGGACGAATATCAACTCCCTTGTTAGTTTTTACCAAAACGCGTACTCGTTTTGGTTCAGATGAACCACTTTCTACTAGTTCAGTATCCTCAACTTGCACAACCGCATCAGCCCCATCTGGTATTGGGCCTGAGAGAGCAGAATAATGCATTTTTATGACAAACGATGATTATACAACAGATGATTATTTCAGAGACCTAAATAAAGATATAAAAGTTCACCTCCAGTTGTAACATATGCAACAGTTCCAGGGGTCACTGTCACACCAAGACCGTCATTCCCTGCTCTTGATTCAGTTATTACAGGATACTCACCAGGGCCATCAGCAGCAATTACAGCATATCCGTCCTGCAAAGTTTAGCACGGGGCATAAACTTTATGTTACTAATAAATCCATCATCAAGAGTTCAAGACTATAACATGAAACTAATCATGTATCTAATAGGCGTGGACTCAGGCTCCTACACCAATAAAGTACACCATTCGAATTCGAACTAAATCGTCATAAAATTCATGTGTCATGAAAACAAATACATGTCTCTGATTCAATAAAGCATAAATTAATGATTGTTCTCAAAGAGTTATGAAAGAGAAGAGTTAAAATTACAGGTAAATTAAAAATATCTATGTGTCTGCACATAACAACAACAATCCAAAAACAAGAACAAAAAAAAATCACAAACTTCACTTCCTATGTGTTTTCATCTCTCAAATGTCATTCAAATCTTCACTGACATAGGAAGTAACATGTTTAACACATTATGTGCTTTCATTTCTCAAGTACCATATTACACACATTATGTGTTTCTAATCTCAAATCTAATTCAAGTTCCATTGTACCTCAACCAACCAAAATCCACAAACTTATCTAAAGCTTCAAGTCAAATCATCAATTTACCAAGGAAGGAAGTACCATGTTTGACACACATTAGGTAATTTTGAATATCAAATTCAAACTTGATTCAATTCAAATCATCAGCAGGCATAGGTTTTGGATTGCGTATGATTAAGATAATATGTATGTATGTGTTGTGTGTGGTAGAGAGAGTTGAAAAGAAAGACCTTGATGGAAGCAGGATACGGGGGAAGAGGATCGGGAGCTCGAATGTCCTCAGCCAGAACCTTTCCCAGAGCATCGTCGACGGCCACCGTCACCGGCGGAAGGCGATTAGATGCCTCCAACACAATTCCTAAACCTTCTTCTACTGAAATCATCTCACCTTCACTTTGATTCTGTTTCAATATCCGTATGAAAGACTTTAGGTTGATTCATGGACTCATGGTTTAATTCACAACATTTTAGATTAGAGTTGTACTTCACTTGTTGACCTCAAAAATATATTAAGAGTATCCAAACCTATTTCTTATCTTTAATTTGATTATTTTCTTCTTTAAAATTTAGCAAACATATAAAAAGAGATTAATGGATACTCATTAGTCATTACATGCTACTAATCCTCATTTCCTTTCTCAATATTTAAAAAAAAAAACTTAGTGTATAGCTCATTTCTTTAAATGGAGATACGAAAATTGTTTATTACCAAGTTAGCGAAGAACTAGTAACGTTCCAACCGTCAAATGAGTGACCATCAAAGAAGACAACATGACAAATAAAAATACAAACAAAATACATAAAAAAACAACCCTTTGTGCATCATTGACATCAATCAATAAATGATCAAAAACGCCTACCATCATCTACATCAACTATCTATAACAATAGATCATGTCGGGGGGATAGAGACTACTGGCAACACAACCTCAACCACAAAGGGGAGGCGGAAGGGCGATAGGCCCACCGCCACCTTGACCATCAAAAGCATATCAGCTCTGAGATCGGGCTACCTCAGGTAAAGATGGGAGGTTAACATGCAAGCGACCGCACCATCATTAACACTAAGACCATTGCCACCATCCACCAAGACCATGTTGGCCACTCTAAACCCCTCTCAACCATAACACATAGGAGGCGAAGAAACAACAGCCCAGCCAGAAGCCTATAACATTTGGTCTGGTAGAGGTGGAAATCAAAACCGGGTAGAAATAAAGATAGATCATCATTTCATTGGCTATTAGAATCGGTTGGAACAAGAACTTTTGTAAATCAGCAATTAGTAAAGCAAAAACTCTATTAATTACTTAGAAGAAACAAAAGATTGCAATACTTGAATTGAAAATAAGATAAAGAAATTATTCAAAGTATTTACTTGATTACAATTCACTGATTACAAAGAGTAATAACATATATGCATAACAACTAACCTCAAAACTATACAAGTGTAAGATATTTATACTATAAAACCTAAACACTAGAACAAATCTTAAACATTTATTCTAGGTTTAGGATCAATGACATGCTTGAGGCATTGAACCACACACTATAACATACCACGAATGTAATACTATTGTACAAGAAATTGTAAAACTTAGACAAGAAATAAGCACAACAAATTAAGCTCATTAGCTGGATTATTTTTTAACAACTTATATACCTTAATTTTATAGGATAAATATAATACAACCTTAACTTGCATGATTTAATCTTAAGTTTTGGTTGTGAAACACATCACATAACCATCACAATATTCCCTTTGCGACAAAAGTTGGATTTTTTGAACTCAAGTTTTGAGGAATTCAAATCAAAGCTCATTGATGCAATAATATATGAAGAATTTAGGTGAGCGCTAATAGAAGAATGCCATGAAGGGGGTATGTTTTTTGGCTTGAGATGTCGGTTCTTTCTTATACCATTTCTCTTAGATACATTTTTTGGTCAACATAAAATTTATAAAAAGTTTGCTGATAAATATATGCATCAACTACTGCAAGTGTTCAATTAAGTTTGACATCTACAGATATTTGTAAGGCACCTGGAAACAAGATGAATTTGGGTTGTATATGTATTTATTTTAAAAGCTACGGTTTTAAAAGAAGATATTAATACTTAAACAAAACAATAACTACTAATTTTATTTTCTTTCAACGAATCACTTAAGATGATTGTGCGAGAGAAAACAGGACACTATAGTTGGTAGTTGGAGATTATGCAAGAATATTAGTAGCTACTAAAGATTTAAAGTGGTCGATAACAAAGCTTTTTTTATTACGGAGTATAATAAAAAGAAAAGGTTAACTTATAAATTAAAAAGAAAAGGTTAAATTAGAAATTAAAAAGAAAAGGTTAAATTAGAAATTAACATGCTGAGAGTCGAATAAAGTGTATGTAACAGTGTAAATCGTTTCCTTATAAAAGGTTGAATTTTTTTTAATGATATCGTATTCATATACTCATATTTTACACACTAGTTATCATAATTTAATAAAGAATATTTGTGCCCAACCTGCGTGTCCCGTTTGAACCGACCCATTACACAACTTTTAGAGATATTCAAAAGTGTAGTAAAACATTTAAATAAAATTCATAGTTACAAATGTTTTTATGAAACCCAAGAATAACATCCATTTACCAATGTCCAACTGAATCAATGCTTTCTTGTTGATTATGTATTTGTGTCTGAATTGAATTCGGCGAAAATGGCAAGCCAAATGATTGATCAGAAGCCATTATGAAAGGCGGTTGAGACATTATACTCGCGGCCGAAGAAGAGTAGACGTTTTCATAGGGTAACACATTTCCCGCATTATGTTGTTGCTCGATGCAATGATGTTGTTTGGGCACGTTGTTATTAACCTTGTCCCCTTCTAACTCTCTATACTTGAGAAGATATTGTTTGAGCGGGTCCACATATTCCTCGAACCCTAAAGTCGTGATGGCCCAAATGATATCATCACCATTGATCGTTTTTCTCTTCTCTTGTTGGCATTTATCTGAGGCTTCCCCCGGTGATAAAGCTAATGAATTCTGAGACGCACTCTTGGACGGTTTTCTTTCGCCTCTTTTGAGATTTTCCCGTTTGTGGGAATCACCTTTTTCATGATCCGACCGACGTTTGCAATTGGCAAGAACCGATCCTGTTCTTTGTTGCTGTTGTTGTTGTTGTTGTCGTTGTTCTTGGAACACGGGTGGTTTTCTAGGCTTCTTTTCCTTGCCTCCCATCTTCCATGTCGTTTTGGATAAAAGGATGAGATAATATTTGTTTGGTTTGATATTTATTTTGGTTAAATAGGGAAGAGAATAATGGCAATTGAGGCATAAATGTAGGCAAGTGAAAAGGGTTACCGAAGGGCTCGGGTATTATTCCGTACAAGTTTTTAGTCCATTGGACGCGCTCATCATGTTGTTTCAATTGGAGTCATAGTTACTACTACTTTTATATTTTTCTTATTTGTTGTCTCTATTTTGTGTTTTAACATGTTTATTATTATTGCATGAATAAGTAATTAACCGATGTATATTCTCATTTAGTATTATTAAATACAACTCTTGCTTAGAATATTTGCACTAATCAACACTATTATTAAGCAGACGTGTCGCTTTAATTTAATAGCCAGCATCCCTCTTCAATATATATGGATATACATACAAGTGTATGAATTTCAAGGATTAATTTATAAAGGGATTTTTTTTACGGATTAGCAAGTAAAATGTTGAATCGATTAAATCGAGTTAATTGTTAAGAACGATGGGGTGGTAAAATTACAAGAAAACAGACAAAAGAGAAATATAGCTGTGAAAGTATGATTCCACTTATAATTATTTTTTATCAACTTCTAAATATTAATATCTTTAATATACACATGAATGTTGTTAAAAGATGTATCTCTCCTTTGTTATATTTTCTTTTATTATTCCACTTCTACACCTTTATTTTATTGTGTGTTTTATTATTTTGTGCAAGTTGCTGGGTTTAGAGGTTGATGGGCTGGAGTGTGTTGGCGTAGTGTTTCAATTGTGTTCGGATATATAGAGTCATGTGTGTGTTCCGATGAATTAATTCACACACACATTACTATGTCTCTCACACATTCTGCTCTCGATCATTTTTCTTCCATTTTAGGGTTTCATCATACTGATAACCCGTTTCTTGTTATTTTTAGATTCGAGTTTGTATTGTCACACCCCAACCTTGACGGCGGAAACGTCGAGGTGTGAGGGTTAAGATTGTTAACAGCCCATAACGCTATTATTAAATCCCAAATATATTATTCATAAGTTTTCAAAATTACATTACAAGCATAAGTCTCAATAATGAAATAAGTTTCAACATGAAGTAACAAACATAATCATTTTGTTTATTAACTAGGTCCAAGTCCTAGAATATGCCAGCAACATAAGTTCACTTCAAAACTTGGGGGTTTTCCTGAAACATGATAAAAATAAAAGGTCAACTATAAATAGTTGGTGAGTTTCCAAGGTTTTCATACATAATATGAAAAAGGTTACAAGTAGCAATTCACGTCATAGGTTATAAGCTAGTAAGGTTATAGAACACATATCGTTACAACCAAACCTCGACTTGATTACAAGTATAAAAGATTGGCTAAGTGTATTTGGTTCCCTAGTGCACAAGCGTACGGCCCCTAGGAGTCGGCAATACCTCGACTTTAGCAACAAATAGGCTTGTCAGGCCCAAAGATCTAAGACGTCGCCAGGCTAGCAATAGTTAATGATTGTAAACAACTATGTATCTCATATAAACACTTACAATACACAAATAACCATGACCAAATAATAAGTAGAATTGCATGTGCATTACAAGTCTCAAATGTGTATAAGTGTATCATGTATAAGTATCATGTTTCACCCCAAAATAGTGTGAAATAAAGTAAAAAGGGGACAAGGAAACTCACATTATATATATAAGATGATGATAAGAAAAACAAACGAAGCTCCAACGATTTCTCTTACAAGATGCCTAAATGTATATGTTCCAAGATTAAGTTCAATAATATGATTAACAATAAGACGTGAACTAGGGTTTCAATTGGGATTTGGGGTTTATATAATTAAATAAAATAACGACTTGTTTATGTTTTGGTTTAATAACGACAATATAAATCAATTAAAATATCTCAACAATTTAAGTTGTTGATTTAATCGAAATTAAGTTTAACATGTGAAAAGAATAATTAATTTAATAGTTAACTATTTATAACTTGATGAAGATATTACATATTTAAATGACGTTAAAATTATTTAAAATCATTTTATAAAGTTTTGAGCTTATAAAATGATTTATTATAAAGGTTCTATAATACAAAAACCTAAAAATAATAGCACATCATATTATATTATAAGTTTCAAGAATTTAAACAAATTTTAGGGATAACTTTATTAATTAATTATATGCAACATGGTTAAAAGAATAGATTAATATTTAAATAATTATACAATAACTATTTGAATAATTAGTTATTTAACATGTAAATTTATAATGTTTTGAAATAATCAAAATTTAAACCATAAAAGATTTTTAGCATTTAAATCACATAAAAGAAGTAATAATATTTTATAACCTTTGTTATTCTAAAGAAAATAATTAAATTTAACATCATAAGTTTGTTTTTAAACCTTAAAAATTATGTTAATAGTTAATTAAAATAGTCATTATTTAAATAGGTTATAACATAACTTATTTGAGTTAAAGAAAACCATTATAAGGTAATAAAAGACAAACATTTACATAACTATTGCCATAGTTTTTATAATTTTAAACTATAAATTAAAATATTAATTTGTATAAAATTTCAGAAATTAGATTAATACTTCTGGAATAAATATAATTAACAATAACAATTATATTTTGATTAAGTAATATATAAAGAGTTTATGTAATTTAAATGATAAAAAAAACTAATCCTAAAACAACATGCGGTGCCCAAGGATCGAACCCGGGTCAACTGCAAAGAGGCAATGTGGTTTACCATTGGGCCAAGGCCCTGAATCTGTCAAATTTCGATTCCCAAAATATAAAACAGGTGTTAAAGAAATCCCCCAAATCTTACATAAACCCTAGAATAGATTTGATCAAATTGAACATCAATTCAAAGTTATCAATCCAATTAAGTTTAGGGCTTTTGTTCCCTGAAAGATTTCGAGCATATTAATGTAAGAAACTTACGTTATTAGTTTCGAATCGATGATCTAAGGTTCAAGAACTATGCGCGACTGCGTGGATGTGCTTCAAGGTGTAATTGTTGATGTTAAACAAATTAGCTTTGCAGAAAGCTTCTAGGATCGATAACGAACAAAAGCCCTCTTCCAATTTGGTTTAATAAAGCTTCAAACATAGACTCCCGTTGAGTTGCAGGTCGCGTTTTACAGAGAATCGAACAGAATATGTGTGTGATTTTCAGGTGAAATTGGGAGTGATAATCGTTTAGAGGTAGATAAACGATCATGTTGGTTGAGTTAATCTGATTATTATTAGCCTTAGTTGTTTGAACGGCTCAATCCTTTAAAGTCAACGGTTTCTCGACTTGTTAAGGATCCATAACCGCTAATTAACTCAATTAAACGTCGCCATTGAATTCGAATCATGTCCCTGAACGATTTGAAAGCGGTTTTGGATCGAAAATTCATTGATTTCGACGGTTTTGGCCGTCGCCGGAGCTCGGCCGGAGGCGCCGGCCTCCTCTCGCCGGAAATACGGGAAAACAGAGGGGGGAGATTTAACTTTTGATTAATTGCACATTTAGTCCCTGTGGTTATTAGTTTGGCATTTTATATGAAAACCTTTCCTTTAAAGTTTCCCAAATTGACAATTAAGCCCCCTAACTAAATTTTCAATCCTAACTTCTTAATTTGTTAACTTCTATAATCAATATTAACATAGTTATTATTATTATTTTATGTTAAATGTTATACTAATTATTATTATTATTATTATGTTATTATTATTATTATTATATTATTATTATTATTATTATTATTATTATTATTAATATTAATATTATTAGTATTATTAACATTATTATGCCTTATTATTATTGTTACTATTATTAATATTATCGTAATTATTTTTATTGCACAACTTAATATTTTAATTGTTAACTTTCTTACATTACATTTTAATAACAACTAGGAAAAAGCTTAATTCACCCATAAATTTCAAGTTAGACAACAATGGCCCTTGAAAGAATAAACAAAATTAACTTTTATAATTAATAAAATACGAGATGTTACAGTCTCCCCAACTTAAAAGAATTTCGTCCCGAAATTAAAAATGAACTTAAATGAACAAAGAAATTGAAATGAAGGGTGAGTGTTCAACGAACAATGTTTGACGTTTGATTACAGGTGGAACGCTTCACTTTATGGAATCTTACAAGATTCTTAACATAATAAGCGTGAGTCGTTTTGAGATGAAACGTTAGAAAACGAGTTACCGTGGTACTTTAGATCTATAGGTCACAACTTCTAGAATATATTTTGTAGTAAAATGATGTCTAGAAATCAATAAAAGACCAACAATGATAAGAAAGTTTGACCAATAGAGTTTAAGAATCCCAAACGTCGCTTTGTATAACAAAACGATCTTAACGTATATCCTTGTGAACATGTATCTCTCCTTTGACCAATCATCGGTCTAAGAGTAATACAATATGCGAAATTTTGCAATAAGTTCACGACGATGGTTAAGAACATTATAAAAGCAGAAAATGAATCGATCATTAAAATTAACGATCGGTATTTAACGACATACCACGGTATACGACTATTTGAAATAAACCAAGTCAATTTCTCGACCCGTTATCCCACATGAGTTGATATGCAATTAACCAATCGGTCTATAATGCACCAATTGTCATCATGACAGCTAAGATAAGAGACACTTAGTGAATGAAAAGTTAAACAGGAGATCCATAGGATCACGAATGTTAGGTCTTGTCATATGTGAAGGCAAGACACTTGGATACATACCAAGTTCGTCTTTTCCTTTATGCCAAACCCATGACTACAAGTTACGAAGGTTTATGAACCTTTATATCCACGTCACAATGTAAGTAATAACGAGTCTCGTTGATCGAAATCAAGATAGTGTTTTAATGATTTTCAATGGTTAAGAATTAAAGACGATTTAAGAAATGACGCGAACAATAGGAAATGTACTTATATTTTGCAAGGTAGCAATTTCCAAGTATGGTTGCATACGCAGTTCAACAAACCATAAGCACATCTGAGAAAGTTAGAAAGACATGAACACAAGTTGATAATGCCTTTTTTTTAGCGGAAAGATTGTTTAAGAAGGCTACCATCACACAGTCATGTGTTGATGATAACTCAAAATGAAAGTTGATAAGTAAGATATAATGGTTCGATGTAGCTAGATCGAGTCAAAACATGAAGATAAAGGGAAAGAAATCGATTTAAGAATTCAAATGCTCCAAGCTCGGAATCAAATCAACCTAGAGTAATCGGGTCCCTTTTCAAGTTCAGAATCATGCTTTAGCTTGATAGGTCCCAAACACTAACATTGGTTCACCCTTCAAGTTACTACATGTTTCTTGTCACTTGATTAAAACCTTGGTAAGTTGGAGATCAAGAAATGAGAATAGTCATCAAGGTGCGGTTTTCACTCCTAACTTGATGGTGCATTCCAAGTATGACCACTAACTTACCAATCAAAAAGTTCGATCCCAACTCCTTGTTGAGGATCCACAAAAATAAGACGAGGTAACTCACCATTAAGGTAAGGGAAATCACTCCTATCTTAACGGTGAAGTTTTACAAAAACAAAATATGTCAAGATGAACTTCTTCATCAAATCCAGAATTCACTCCTACTTTGATGAAGTCGTCTCATTTGAACAAATACAATTTTTAAAGATGATATTATCATCAAGGTATGGAATTCACGCCTATCTTGATGATTGAATTCCATAATAGCAAGAAAACAATCGAAGATTGACATTTGTCACCAAAGTATGGGTTTCAATCCTATTTTGGTGAGATCATGTCATTTGTGAAATGCCATTCCAAATAAAATAATTGAAGTCAATCCTCGGGATAAGGAAATCACCCCGATCCAGAGGATGAAATTTATAAATCACAATTGGAAACCATTTATCGAAACGAAAAGAGAATCATCAAAGTAAGGGAATCACCCTTGTTTTATGAGTTAGAATCATTTAGGAGATACGGGTGTTCTTAGTCATAGATTGACTTTCAAACACTTGCATCTCTCACGGTGCAGACGGTTTGGAGTTTGACTTAACGACGAAAAGAAAATAATATCAATTAGAAATTCGGAAATTTCAAGTTACATCAATGTAACAAAAGGAAAATCATGCTTACAAGCTTAAGATCAAAGTTCAAGATAATAGAAGTTGTTGTGGTGTTCAAATCTTGGATGGTTTCAATCGGGAAGACGAAATCAAGGGTAGGAAATTATTCAACGCCACGACGAGATGTGAACGTTCGATTCACAATCGTAAGGAATACATGGACTTCTCAAGATATGAGGTCAACCATAGCCTTATTGAAAACACGCGTACTTATAAGTGATCCCTCATCTCAAAAGTTTCGAGTCAAGTAAATGGATTCAATGATCGAGTCAAATCACCATTTACACTTTGCCTAGACAAAGTATCTCGAGATGTAGGAATTCCACCTATAGTATTGCATGTTCTTAGTTATGGAACACATCCTTATAAAGACTTGAGAACCATAAGTAACGGTTTAAAGTTTTTGATGACCATTCGGTTTAGATTCCCAATATCTTTGGGTATATTAAGATCCATATTCTCGTTGGTCAAGGTATAGAAATAGTTACATGAAATGCTCAACGTGTAACGGTGTTTAAACGTAAGAGTTGAAATGTAGAATGAGTTCAATATTACAGGAACATTATGTATGATAAGAATGAAGAGATACCAATTCAAGGAATCAAAGATTTTTAAGATACAACGGGGATGGTTCCATTTGGTAACGCATTACCATTTGGAATCGTTGACACGTCAAGGTAAATTGACCCATTTGCCATAGAGACTTGTGTATGTTGACCATAGTTTATCACTCATCCCAGAAATCCCCAGGTAAGCATAACTGGTCTCACAATGAGATTTATACGATATGCTTGCCTTAGCCCGAAGGCCTTTTGCCAGGAAATCCAGAATACGGGTGTCTATGTGTCACACAAATTTCTTTGGTTTATGAAATCAAAACCTTGATGAGATTTTCATAGATTAGACATAGAGTCTAAGGAATTAAACCCACAATGATAAGTGTAGATCCACATGTTGCCGAGAATAGGTTTAAGAAGTTCATTTGTCGGGGAGGGTCAAATAGTCAAAGTTAAGTTTAGGGAGACAAGTAACTAAGTTTAAGCATACATAAGGCAATCCTATGCTAAGGCATCAAGTTGCACAAAAGGCCTAGCATTATGTAGCATGCAAACAACATGTAAGCACAAAGGTATAAGAATCTTTCTATGAGGTTCATGCAACTATAGTCTAGGTCACCATTTCTAATAACCTAAATCCCTATAGTTATGGGCTCTGATACCAATCTGTCACACCCCAACCTTGACGGCGGAAACGTCGAGGTGTGAGGGTTAAGATTGTTCACAGCCACATAACGCTATTATTAAATCCCAAATATATTATTCATAAGTTTTCAAAATTACATTACAAGCATAAGTCTCAATAATGAAATAAGTTTCAACATGAAGTAACAAACATAATCATTTTGTTTATTAACTAGGTCCAAGTCCTAGATATGCCAGCAACATAAGTTCACTTCAAAACTTGGGGGTTTTCCTGAAACATAATAAAAATAAAAGGTCAACTATAAATAGTTGGTGAGTTTCCAAGGTTTTCATACATAATATGAAAAAGGTTACAAGTAGCAATTCACGTCATAGGTTATAAGCTAGTAAGGTTATAGAACACATATCGTTACAACCAAACCTCGACTTGATTACAAGTATAAAAGATTGGCTAAGTGTATTTGGTTCCCTAGTGCACAAGCGTACGGCCCCTAGGAGTCGGCAATACCTCGACTTTAGCACAAATAGGCTTGTCAGGCCCAAAGATCTAAGACGTCGCCAGGCTAGCAATAGTTAATGATTGTAAACAACTATGTATCTCATATAAACACTTACAATACACAAATAACCATGACCAAATAATAAGTAGAATTGCATGTGCATTACAAGTCTCAAATGTGTATAAGTGTATCATGTATAAGTATCATGTTTCACCCCAAAATAGTGTGAAATAAAGTAAAAAGGGGACAAGGAAACTCACATTATATATATAAGATGATGATAAGAAAAACAAACGAAGCTCCAACGATTTCTCTTACAAGATGCCTAAATGTATATGTTCCAAGATTAAGTTCAATAATATGATTAACAATAAGACGTGAACTAGGGTTTCAATTGGGATTTGGGGGTTTATATAATTAAATAAAATAACGACTTGTTTATGTTTTGGTTTAATAACGACAATATAAATTAATTAAAATATCTCAACAATTTAAGTTGTTGATTTAATCGAAATTAAGTATAACATGTGAAAAGAATAATTAATTTAATAGTTAACTATTTATAACTTGATGAAGATATTACATATTTAAATGACGTTAAAATTATTTAAAATCATTTTATAAAGTTTTGAGCTTATAAAATGATTTATTATGAAGGTTCTATAATACAAAAACCTAAAAATAATAGCACATCATATTATATTATAAGTTTCAAGAATTTAAACAAATTTTAAGGGATAACTTTATTAATTAATTATATGCAACATGGTTAAAAGAATAGATTAATATTTAAATAATTATACAATAACTATTTGAATAATTAGTTATTTAACATGTAAATTTATAATGTTTTGAAATAATCAAAATTTAAACCATAAAAGATTTTTAGCATTTAAATCACATAAAAGAAGTAATAATATTTTATAACCTTTGTTATTCTAAAGAAAATAATTATATTTAACATCATAAGTTTGTTTTTAAACCTTAAAAATTATGTTAATAGTTAATTAAAATAGTCAATTATTTAAATAGTTTATAACATAACTTATTTGAGTTAAAGAAAACCATTATAAGGTAATAAAAGACAAACATTTACATAACTATTGCCATAGTTTTTATAATTTTAAACTATAAAATTAAAATATTAATTTGTATAAAAATTTCAGAAATTAGATTAATAACTTCTGGAATAAATATAATTAACAATAACAATTATATTTTGATTAAGTAATATATAAAGAGTTTATGTAATTTAAAATGATAAAAAAAACTAATCCTAAAACAACCTGCGGTGCCCAAGGATCGAACCCGGGTCACCTGCAAAGAGGCAATGTGGTTTACCATTGGGCCAAGGCCCTGAATCTGTCAAATTTCGATTCCCAAAATATAAAACAGGTGTTAAAGAAATCCCCCAAATCTTACATAAACCCTAGAATAGATTTGATCAAATTGAACATCAATTCAAAGTTATCAATCCAATTAAGTTTAGGGCTTTTGTTCCCTGAAAGATTTCGAGCATATTAATGTAAGAAACTTACGTTATTAGTTTCGAATCGATGATCTAAGGTTCAAGAACTATGCGCGACTGCGTGGATGTGCTTCAAGGTGTAATTGTTGATGTTAAACAAATTAGCTTTGCAGAAAGCTTCTAGGATCGATAACGAACAAAAGCCCTCTTCCAATTTGGTTTAATAAAGCTTCAAACATAGACTCCCGTTGAGTTGCAGGTCGCGTTTTACAGAGAATCGAACAGAATATGTGTGTGATTTTCAGGTGAAATTGGGAGTGATAATCGTTTAGAGGTAGATAAACGATCGTGTTGGTTGAGTTAATCTGATTATTATTAGCCTTAATTGTTTGAACGGCTCAATCCTTTAAAGTCGACGGTTTCTCGACTTGTTAAGGATCCATAACCGCTAATTAACTCAATTAAACGTCGCCATTGAATTCGAATCATGTCCCTGAACGATTTGAAAGCGGTTTTTGGATCGAAAATTCATTGATTTCGACGGTTTTGGCCGTCGCCGGAGCTCGGCCGGAGGCGCCGGCCTCCTCTCGCCGGAAATACGGGGAAAACAGAGGGGGGAGATTTAACTTTTGATTAATTGCACATATAGTCCCTGTGGTTATTAGTTTGGCATTTTATATGAAAACCTTTCCTTTAAAGTTTCCCAAATTGACAATTAAGCCCCCTTAACTAAATTTTCAATCCTAACTTCTTAATTTGTTAACTTCTATAATCAATATTAACATAGTTATTATTATTATTTTATGTTAAATGTTATACTAATTATTATTATTATTATTATGTTATTATTATTATTATTATTATTATTATTATTATTATTATTATTATTATTATTATTATTATTATTATTAATATTATTAGTATTATTAACATTATTATGCCTTATTATTATTGTTACTATTATTAATATTATCGTAATTATTTTTATTGCACAACTTAATATTTTAATTGTTAACTTTCTTACATTACATTTTAATAACAACTAGGAAATAAGCTTAATTCACCCATAAATTTCAAGTTAGACAACAATGGCCCTTGAGAGAATAAACAAAATTAACTTTTATAATTAATAAAAATACGAGATGTTACATGTATTCTAGATCATCTCTTTGATGTTCTAGATCAATGAGATTTTGAGTTATGTTCATGATATTCATGGTGTGCTCTTCTATATGGTTTATTGTTTGTGCATCACCTGTTAACTGTTCATGTGATTGTATTTAAACACTCGAGAGTAATCCTGATCTCAAAACTTGATTGGTGTGAAAATCTAGCGCTGGTCTTTGGTGTTCTCTATGCATGTGCTTATTGCTTCTCATTCTTTGTTGATTCTTTCTACCTGTTGATATGGTTGAGACTGATATTGTTCCTTCTGAAACTCTAATACGTAAACTTGACTCTAGTGACCCCTTATATCTTCACCCAAGTGATACTAGTAACCTAACCATTGTTTCTATAAAACTCAAAGGTACTGAGAACTACACTATATGGGCAAATACAATGAAACTTGCTTTAGAATTAAAAAATAAATATGGATTAATTGATGGCTCAGTTAAAAAGAAAACTAACGATGAAATATTGTCGAAACAATGGGATATGTGCAATTCAGTTGTTATTACTTGGATTCTAAATTCTATTTTCGAAGACTTATACATGGGTCAAGTTTACTCCAAAATTGCTTCAGAAATATGGTTTAACTTTAAAGAAACCTATAACAAAATTGATGGGTCTGTGGTACTTGGTCTATATCAAAAAATAAACTCATTATCTCAAAATGGATCCTTTGTTTCATAATATTATCACATATTGAATATAATGCGGAAACAATTAGACCAAATGCTTTAGCTCCTATCTTGTACTTGTCAAGCTACTAAGTCGTTTAATGATTATAATTACATGATAAAATTAATACAGTTTTTAATGGGTCTAGATAGTGCATACTAACCAGTGAGAACTAACCTTTTGCTTATGGATACTCTAGCTATCATAAAAAAAGCATTTGCTATTATTTATAGAGAGGAGTCCTATAGAAACTCACCTTCTTCTACTGTTAAAAATCAAGCAGCTAGTTTTGCTGTAAAGCCGAATCAAATTTTTGAAAAACCAAATTAGTTTTCTGATAGTAAACGGAAAAATTCAAGAGGTCCTACCCTAGTCTAAAGTGTTCTCACTATAATACATTGGGTCATGCTATCAAAAGATGTTTTGAGCTTGTTGGTTATCCTCCTGGTTATAAATCAAGAGGAAATCAAAGTGAAAGGGGTGTTCAGTCTAATAACTTCGTTGGGGTTAAAGGTGATCCTTCCTCCTCCTTACCATCTCCTCGTCTACTAACTAGCTTTTAGCTTTTTTTTTGTCTTACCGGGGGGGGGGGGGGGGGGATCAGGGATGGGTGACCCCTGGAAAGTGTTTACTTTGGCAACCAAAACCAAATCTGTAAGCTTCTCATGGACAAAACAAACAATAGTGGTGGTATGAGGGCCAGATGTTACAGTTGGTCTCGGTTTTCTACTCGATTGTACTCGAACTAGCTTCATCCCACTTAATTTTGGACCCTCACCATTGTTTTCATTTAATTTCAACACCCAGGTACGATTTTCAATTTTGCCCTTTTGTGTGTGCTAGATCCTAGCTATTATTGTGTTTTTTAACACTTCATGGTGTTAATCAAATTTTTACATAGTTTATGTTTGTTTGGAAGTTTTCAAGGTTTTTTTATCACTTCATGTTGAATTCTTTCTTATTTTTCTTAGAACTACCTTGTAGATGCATGTATAAATATTGATGTTAGTTTTTATCACTTCAAATCTTTGCAATTTAAGTTTTATAACAATGTTACTATCAAGTGTTTCCTTTTAAAATATGAAGTTTGATGTTTGCATTCTTATTTTCTAAAGCTTTGATATGAAGTTTGATGTTTGCATTCTTATTTTCTAAAGCTTTGATATGAAGTTTGATGTTTGCATTCTTATTTTCTAAAGCTTTGATATCATGTAGTTAATTCTTAATGTTTATGACTTTATGTCAATATTATCTATTTTCTTATGTTTATGTTTGCATGCCAAAACATCATAGATAGATAATAGATGAAGGTTTTCTTATGTTTGTGTTTGCTAGCCAATTCTTGATGTTTATGTCAATATTATCTATTAGAATATGCCTATTATAAATATTGGGTGACATGTGTTGTTTTTATCTACTTCATTGACCCAAATCCTGTTGGATCTAGAAAGGCTGGTGCAACCAAAACCAAACCACTTAGACTATTTTGGTACAACTAATAAAGGACTTCCGAACCTAAGTCTGGAACTTCCGAAGGAAAAATGAGCTCTTTCGAAGACAAAGTGTAAAACTAACTTCCGAAGGAAAACTCCAACTTCCGAAGACAAAGTATTTACTTCCGAAGATCAAAACTTAAAGTGAAAGATCATTAGTCAACTTCCGAAGTATGAAAGAAGTCCTCAAGCCTCGAAAGTACAGAAGTCTCTTTCAAAGTATAAGTGGCTTTGGAAGAACTTGTTCTTCCGAAGCCAACTTACCTTCGGAAGACACTACTATGATCCAGTGGACATAAGTATGGTCTCCTTGACACTCCGCTGCAAACCTCTGAGATACTGCATGGCGTTTTCTCAAAAGCCATGTAGTTGACCATACTTTATTCCACTGTTTACCTTTATAAGTTAGTACAGTTGCCATCTTTAGTTGGTGACAAAAGGTAAGTCATGGACATGTCATGACTACCATATCTTAGATAATACTTTATCTAAGATACCTTAACTTTAGCATTGTAGTATATGCTTTAGTCTTAGGTTTCCAGCTGGTATCAAAGTATATCCGGCTGAAGGATCTAGTATATATAGTTTCTCATTGTAACTCATGTTCCATGCTTGTAAGAGTCTTGTAATACTTTGAGTTGAGAAGTAATATATACAAGTGCCTTGAAAATTACTTTGAGATGAGTTTCCCCACTGGAAACAACGTTTTGAGATCTATCTTAATGGAGTGGATCCGAATCTATGGGAAGCCATCGAGATTGGATATAGTACACCGGTGGGAGCTGATGGAGTTAAGCTAACATTAGGAGGGATGATGGACGCGCAGAAAGTTAAATACAATGCAGAGAAAAGAGTGTATGCATTGATTACACAGTCTATCCCCAAAGACATATTCCACCAGTACTCAGAAAATAAGCAGTCCAAGAAACTGTGGGATGAGCTAGAGAAGAGGTACGACAGGAATGCTTCGTTGAAGGCAATCAAGGCCAAGGAGTTAAAGAAGGAATTCGATAACTTCTCATCGATGGGTAACGAGAGTTTAGACGACGTCATAGATAGATTCTACCATTTGATGAGCGAGCTGCATACACATGGGGTGGATACTACCATGGAAGAGAAAGTTACTAACTTTGCAGACGGATTGCCTGAAAAGTGGGCTTCATTCGTGTCTAACCTGAGACAGAATGGAATGCTGGCAAAGCTGGATATTAATGACTTCATTCTTAAGTTGAGAGAAGAAGCACTTAGGATGAAGTACAGAGCTCAGAAGTCTTCGTACACTCAAAATCCAGCTTTGTACAACGCCACGCCTCAAGCTAAGACATCTGGAGCACCTCTCCAGACAACATTTGTGTCTAGCTCGTCGAGTCCTTCACATGCTTCTCCTTCAGGATCAGACACGTCAGGGTCTTCTTGTGCCCACTATATTGGATCTGAAGCAAGTGCTACTAAACTGAAGACCGAGAACCTCGGTAATGTGACTGTGGAAGTAGCTCGAGAGCATATGGATCTTTTGGCAACAGTGGTTCATTCATATGATGGACTTGTTGCCGGGAAGATTGGAAACTGCCATCTGGCAGACGAGGACTACGAGCAGGTGGACGAAATGGAGCTTGAGAGGATGGACATAATGTGGGCCTTAGCTAGTGCTGTCCCGGAGGGCGAAGAAGTTTGTTAAAAAGACCGGACAGAACTTGGTAGCTACTAAGGATACCACATTTGGCTTTGACAAAAGCAAAGTGACCTGCTTCAACTGTGGAGAGAAGGGGCACTTCAAGAGAGAATGTGTCAAGCCAAAGAAGATGGGTAACGGGAACCCATTCTCGTCCTTCACTCGCCAAGACAAGCAAGCTTCTAGTTCTACTTTATCAAGCAAGGATTCAAAAGCCTTGACTGCTCATGATGATGAAGGACAGGATTGGAGTTTTAGGTTTGTCTCACCAGGGAAATCAAACATTGCAAGTGTAGAAGATATTGATGATGATTCCGCGAGTGAAGGAGATCTAGCAGTTGAGATAGCGATGTCGTATAGTGAAGAAGCAACTGCAGCCGAGGTCAGTTACAAGCCTAAAGAGGAAACTTCCACGTCAGAGACAGAAAAGACAGAATCACCAGAACCAGAGACATCTGATGCTGCGTTGATGGCTAACTCTTCTGAACCAACTCAGGTAAGTACTACTGACCAAATGTTTGATAATCATGTTTGTTCTGATTGTGATACTTTTAGGAATAACATAGATGAAAAATTTGCTAGGATATTAGATCATAATGATAACTTAGTAAAAGACTTGCAACTGTGCACTGAGGCTAACAGAGTATTAAAACAAAATGAGCATAGTTATAAAGAAAAGATAGACCATTTGACTAAACAGCTTAGGGAAACCGAAGTAGTTGTAACATCCGCCATTTTTCCAAGTTAAAACCCAAACCCGAACTCATTTTGAGCTTCCATTATTAATTTACTTAATAAATGGATCAAATACATTAAATATGTAATCAACTTATTGATTGATAAATAATTATTTTTCATAAAATTATAAAGTTTATTAATCATGTTACAAAAAATAACTAAATGGAAAAGACTTATTAAAACTTATAAAGTTATAAAATGAATTTTAATAAACTTATATAAAGTTTTATTAGTAATTATGAATTTTAAATACTGAAAATAAATAATCAAATTATAAAGTTTATAAGTTTTATAAAAGTTATAAAGATTAACAAATAAATAATTTGATTGATTATTCAAATTGGTTTTATAAAGTCTATAAATATTTTATAAAAAAAGTTGTCAAAATTAGAGTCTTCAAGAATTTAAATTTTAAATTATAATTATTCTTTTATTTATTTAAATTATTTAACTTTATATTTATTTCAAATTCCAATCATAACCCCCTTTTAAAAGACTTATAAATCACCATTAACACCATTCATAACCTCCTCCTAACCTCAAGTATAAAAGCAAGGCTTAGGCCTCACTTTTCATTTGCTCATTCTCTAAAAATCTCACTCTCATATCTTTCTTTCATCTATTGGTTATGAACAATTTGAAAATTTTATTTTACAAGAGATTTCAAGAACTCTTAATACTAAGGTAATCTTTTATTGCTTTTATATTATACATTTTAATCATCCTACCATCCAATTATTTTCATGACTTTATGTTCTTACTATTATTCTTTCTTCTACCAAATCTCTATTTATTTTAATCATTAACATTTTAATAATCACTAACCTTATAACTATCACTAACATCCCTAAATTAAGCTAACAACATACTAACATAAACAAAGAATCCCGTTTGCATATGGACGGCTATGCCGCCGCATTCGGTTATTCAACAAGATTATTGTTCTAAATGATGGCTAAGCCAAAGTATTAGAATATTTTTATAACTCAAATAAAGACTAATATACCATATATTGACATAATAAAATGTCTAACCCGTTTCATGCTTAACGATTTTAAAAGTGCACATAAGTGCCTTACTACAATTCTGGCAGAATATAATGTTACTTCAACCGACCATAACTTGATCATAACAAACTAAATTTAGTAAAATCAGACTCCAATATTAAGTTCATTGAATTACCTTTTCAACGACAGTTTATACGTCTTCAAACTCAATCGGACGACTCAACAATAGCCTTTACAAGATAAGTGCGCATTTCAGCACCTTCTGTCTTGTGCTGCTTGTTTGACCTATTTAAAGATCTTTTCATAAAATTGTTTCTGAATGAAAGTTGTCCGGAAGACTTTGAACTAGTCAAGTATAAATTTTTATAATTTTATGAAACCGTTTGCTATTTTAAAAACCTGTTCAAACACGTATCAAACATTCTGTCCAGAATCTAAAATTGGTACAATAATCGTTTATCAATCTACCTTTCGCTTATTGGTATTCCTAAGCGTCCTAACTTCTCGTAATGAATCCCAAACTCAAGTTATTGTTTCTTTTTATCATTTAGGACATCACCTTTTACTCTTAAACATCCAAGCTTTCTTATGTACTCTACAACCATCACTATTATTGTGAGTTTTCCATGTGAGTATTTCCATACCCCTTTTTGCTTATTTTCACACTTTGGGGTGAAACATGTTACTTATTATCATTGCACTTGTAAACTTATTTGAGACTTGTAATCTTTATGGCAATTCATCATGCAAAGTTGTGGTTAGTTGAACTTTTGTGGTTACCATGTTATGGCGTTATATGTACAATCATTAACTATTGCTAGCCCAGCGAAGTCATAGATCTATGGGCAAGACAAGCCTGCTTTGGTTGATCCAAGTACACTTAGCTGATCGTATAATCTTGTAAACGTTTGAGACTTGTAAAACTTTGTCGAGGTTTGATTGTTGCATTGTTCATAACATCCCTAATCACTTTATTCACTAACTTATGACTTGAATTGCCATCTTTATATAATCTATGTATTAAAAACTATGGAATGCTCACCAACATTTTTATGTTGACCTTTTATTTTTAACATGTTTCAGGAACACCTCAAGTATGTGTTCTACTCTTTGAAGCTTATCACATCTAGGATTGGACCTAGAGATAAAATGGATGATCATGTTGTTTGTAGCATTTGTACATAATGTATTCTTTGTTGAAACTTTTGCTTGTATGTTACAATTGAATCTTATGGTTAATATATTTGGATTTAATAAATAGCGTTATGTGGCTGTGAACAATCGTAACCCTCACATCTCGACGTTTCCGCCGTCAAGGTTGGGGTGTGACAGATTGGTATCAGAGCCCATAACTATAGGGATTTAGGTTATTAGAAATGGTGACCTAGACTATAGTTGCATGAACCTCATAGAAAGATCCTTATACCTTTGTGCTTACATGTTGTTTGCATGCTACATAATGCTATGCCTTTTGTGCAACTTGATGCCTTAGCATAGGATTGCCTTATGTATGCTTAAACTTAGTTACTTGTCTCCCTAAACTTAACTTTGACTCTTTGACCCTCCCCGACAAATGAACTTCCTAAACTTATTCTCAACGACATGTGGAATCTACACTTATCGTCGTGGGTTCAATTCCTTAGACTCTATGTCTAATCTATGAAAATCTCATCAAGGTTTTGATTTCATAAACCAAAGAAATTTGTGTGACACATAGACACCTGTATTCTGGATTTCCTGGCAAAAGGCCTTCGGGCTAAGGCAAGCATATCGTATAAATCTCATTGCGAGACCAGTTATGCTTACCTGGGGATTTCTGGGATGAGTGATAAACTATGGTCAACATACACAAGTCTCTAAGGCAAATGGGTCAATTTACCTTGACGTGTAACGATTCCAAATGGTAATGCGTTACCAAATGGAACCATCCTCTTTGTATCTTAAAAATCCTTGATTTTCTTGAACTGGTTTATCACCAAAGTTTCAATATCTCCTCATTTTAACATATATAATGTTCCTGTTAATATTGAACCCATTCTACATTTCAACTCCTACATTTAAACATCGCTACACGTTGGGCGTTTCATGTATCTATTTCTATACCTTGACCAACGTGTGCATGACTCTTAATATATCCAAAGATATTGGGAATCTAAACCGAATGGCCTTCAAAAATTTAAACCGTTACTTATGGTTCTCAAGTCTTCTTAAGGATGTGTCCCATAACTAAGAACATGAAATGCTGTAGGTGGAATTCCTACATCTCGGGATACTTTGTCTAGGCAAAGTGTAAATGGTGATTTGACTCGATCATTGAATCCATTTACTTGACTCGAAACCCTTGAGATGAGTGATCGCTTATAAGTACGCATGTCTTTAATAAGGTTATGGCTGATCTCATATCTTGAGAAGTCCATGTATTCCCTTCGATTGTGAATCGAATGTTCACATCTCATTATGATGTCGAATCATTCTTGTCCTTGATTTTGCCTTCCTGATTTAAATTATTCAAGATTTGAACACCATCATAACAAATTCTGCTATCTCGAACTTTGATCTTAAGCTTGTAAGCATGATTTTTCCTTTTGTTACATTGATGTAACTTGAAATTTTCTAAATTTCTAATTGATATTATTTTCTTTTCGCTGTTATGTCAAACTTCATACCGTTTGCACCATGGGAGATGCAAGAGTTTGTAAGTCAACCTATAACTAAGAACATTCGTATCTCCTAAATGATCTAACTCATCAAAACAGGGGTGATTCCCTTACTTTGATGATTCTCTATTCGTTTCGATAAATGGATTCCAATCGCGTGTTTTATGAAATTTCATCCTCTGGATTGGGGTGATTTCCTTATTCCGAGGATTGACTTCAATTATTTTCTTTGGAATGGCATTTCACAAATGACATGATCTCACCAAAATAGGATTGAAAACCGTACTTTGGTGACAAATGTCAATCTTCGATTGTTTTTCTTGCTATTATAAAATTCAATCATCAAGATAGGCGTGAATTCATACCTTGATGATAATATCATCTTTATGAATTGTGTTTGTTCAAATGAGACGACTTCATCAAAGTAGGAGTGAGTTCTGGATTTTGATGAAGAAGTTCATCTTGTTATATTTTGTTTTTGTAAAACTTCACTGTTAAGATAGGAGTGATTTCCCTTACCTTAATGGTGAGTTACCTCGTCTTATTTCTATGGATCCTCAACAAGGAGTTGGGATCGAACTTTTTGATTGGTAAGTTAGTGGTCATACCTTGGGAATACACCATCAAGTTAGGAGTGAAAACCACATCTTGATGACTATTCCCATTCTTTGATCTCAAACTTACCAAGGTTTTAAGACTTCAATTGACAAGAAACATGTAATAACTTGAAGTGTGAACACGTTATCTGATTTACCGACGATAGTGTTCCAGCCAGTCAAGTTAAAGCATGAATCTTGAACTCAAAAGGGGTCGTTGTTACTTTGGGGTAACCCTAGTTCCAAGCCTGGAACAGTTAAATTTTAAATCGATTTCTTCTCTCACGCTTTTATATTTCAATTTGACGTTTGATCTAGTTTATGGAACCTTTTTATCGATCTTCATTCTGAGTTATCATCAAAACCTAATTGCATGATGATAACACTCCTAAAACAATCTTTCGTACAAGATAAAATTTATTATAAATTTACGCCATGCCTTTCTGGTTATAGCAATGTACGGTTGTGTTCATGAGTTTGATAAACCGCGTGTGCAAGCTGTACTTGGAAAGCTATTTGTGATTGTCTTCATCATCGATATTCTGAATTATTTAAATTCCAATCCGATCATGAACGATGTCTTTGTTCTTTATACCATTTCTCTTAATGACCATTGAAAATCTTTCTAAACATCTTTCCCTAAAAACTACACTTGTCCCGAAAGCCTATTACAATGATGCTTTCATTCTAAATTGAATCCTTAGTCATAACGAACACGATTCTCGTATCAACGTTAAACTAATGAAACTTTGAAAACCTCAACGATATAGTAAACAAGAATCGATCATCTAAGAACCTTGTTAACGTTAGTTGTTGAAAAGCTCTTATGAATTTCGTATTCCATCCAAAAGCATCATGAACTTATCTCCGAGTCTCGTGTCACCCTAATACTTAGTGCTTCACTCATGGCAAAACCTTCCTAACCGTCTTGAATCGTTTAATATACAAACGTTTATCAATTAAAAATTCTAGATTAGTAATCTTGTACCCTTTGCCAAGAAACACATGAAATCATGAATTATGAAACTTGACAAACTTAAGCATAACAAAACATTATAATTAAAACTTGTTGAATTTAAACGCCTCCAAGAGTTCACCTGCGAACGTGAAATGAAATCCAAGTCTTCTCATCTTCTTGAAACTTGTCTTCTCGTGATTAAATTTCGGGACGAAATTTCTTAAAGTAGGGGAGACTGTAACATCCGCCATTTTTCCAAGTTAAAACCCAAACCCGAACTCATTTTGAGCTTCCATTATTAATTTACTTAATAAATGGATCAAATACATTAAATATGTAATCAACTTATTGATTGATAAATAATTATTTTTCATAAAATTATAAAGTTTATTAATCATGTTACAAAAAATAACTAAATGGAAAAGACTTATTAAAACTTATAAAGTTATAAAATGAATTTTAATAAACTTATACAAAGTTTTATTAGTAATTATGAATTTTAAATACTGAAAATAAATAATCAAATTATAAAGTTTATAAGTTTTGTAAAAGTTATAAAGATTAACAAATAAATAATTTGATTGATTATTCAAATTGGTTTTATAAAGTCTATAAATATTTTATAAAAAAAGTTGTCAAAATTAGAGTCTTCAAGAATTTAAATTTTAAATTATAATTATTCTTTTATTTATTTAAATTATTTAACTTTATATTTATTTCAAATTCCAATCATAACCCCCTTTTAAAAGACTTATAAATCACCATTAACACCATTCATAACCTCCTCCTAACCTCAAGTATAAAAGCAAGGCTTAGGCCTCACTTTTCATTTGCTTATTCTCTAAAAATCTCACTCTCATATCTTTTTTCATCTATTGGTTATGAACAATTTGAAGAATTTTATTTTACAATAGATTTCAAGAACTCTTAATACTAAGGTAATCTTTTATTGCTTTTATATTATACATTTTAATCATCCTACCATACAATTATTTTCATGACTTTATGTTCTTACTATTATTCTTTCTTCTACCAAATCTCTATTTATTTTAATCATTAACATTTTAATAATCACTAACCTTATAACTATCACTAACATCCCTAAATTAAGCTAACAACATACTAACATAAACAAAGAATCCCGTTTGCATATGGACGGCTATGCCGACGCATTCGGTTATTCAACAAGATTATTGTTCTAAATGATGGCTAAGCCAAAGTATTAGAATATTTTTATAACTAAAATAAAGACTAATATACCATATATTGACATAATAAAATGTCTAACCCGTTTCATGCTTTAACGATTTTAAAAGTGCACATAAGTGCCTTACTACAATTCTGGCAGAATATAATGTTACTTCAACCGACCATAACTTGATCATAACAAACTAAATTTTAGTAAAATCAGACTCCAATATTAAGTTCATTGAATTACCTTTTCAACGACAGTTTATAAGTCTTCAAACTCAATCGGACGACTCAACAATAGCCTTTACAAGATAAGTGCGCATTTCAGCACCTTCTGTCTTGTGCTGCTTGTTTGACCTATTTAAAGATCTTTTCATAAAATTGTTTCTGAATGAAAGTTGTCCGCAAGACTTTGAACTAGTCAAGTATATATTTTTATAATTTTATGAAACCGTTTGCTATTTTAAAAACCTGTTCAAACACGTATCAAACATTCTGTCCAGAATCTAAAATTGGTACAATGATCGTTTATCAATCTACCTTTCGCTTTGGTATTCCTAAGCATCCTAACTTCTCGTAATGAATCCCAAACTCAAGTTATTGTTTCTTTTTATCATTTAGGACATCACCTTTTACTCTTAAACATCCAAGCTTTCTTATGTACTCTACAACCATCACTATTATTGTGAGTTTTCCATGTGAGTATTTTCATACCCCTTTTTGCTTATTTTCACACTTTGGGGTGAAACATGTCTACTTATTATCATTGCACTTGTAAACTTATTTTAAACTTGTAATCTTTATGGCAATTCATCATGCAAAGTTGTGGTTAGTTGAACTTTTGTGGTTACCATGTTATGGCGTTATATGTACAATCATTAACTATTGCTAGCCCAGCGAAGTCATAGATCTATGGGCAAGACAAGCCTGCTTTGGTTGATCCAAGTACACTTAGCTGATCGTATAATCTTGTAAACGTTTGAGACTTGTAAAACTTTGTCGAGGTTTGATTGTTGCATTGTTCATAACATCCCTAATCACTTTATTCACTAACTTATGACTTGAATTGCCATCTTTTATATAATCTATGTATTAAAAACTATGGAATGCTCACCAACATTTTTATGTTGACCTTTTATTTTTAACATGTTTCAGGAACACCTCAAGTATGTGTTCTACTCTTTGAAGCTTATCACATCTAGGAGTGAAACTAGAGATAAAATGGATGATCATGTTGTTTGTAGCATTGTACATAATGTATTCTTTGTTGAAACTTTTGCTTGTAATGTTACAATTGAATCTTATGGTTAATATATTTGGATTTAATAAATAGCGTTATGTGGCTGTGAACAATCGTAACCCTCACATCTCGACGTTCCGCCGTCAAGGTTGGGGTGTGACAGTAGTTGCCTTTAACCAAGCTAATGACATCAGGTACTATCTAAACTCCCTAGAAGACACTAAGAAGCATAAGGCAGTTCTAGAAGTAGAAGTAAACTCATTAAAATAGAAACTGCATAGTTGGACTAGTTCTTCACACATAGTTCAACACTTAGTGAGAGAAAGGAATAACGGGGAGGGATTGGGTTACAAAGTGGTTCCACCACCACCTGAGACCTTGATGAACACTAATGTTTATTTTTCACATGCTTCAAGTCAAAAACCAGTTAACCAAAAAGAAAAAGATGTTAAACAGGTTAAAACAGTTAACTTTGTTAAACCAGAGAAAACATCAAAAGAACCAGAGTCAAAACCTAAAGTGAGTGATGTTACTAGAGTGTCACACACTTCTCCACAAAGATAGTTTAATCATAAAGTTGATAGCAGGTCATGCTACAACTGTGGAGAATGTGGACACATTGCTTCCTATTGTCCTTTCTATCAGACACCTAGGAAGAAGATTGAACTTCAGGATTCAAAGCCTAGGTCTTCTAAGAGGAGTTCTTTAACTCCACCTAGAAGAACTAGTGAACCTAAAGTTCAACCTGTAAGCCAGTCGACTGTTTATCACAAACAGGCCTCGCACAAATCTGGCTTATGGAAAGAGAAGTCGTCCTGCGTGTCTGATACTGATGACAAGAAGGAACCTGAGCTACCCTCACCCTCTAAGGGTCAATGGGTGGAATTTATGACGTGTGATGCCTCTGGGAAACCCAAGCCAGTAAAGGCTTGGGTTCCTAACCTAAACTAATTCTTTACTTTGTATGTGCAGGGTGTTCGATACAGTGCTGAAATTAACACGTGGATTGTAGACAGCGGAGCATCCAGGCACATGACAGGAAATAGGGCCCTTTTATCAAACGTCAAGCAAATAAAAGGAGGGCATGTTTTATTTGCTGGAATCAAGGGAGGCTATATCACAGCTCAGGGAGAAGTGGGGAATCAGAAAGTTAAGTTTGATAAGGTGAACTATGTTCAACAACTTCAAAATAACTTACTTTCTGTTTCCCAAATCTGTGATAAGGGGTTTAAGGTTATCTTCGACAACAAGAAGTGTTACATGCTGAAGAAAGACTATGTGATCCCAGAGGACCAAGTTCTGATGACTGCTTCAAGATATAAAGACCTTTATGTCTTGGATCTGTCAACAGCTGCTACAACGGATCATGAGGTTCAGTGCTTTCTATCTAAAGCTACTGAGAAGGATTCCATCTCCTGGCATAGGAGAATGGGACACATTAGTCAAAGGAAGATGAATCACTTGATTCAGAAGGATCTGGTGAGAGGAGTTAATGTCAAAAACTTCCAGCTTCCTGACTTTTGTGTAGCTTGCAAGAAAGGCAAACAGAAGAAGTCTCATAAGGAAAAGAAAGTTCATTCAATAGAACTTCCTCTTGAACTTCTTCACATGGATCTGTTTGGTCCAGTCAGTACAAAGAGCATTGCAGGCGACTTGTACTGTTTTGTGGTCACTGATGACTACTCAAGGTTCACTTGGGTAATGTTTCTGAAATCCAAATCAGAAACATTTGAGTCATTCAAGGAGTTAGTAACCACACTGGAATCTCTCTACAAGCTGAAGGTTAGACAAGTACGCTCAGACAACGGGACGGAATTCAAGAACCAGTGGATGGAGGCATACTGCAAGGAAAAGGGAATTGTGCATCAATTCACTTCCGCCTACACGCCTCAGATGAATGGCGTTGCTGAGAGAAAGAACAGAAGCTTGATAGAGACAGCACGGACTATGCTGGCAGACTCGAAACTACCTATCCAATTCTGGAATGAGGCAGTGGCGAACGCATGTTATACACTGAATCGAGTCCTGATAGTCAAGCGCCACGGAAAGACATGTTATGAGCTACTACAAAGACGCAAACCGAATTTGGAGTATCTTGAACCATTTGGCGCGCCGTGCACACTTCTGAAGAAGACACAAGAAGGCAAATTCAACGAGAAGGAGGATGAAGGAATCTTTCTAGGATACAACATACCGAACAAGCGAGTTTACAACAACTCAACGGGTCTTGTAGAAGTGTGGTGTAATGTTGACGTTCAGAGATATACCACACCACCTACTGGCAAAGGACCCGCCTACTTCTTCGACTATGATGGATTCTTCAAGTCTTCAACATCCCTCTCTCTCCCTCGGATGATGAGTTAGCTACTAGGATGATGTATGATATCTTGAATACACCATCTAGCTCACAGGGAGAATCATCTACTCAGTCAGGGGGAGTAGTCGATGACAGTAATTCCTCCTCTGAAGATGAAGCTGAAGAAAATGACCAGAACAGTCAGGAGGAATAGGTTCCAGTTCCTGAAAGTCCACAAGCATCTACCAGTGATGCACCTTCGACTTCGGAACCTCAAACTCCAACTACCTCAGATGCAGAACCAAATGTTCATAATCTTGGCTCTAAGGTAGCTGTTCCTACTACTCCAGGATCACGACTAAACGTCTATCATCCCCTAGACAATGTCATTGGGGATGTCAGATCAGGAGTACAAACCCGAAATCAGCTTTATTCAGCTGATTACGCCTCGGTTATGGAGAAGGGTTATATTCATGATGGTGCTTATCGGTGTTTTGTCTCGCAGTTTGAGCCAAAATATGTCAGTGATGCACTAAATGATGAGGCGTGGGTGAGTGCCATGTAAGAAGAACTTCTTCAGTTCAAGAAGTTAGGTGTATGGACTCTGGTTGATAGACCTAAAGGTGCTAAAGTTATTGGCACCAAATGGGTCCTGAAATGCAAAAGGATGACCAAGGGGTCATTATCAGGAACAAAGCTCGATTGGTGGTTCAGGGTTTTCGCCAAGTCGAGGGAATTGACTACAATGAGGTGTTTGCACCCGTGGCAAGGATGGAAGCCATTCGTATCTTCCTTGCCTATGCATCGTACATGAGGATTAAAGTCTACCAATTAGATGTGAAGAGTGCATTCCTTCATGGGGAAATCAGAGAAACAGTCTATGTCAGTCAACCCGAGGGATTTGAAGATCCTTATCATCGAGATAGAGTTTACAAGCTCGACAAGGCTTTATACGGGCTTCATCAAGCTCCAAGAGCCTGGTATGAGAAACTCTCGACTCATCTTGTGAAACACGGCTTTCGCAGGGGAGTCATTGACTGCACGCTGTTTATTAAAGAAAAGGATGGCGACCTACTGCTCGTACAGATCTATGTTGATGACATAATCTTCGGTTCAAAGAACGAAGAGTTATGCAAAGAGTTTGAAGCATTATGAAGAAAGAGTTTGAGATGAGTGCTATGGGGGAGATGAAGTTCTTTCTCGGGTTACAGGTGGATCAGACACCAAATGGGATCTTTCTACATCAGACCAAGTATGTGGGAGACATTCTCAGTCGCTTTGACATGGAGAATGCTTCTGCTGCTGGGACTCCACTTGCTACGAATCACGACATAGCACCTGATGAAAATGGAGATCTTGTAGATGCCATGATGTACCGAGGAATGATTGGATCCCTCATGTATCTCACTGCCTCAAGACCTGATATCATGTATGCTACATGTTTATGTTCTAGATATCAGGCTAAGCCTAAGGTCAACCATCTGATCGGGGTCAAGAGGATTTTTCGTTATCTGAAGGGTACACCCACACTTGGGTTGTGGTACCCTCATGATGATGACTTTGAGCTTACCGCGTATAGTGACTCGGATTACGGGGGCTGCAAGATGAACTACAAGTCTACATCAGCAGGGTGTCAATTCTTTGGGAGAAGACTAGTTACTGGCAGTGTAAGAAGCAGACATCGGTTGCATTGTCATTCTGTGAAGCCGAATATGTTGCTGCTGCAAGTTGCTGTTCACAAATCATCTGGATTCAACAGCAAATGCGGGATTACGGTTTAAAGTTCTCTTCTACTCCTATTTTTGTTGATAACTCTGCTGCAATTGCAGTAACTAAAAATCCGGTCCAACATCCTAGACCAAACATATCGGTATTAAATACCATTTCATAAGAGACTGTTTTGAAAAGAACTTAATTGATGTGGTAAAAATTAATACTGATTTTCAACGCGCTGACCTCTATACTAAAGCCTTTGATAAACCACGTTTTCAATATTTGTTAGAGGTCAACGGTGTTAAAAAGAAAAGTGAGGTTATTCCTGATGATGATAATGTGTAGTCCGATGTAGTTTAGTTAAAGTTTTCTTTTTATTTTATTTTATCTGTTTATTTTAGTCTGTTTAAATTAAACTCATGTTATTTTGCTGTTTATTAAAATCCTAAAATAATTAAACCAGTAATGATTTTAGTATTTTAGGGGGAGAATATGTCAGCAAGTAACATTAAAAAAAAACGAGGGAGAAGGAGTGGACAGCTGATATAAGGTAGATCGTATCTGTGATACCGATTCAAACCCTTTGGAAAATGATAGTACACAGGAACAAATTAAGAGGGACTTTAAAATTTAATGTTAGAAAAGATGCAAACAAATTCAAAGTATAAGTCTGTGTAGTCTAAGCAATATAAAAGGAAAGATGATAGAAAAACTGGTAACTCCTAAGGTAACACAAAGAAAGTAGACCTAGAGGTTGCTAGACCACAAATGATATGTCGGTATATTCAACACAATAGATGATTAGACCTGACTGGTGATCTCAAGATCAAACTAAGTTGTTCAACTGACTGTGGGCTTCATCTTATCACTGGTTAACACAATCAACAATATTCCAATAAGGGGTAATGAGCATGTAAACGCCACAAATGTGTGCGGATGACCATAAATAGAGCAAAAAAAAAATGAAAGACAAATGCTATAAAGCTAATGACTTATGTTGTTGGTGCATTTTGTGCAAAATAAATAAGCTGCTCTAACAAGGAGATAGGTTATGTGCCTCTCTGCTGTGCGATGGCACTGACCTGAGGATAAGCATAACCTAGATATTCTAGAATTCATTGTTGTTTGCCGCCTCTCTGCTGTGCGATGGCACTGACCTGAGGACTGGCTTCTCTTTGAAAGCTCTAAGATAGTCTCTTCTTGTAATAAATACCCATAGACCGCTCAAAAGCTCCTGAGGAATGTTGATTACCATATAAGTGTGGGATCCACAAATGTTAGTTGAAATAATTAAACCTAAAACAGTCACCAGTCTGTGTCAAAAGTCTGTGTATGGATTTAAGTGGACAAACATATTGACAATCATTGTGGCTGCAATTCTTGAAAGTTCAAATCAATGTGGTAATCTAAGAGTTCCAGTATGATTTCCTAAAGTTGCTAACTACTCTGGATGAACACCAAGAATTGAGCATCAAAAGATTTTGATAACAAGTCCCAACTGATTTGACTTGCCTGTATGATTCCAAAATTGAATTGGTCCAGGTGTGATCAATCTAAGTTGAAGCTATCTATTCCGGAACCAAATAGTAGATTTCCATCTTAGGATTTATCTCTCACAAAAAGCCAAAAACAAGTCCTGTTTTGTTTCTTTAGTTTAAATTTTCTAATTTAGTTAGTTGTTTTAGTTTGTTTGTTTGTCGGACTACATCAGGAAAATCAGTAAGGAATCAACTCACTAAAAGGGTCATGTCTGAGATGACCACATGTGCTTTAAAAGTTTAAAACAGTCACGTCTGAGGTGACAAAGTGTTTAAAAGGGTCACGTCTGAGGTGACTAAATTGTTTAAAAGGATCACGTCTGAGGTGATCAAAAGTTTTCAAGTTAAAATGATCATGTCTGAGATGATCAAAAGCTCATAACGTTAATTTCAAAAATTAAAAGGGGTTTAAATGTTAATATTCAAATTGGCAGAAAATTTAATAAGTATGACCCATTCGCACGAATGGACCATACGTATGGACTAATCATACGAATGGAAGCCATTCGTACGAATGGACCATGAGTATGGACCATCCAACCGAATGGCCCATACGATTGGCCCAGTCGGATGCTTAAGGGAGAACGAGTGAATCAGTCGCACGACTGAGATCCAGTCGGACGACTGAAGAAGGGCGACTGACCCAATCGCACGACTGAGTCCCACTCGCACGACTGAAAGGTGCGTATGAGCTCAGTCGCACGATTGAATCTAGGGTTAGTATAAATAGAGGGGGAGTCGGTCGCAGAGACTCACCACCCTCAAAGTAACCCTAAATCGCACGACTTAACGCCACTCTGCCCAAATTTCATTTGATCTCTAAAACCCCCCGTTTCTTGATTACTGATCATATACATCGACTTTACAGGTAATTTGCGGTGAAGAGAAACCATAATAACGTTCAATTTGACACCAGATCTGGAAAATCAGATCCGAAAATTAACCGAGACTTAAGTGGCTTAATAACCTAACTAAACGACTCAAACAGATGAAATTAAAGACGTTAGGTGTTACAAGAATGTATTGCGAGTCAAATGAACCAGATAACGATGTCTAAAACTCAAAAGTGGTGAAAAGTGAATTTGAATTGAACAGTCAGTATATCATGCGAATGGACAGGTTGATGAATTCAGTCGCACGACTGAAGGGTGCGAACTGCTTAACCGCACGACTGAACCATGCGTATGAATTTCAGTCGCACGACTGGTGTAACCGCATGAGGTTACATACGCATGAGTCCAGTAGCACACTCAGTCGTACGCATGGGATCATGCGCACGACTGAATCCCAGTCGCACGACTGATCTCAGTCGCACAACCTCAATCGCATGACAGAAAGATTTTCTTCAAGTTTAAGTGTTTCATGACGTTCTTAGCCAAAGGTACTAATGTTTATTTTGATTTGTGTTACAGATGGCGAGTCGATGGACTATGAGCACGAAGCATAACATATGTGCTCATCTGGATTTGACATCCAGAAACGCTGCTGATTTCTCGGGCATCATCACATTTCTACTGAGATCGAGGATTGCACATGCCATTTCTACTCCTTGCACTCCTTATAGGTCCGTTCAGTAGGCCTTCTGGGAAGGCGCTACAGTTGATAGATCCTCTGAGCCTCACTGCATCAGAAGTACCATCTTTGGAGAGGCTATTACTATCTCAGAAGAGGATCTAAGGATTGTTTTACAGTTGGGAGATGACTCTGATTGTCCGACTCGATTACACCCCCTCACAGTCAGAGGATGCTTTCTGAGAGCCAAGTACTCTGGGGACATCAATGCTGGGGTACTCAACAAGAGTAACCTCTGTCCCCAGTTTAAGTATCTTGCGCATGTGCTACTTAAGTGCATAGCTTCCAGGAAGGGAGGTTTTGATGAGCTATCTGATCAGATACAGAACGCGTATGCTGCGTTGGTGCTGAACCACCCGTTCAGCTTCTCCAAGATGATCTTCACCTACCTGGTGGAGAACATTGAGGGGAAAGGGAAGGAGGGCTTCTGCATGTATCCGAGGTTTATGCAGATGATTATAGATCAGAAGCTTCCCTCCCTGCCGAAGGAGAAGGAGGATGCGGTAGTCCTCGAGGTGATGGATGACACTACCTTGGGGAGGATGAAGGTGTACAGGGGAAGCAAGTGAAACCCCTTGTCAGGAGGTTGTTTGGGCATCTGGCCCGGGAAGACTACGTGGTGCCAGCCAAGAGAAAGTGGCGCCACGATGATAGTGATTCTGATGTGGAGCAGATTGCTCTACCCACTCATGACTCGGATGATGATGATAGTGGGGACGCTGGGGACGATATGCCTGCTCCACCGAGAGGCACTGTGTCTGATGTTATACCCCCAGTGTCTGCCCCAGCTGGAGATGTTGCCGAGTCAGCTGGATTTCATCAGGATTTCGTTCATGGTGCTGAGGAAGAGGAGGAGTCTGACGAGGAGCCCCTAACGCGAACTGTGGGAAGCAAAGTTGTTCCCACAGAACATGGGCTAAGGGTGGTTGGTGAACACTCGAGAGACTCCAGAGAGACTGATACTGACCCGAGTTATGCACCGGGTTCTGCAGGCAGGGTTGTAGGGGGAGCATCCACCTCCACAGGGACGAGGAGGAAGAGGATGGCTCAGCCCCATGGTCTGAAGAAGAAGAAGCGTCGGTTGACCTTCGTTACCACCATAGCCTCTACTTTTACCACCACCACTACCACTTCCACAGCTATACCATCCACCACCACAGCCACCACATCTACCACAGCCACCATCACACCTCCCACCACAGTACAAATTCCATCCACCACCATATCCTTTACTCCCACATCACCTCCACCATTTCACCGACTTATCTTCACTACAGCCACCACCACCACAACCTCACACCAAGCAGGACCTTCAGCCCATCCCTCACACCCTTATGGATCACCTCTACCTCCAATCGGGGTAGAGGAACAGCTGTCAGCGCTCAACAGGATGGTGATGCGCTTACTAGTTGCAGATGAAGAGAAGGCTGCCCAGATCCGCCAGCTTGCCGACCTGACTGCCGCACAATCTCACCAGATGGCAGAGCAGGCTCGAGTAATAGAGCAGCAGGCCAGCTGATGGATGCACAGCGCGTAGAGATGTCCCAACTCCGGGAGCAGCATGCCCAATCAGCTAAAAGGATAGAGGAGTTGGAGACCACCAACAAGACCATCATGCTGCGGCTCAAGGATCAAAGGACGAGCCCTTAAGATCAAGGAAGGAGATGGAGATGATGGAGATGATGGTGATGATGAGGATGAAGATGATGATGAGGATGAGGAAGATGATACAGAGGAGGATGAGGAAACCGAAGAAAAGACAAGAGGAGAAGGAGGATGATGATGATGCAGAAGGAGGGATGCAACTACAATCGGCCTCTGCTTCAGGTCAAGAGAGGAGGTCAAAGAACAGA
>JACVEC010000086.1:0-46692 GCA_025215565.1 Flaveria ramosissima | reverse complement strand
CTTTTCCACTAAAAACTAGTGGGTTGCACGAGTTGAAGTGTGAAGGTGCAAGTTACGGTTGTTCCCTGTTGATTGTTCCCATTTTGATTGTTGCTATTGTCTCCATTAGCACCACTATTGTTCCCGTTGGTGTTTGTTGTTGTTGCTATTAGCCATTAGTGTGCTATTAAGTTCAGCAACCATAGTCGGAAGAACGGCAGCCATTTGTCGGGCAATCATGGCAGCCAGCTTACGGTCGGAACTTCCACGCTTTCCATGGTGACGAGACATGCTGGATATACAAAATGAGTTAGTTACAGGAGCGGGGATAACAAAGGATAGTAGTTTAACAAAGATAAGCTAAGGTTATAAGGTACACGGGATGTTTCCATTTGGTAACGCATTACCATTTGAAAACGTTGACACGTCAAGGTGAATTGACCCATTTATCTTAGAAATTGTGTATGTTGACCATAGTTTATCACTCATCCCAGAAATCCCCAGGTAAGCATAACTAGTCCCGTAGGATTTATGCGATATGCTTGCCTTAGCCCGAGGGCCTTTTGCCAGGAAAAACCAGGATACAGGTGTCTATGTGTCACACAATATTTCTTAGGTTCATAGAATCAAAACCTTGATGAGATTTATATAGATTAGACATAACGTCTAAAGATCCAAGTCATAACATAAGCATAAGATTCCACGTGTCGACGAGAGAATAAGGTTAAGAGAGTTCATGTTCGGGGAGAGTCAAAGAGTCAAAGCTAAGTTTAGGGAGACAAGTAACAATGTTTAGGCAATCCTATGCTAAGGCATCAAATTGCACATAAGAGGCATAGCATTATGTAGCATGAAAAGTATATAATTTACAAGATAGAAATATAATTCTATAAGGTTCATGCATACTATAGCCTAGGTCACCATTTCTAATAACCTAGATCCCTATAGTTATGGGCTCTGATACCAATCTGTCACACCCCAACCTTGACGGCGGAACGTCGAGGAGTGAGAGTTAAGATCGTTCATAGCCACATAAAGCTATTAATAAACCAAATATAAATTAAACATAAGTTTCAATTGTCACATTACAATCATAAGTTTCATAGAAAATAAAAACATAACATAGAATGTAACAAATCATTCTATTTTATTTATTAATCTAGGTCCATTCCTAGATGTGCAATCTTCAATGTGTAGATAATCAAACTTGGGCGTTTCCTGAAACATGTTAAAAATAAAAGGTCAACAATAATGTTGGTGAGCATTCCATAGTTTTTAATACATAAGTATATAAAAAGATGGCAATTCAAGTCATAAGTTAGTGAATATAGTGATTAGGGATGCTATGAACAATGCAACAATCAAACCTTGACAATGTTTTACAAGTCTCAAACGTTAAAAGTATATACGATCAGCTAAGTGTACTTGGACCAACCAAGCAGGCTTGTCTTACCCATAGATCTATGACTTCGCTGGGCTAGCAATAGTTAATGATTGTACATATAACGCCATAACATGGTAACCACATAAGTTCAACTAACCACAACTTAACATGATGAATTGCCATAAAGTTTACAAGTCTCAAATAAGTTTACAAGTGCAAAGTATATGTTAACATGTTTCACCCCAAAGTGTGAAATAAAATAAAAAGGGGGTATGGAATACTCACATAGAAAACTCACAATGCACCTAAAATAAATATATATTTACAAGGTTAAAGTTTAATTGTAAGATTTGACATTATAACGCGAACTAGGGTTTCGATGGGGGTTTGGAGCTTGTCAAATAATTAAGTTTAACAAAATGGAAACAATTATATTTATTGAACTCAAAGAAATTTGTTACATATTATGCAAAATCATGTGTGAAATATAATATCTATAACAATTTGTATACATAATGATTAAATAAATATATAGTAATCTCAATTTAAAACAATATTTGATGATATTGGATGAAATAATATTTATGTGAACAAAATATCATCTAAAGTCTACTTCTTATAAAATTGGACTATTTATATCTCTTTTTAGAATATTTAATAAAACTTAGAAGTATTTCTTTTTAAATAAACAATTTACAGAAAATGTTCATATAATTTAGAATACTCAAATTTATCAAATGATTTTTTTATAATTTTTAGAATTTTTAGTATTTGATTTAAAGGCCAAAAAGACCAAAAAAAATTGCAGGAGGTTCTAATTTGATGTTTGGGTTTGTTTCAGGTGTAATTGAATGTTGCAATCGATTAACGTTTGATAGATGATTATTTAGGTGAGTTTATTAGATTATTATTAGGTTTTAATGCACGAACGGCTATGAATAATTAAGTTGCTTCGGTTATGTACTCGATTAGTGTCGAAACCGATGTTTTAAACGCAATTAATCCATGAATTCATGTTCGAACGTGTTCACGAACGGTTTGGGAACGGTTTCAGAACAAGAAAAGATGAAATTATGCGGTTTGGGGGATCGCCGGACTTCGGCCGAAGGGTGGCCGGAGTCCGCCGGAATTGCGGGGAGAGAGAAAGAGTTTTAGTGGTTTGAGTTTTCGTTTTTAGACATTCAACCCCTGTATTTTAATTGTTTATCATTTCATGTTAAAACATCCTTTTAATGTTTCAAAATTGGCAATAAAACCCCTAGGCTTCTTGAAACCTTTTAAGTTTATTAAGTCTTGCATATTATTATTATTGATAATATTATGATTATTATTTTTCTTAGTTATTATTATTATTATTATTATTATAACTTGCTAGTATTATTAATAACATAATTATTACTCTTATAAAAAGTTATTATTGTTATTATTTTCATGATTATTATGATGTTCAATTTTAATAGATAAACTATAATCTTTTTACACTAAAGAATTAAATACCAACTAATAAACAATCACAAATAGCCCCAAGCTTCATGAAAAGCATAAATAGTCCTTATAAGAATAAACGACGTTAACCAAAATTACAAGATGTCACATCACCTTTGATACTGATATTCAGTATGGTGATCATACACCCAGGTCTTTGTTCACACAAAACAGAGGGAGTATGATTTGCAAAGATAGATAGTATAAAGTGTTTTACATAGTGTGTTTAGATGAATGATTTGATCATATTAGGATAAGACTCACTTTGTTTTCTCAAAATGAAGTTTCCCACAGACAATTATTATAGTATTATGTTTTGCATGCACTAAGTTTTGTTTCCACTCAAGATGAACCTACTCACATATCAAGAAACTTGTTGAGATATATTGTATTTGTTTATGCAGAATAGGCAAAGCTATAGTGTACTATCATTTCCCATGCATAAGTCATACTGATGCATTATTGCACACAGCATGTTGTTTGTTTAGACTTGATTTAATCTAAGTAATCATACCTAAAGACTCAACCAGAAAATTAAATCTGACTGAATCAAAGGCTTTAGTGAATAAATCAGCAAGCTGATTTGATGTATCTACTTTGACTAACTTAATCAATCCTTTTCTGAGCAATCTCTCAGAAAATGATACCTAATCTCTATATGTTTTGTTTTACTATGTTGCACAGGATTAGCAGTGATAAACAGCAGCAGAATTGTCTATATAGATTGAAGTTTGAAGAAAGTTGTAACCATAGTCAAGCAATTGGTTTTGTAACCAAAGTACTTGAGAACACCCAGCTGAAGCAGCAATGTACTCAGCCTCAGCTGTGGATACAGAAATATTTGTTTGTTTCTTGCACTGCCATGACACTAGCCTGGGTCCAATGAATTGACATCTACCGGTTGTTGATTTTCTATTGCTGTTACATCCACCATAGTCACTGTCTGAGTATGAGTAGAGTGTAAAGTCTCCATCCTTGGGATACCATAGACCAAGTCCTGGTTTTCCCTTGAGGTATCTGAAAATTCTTTTGACAGCATTGAGATGTGACTCCTTTGGATCAGATTGGTACCTAGCACATACACACACAGCAAACATAATATCAGGTCTACTGGCAGTTAAGTACATAAGTGAACCTATCATAGATCTAAATAATTTTTGATCAATAGATTTTCTAGTGGGATCAGGAGCAATCTTATCAATTGTTGATGCTGGTGTTTTGCATGAGGATACTTCAGCAAGATTGTATTTCTTCAGTATTTGATGTATGTATTTTTCTTGATTGATGAATATTCTATATGCTTTTTGATGAACTTGAAGGCCAAGGAAGAATGTTAATTCACCCATTGAGCTCATCTGAAATTCAGATTTCATCAGTTCTTCAAAATTCACACACAATTTCTTATTAGTTGATCCAAATATAATGTCATCAACATATACTTGAACTACTAAGAGATATTGATGTTCTTGTTTGAGAAAGAGTGTCTGATCAATAGTTCCTCTTTTGTAGCCATGCTTGAGTAAGAAAGATGATAGTGTTTCATACCATTTTCTTGGTGCTTGATGAAGACCATATAAGGCTTTATCTAGTTTGTATACCCTGTGAGGATAATAAGGATCTTCAAACCCGGGGGGTTGAGACACATAAACTTCCTCATCAATTTTCCCATATAAGAATGCACACTTGACATCCATTTGATACACATTAAATTTCTTGTATGATGCATATGCCAAGAACACTCTTATTGCCTCAATTCTTGCAACTGGTGCAAAAACTTCATCATAATCTATGCCTTCTTCTTGAGTGTATCCTTGTGCTATCAACCTTGCTTTGTTTCGGACAATAATCCCTCTATCATCCAGTTTGTTTTGTATAGCCATCTAGTTCCAAGAGGATGTTGACCTTCAGGTAAATCAACAAGAGACCATACTTTTTGCTTTCTGAACTGTTGAAGCTCTTCTTGCATAGCTTCAATCCAGCTATTGTCTTTTAAAGCAGGTTGTAATGTTGGAGGCACCACTTGAGAAAGAAAACAGTTGAAGAGACAAAGGTTGGCTGTACCACTTTGGCTCCTTGTAGTTCTCTTTTCAGGACTTCCAATGATATTGTAAGTGGATGAGACTTATGAATTCTCATTGAGGGAGTTGACTGAACTGGAATGGATGATTCCAGATTAGTCATTTCCATTGCCTCTAACTGATTCATCTCAATTTGAGAATTCAAGAAATAATCAAATTGAGTCTTTGTTGATTGAGCTACAGAAGTATCTGCAATTGGATTTTGCTCTTCCGCAGGAACTTCTGCGGAAGTATTTGTTCTTCCGTAGGAGCTGCTCCGGATACATTTTGGTCTTCCGAAGGAACTTCTCCGGAGGTATGATGATCTTCCGAAGGAACCTCTCCGGATGCATTTTGGTCTTCCGAATGAATTTCTCCGGATACATGCTGATCTTCCGAAGGAACTCCGGATGCATTTTGGTCTTCCGAAGGAATTTCTCCGGATATATGCTGATCTTCCGAAGGAACTCCGGATGCATTTTGTTCAGTTCCACATGTAATATCTGCTTCTGCTGAAGTATTTTCACCTGAAGATGGATGTATCCTTGGGGGATCAGCAGATAAAGTTACTTCAGTCATAATAGGTGGAACAAATGGATAGCATACTTCATCAGATCCTGCATTGTCAAATGATCATAGTTAAAAGATTTAGACAAAGCATCTATGTCAAATAACCATGATGAACCTTTAACTGACTTAGTAAACACATTTTCATCAAAAGATACATTAGGGGTCTCTTCCACAATGTTATGTTGTGGAAATACACTCTATATGATTTTGATGTTGAAGAGTATCCAACAAAGAAACCATCATATGTTTTTCTGAAAATTTTCCTAATGACTCTTTTATGTTCAAAACAGTTACTTGACATCCAAATACTCTTAGATATCCTATGTAAGGTTTTCTTTTAAATAGAAGCTCATAAGGAGTTTTATTATGTTCTTTGACAATTAATGTTCTGTTTTGAACATTGCATGCAGTATTCACAGCCTAAGCCCAAAAGGTAATAGGTAGTTGTGAATCAGCTAGCATTGTTCTTGCTGCTTCAATGAGAGTTCTATTTCTTCTTTCAGCAACTCCATTTTGTTGTGGAGTCCTTGGTGCACTGAATTGTCTTGCAATACCTTTGCTCCTGCAAAAAGAATCTAGTTCAAAGTTGACAAATTCAGTACCATTATCACTCCTGAAAATTTTGACTTTTGTATAAAGTTGATTCTCAATCTTGATGACAAAGTCCATTAATGTTTCTGATGTTTCACTCTTTGTTTTAAGAAAAAGACCCATGTAAATCTAGTGAACTCATCAACTATCACCAAACAATATTGCCTTTTTCCAATGCTCATTACATTGGTTGGGCTAAAAAGATCCATGTGAAGCAATTTGAGTGGTGTGTGTAGTTAGTATTGATTGTTTTTGGTTTATGTGACACTCTATGTTTTTTCCTTTGTAACAAGAAGAACAATGAGTTGAGCAATGAAACTCTTTATTTGGTAATCCAATGAGCAGGTCATGTTTCACCAATTTATTCATGTTCTTCATGTTAGAATGAACAAGCCTTCTATGCCATAATTGTGACAAATCTTCTGAAAGTTTAGATATTAGGCAAGTTTCATGTTTTGTGAGAGAAGTGTTGTTCATATCCAAAACATAAGTGTTTCCTTTTCTTGCTGCTTTGAGGAGAATCCAATCTTCAGGGACACTAAATCCTGGCTTAAGAATGTAACAGTTAGTGTCATCAAACAATGTAGTGTAGTTTTGATCACAGATTTGAGATACACTAAGTAAATTATACTGTAAGTTTTTACAGTAATTTACTTTATCAAATTTAAGTACACCATTAGTTATCATTCCTTCACCAACAATTTTACCTCCTTTTTATCCCCACCAAATGCCACATAAGAAGCATTTTTATGTTTAAAATCATGGAGAAGAGAACAGTTCCTGTCATATGCTTGGAACAACCACTGTCAACATACCACATGTTGTCAGCTCTCCAATATTGTTCCTGCAATCAGAAATGAAAATCAGTTAGAAGTGACAACCCAAGTCTTAGTGATCTTGGGTTTATCAACAGGATCTAAAACAGTTATTCTTTCATGAACAATTTTTGAAGTTTCAGTTTCAGATTTAATTGATTCATTCTGATTTGATTTAGATGAGGATGATTCTGCTGAATTTGATGTTGATGAAGTAGATTCATGATTCACATTGTCTGCTTTACTTAGAGTAACTTCATTTGTTTGAGTCTTTTGTTTTGACACTGAACCTTTAAATGTTTCACTATCTTTTGTTTTTGAAAGAGGTATATGAATGCCTTTGTCAAATTTATCAAAGAATGAATCATCATCCTTGATTCTTGTCTGACAAATCTACTCTTTTGTGTGGTGTTTTTGACTGTTGAAAAGATGGTCTTTTCCGCAGTATATGAACACTTGATGCTGATTTGTCCTTTGGTTTTGCTTTTGATTTTTGTTCAAACTTCTTCAGTTTTGAGCTCTTTGCAGAATCCGTAGATTGAGAATCTGATTCAGATTTGTCTGATTCTTTCTTCTTTGAGCTTTTTGTCTTGTACTTTTGTTGAAATAACATTCCTGTGTGGAATGATTATTTTTGTTGCAGATAGAACAATGTTTGTTGAAGTAACAATCAGTAGTCATATGATTGTTCATATTGCAAATAGAATAGTAGCTGCTGAAGTAACAGTCTTCAGTGTTGTGATTTTTCATGTCACACCATTTGCAATACTTTTCTTCTGATTCTTTCTCAGAATCATTCCTTTTGTTTGCTGATCTTTGTTGTAGCTCTTTCTTCTTTAGCTTTGAATGTGCTTCACCTTTTTCAACTTTGTGCACATTTTGATTGTTTGGGGCAGAATTTCTTTCCGTAGATCAGCAGCTGAAGTTTTCTTGTTCAGTTGATGATCTACTGAAGCCTTTTTCTTTCCTTTGAATTTTCCTCTTTCCTCAGTGATGACAGATTCATCAGTTAATTTCTTGGAGGAGTCTTGCATACTTAGTTCTTGAAGACCTTCATTCAATTGAGCTATCCTCTTGCAGATGGTCTTCAGCATGTTTCTTTGTTTAGAAGGGTATGGCAACTTTGTTTCTTCAAGCACTTTTGGGATATGGGCTTTCAGTTGAAAATTTTTACCAGTGCTTGTTTGATCAACATCATGTTCATCAGAATCATCCAAGTCATCACACTTATCATAATCAAATTCTGAATCATTTTGATCTAATGATTCTGATTCAGATGATTCAGTTTCACTCACCTCAACTTTATCATTAATTTTAGTTTTAGTTGAATCTTTTTCAAACTTAGTGCCAGGCACAAAATGATTTGACAGAGTGTTTGTCATTGTTGTAGGTAAGGATGTGTAATTATCATTTATAGGTGGTGCAACCGCATTATAACCCAACCCAGACATTTTCTTTGATTCAATATGAGAATTTAGTAATTTCTCATATTGCTGAGATGATAATTGAAACTTCCGAAGTTTCACTTCAGTTGATGCATGATCAGCCATGGATTTTGTTAAGGAAGTGGTCAAATGCTCAACTTGGGCTTTTAGGCTATAATTTTCAGAAACAAATTTTTCTAAATCCTTTTGCAAGGAATTAATTTTTATTTGATATAATTTATGTTCTCTAACATGGGATTCATTCAAAATCATTATTTCTTTTACTTTATCAGCCAATTGTTGAGCATGGACTCTATATCGTTCAACTTCCTCAACACAAGTTGATGAACACAATCTTTCTTTTACCTCTTTTGCCATTGGGGGAACTGTTTGATCCATATGGGCCATCAAAGCTTGATTCTCTTCCAAAACTTCCTTCTCATACAAACTCCAGTCACACGTTCCATCTTGAAGTATGATCAGCCCTGACTCCTTGAGTTACTAGGTCCTGCTGATTCTTTGGTGGCTGGTGGGGAAGCATTGATCAGTTGAGATTGCTTGTGCAGAGGTCTTTGAGAAGATTGTTGATTTGCTTGAATCTGATGTTGTTGATGCTGCTGATGTTGTCTCATCTCTGGATAAGACTGTTGATTGCATTATCTTGAGAAATGTCCATAGAGATTGCATTTGTAGCATCTCACTTTTGATTTGTCAACACCAATCTTTGATGTTTTGCTTGCTGAAGCCAAGTTCTTATTTCTCCTGAGATATTGCTTAGCTCTATAAGCAATCATGGTCATCTGCCATTGTAGATCCATCTCTTCCACTACATCTGGAGGTAGTTCTTCTAAGTCTTGTTGGCAGATATTGGCTGATGTTAGAGAGCTTCCCAGATATGCTTGAAAACTTGAGCTAAAAGCTGCAAAGGCTGCTCTTTGTTCTTCAGAGTCCAATATCACAGTTATTTGTTCTGACTGATTTGCTGAAAAGGAAGACTTAGCTGTTGCTGCAGTTGTATCTTGTCTATCAGTAGTTCTTCCTTTATTCTTTTGCTGCTTGTCTTGAGATGATTTCTTTGAGGGTTTTGAAGCATAGAAGCTAACTTCCTCCTCATCATCACTCCTAGCACAAGAGCTATCACTTTCATTGTTTGAAATAAATGCACTTCCTACATTATTTGTTCTTTGGAGTGATAGGGTGAGACATGAGTTCTCACACTCTTGTTTCTTGATTTTCGTCCATTTCAAGAGCTTCCACTTTTGCAACCAGAGTATCTAAGCCAGTTGCTTTCAGATCTATAGTGTTCTTGAACATGGACACAGTATGCTTCCAACTTTCTGGCAAAGTGTGGAGCATTTTCTTGTTTAATTCCTCACTAGTATACTTCAAGTCTAGAATATTCATCTCAGTGACTAACTGCATGAATCTATGAAGTTGCTGAGTAATTGATTCACCCTCAATATGATGAAAAGTTTCATATTGTGATCTGAGGGTGTCTCTCCTTATACTTCTTATCTCATCACTCCCTTCGCAGAGAGTGTGAAGTATCTTCCATAAGGAGTGTGCTGTTTTATAGTTCTCACACCTGATTAATATCTCTTCAGGTAAAGCCATACTAAGCAAACTGTATGCTTTTATATCGACTTTAACCTTTTTGACATCATCAGGTGATAGATCTTTCGTACTGATTGGTTGATTTTTGTCATTATAATCCGGCCCAAGAGTGGATGGAAATAAGGACCTTCAGTGATGGAAATCCACAAGTCAGAATCAGTATAGTTTACATGATTCCTGAACTTGATTTTCCAAGACTTGAAATCTGCTTTTGTTTCCAACTTCGGAGGTTGGTAAGATGAACCATTGAAGTTGCTCATGATGTTAACAAGATCTGCTATTCAATTGATTTGAATATAGAAACAAGTTAATTAAAAACGATTGCTGGTAAACGAAATCAAACACAATTAAAACACAACTAACACTGATAGATCGATTGATCTAAATCAATGAGCACTTGGCTCTGATACCACCTGTGAATCCAAGGATCATCAACAGGAATTATCAGTGTGAATCGATGTCAAGTCAACGCTAGCGGAATTAACGTTGATTTGGTTTAATTGTGTTTAAGCAACTTTAAATATCAATGAAATATAAGGACACACGAAACAAAACACAATTAATGATTAATCAGTATTTTATTATAATGTGTTGATGATTACAAAAGAATTGAATGTACGATATCAAAGAATGCTATGATGTTGTGTATGTTTAAGTTGATCGAAAGACTTTTGATGATTGTTGTATTGCTATTGCTGTTCTCAATCAATCAATCGTCTAACTCAATCGTTCTTGAATCGAAACCTAGGATCCATATTTATAGACAAAGGTGTTTCAGTTATAGGAAACACCGGATCTCTTGGGATTTGATTTGTTTCTGTTAAGGAATCATCGGATTTCTCGGGATTCGCATAACCGCCTTGTTGACTTGTTGACTTGTGACTTGTACCACTTGTATAATACAAGTGTTTGGACTCCGCAGGAATATAGTCTTCAGTAGTAATTTTGTTCTTCCGTAGATAATGTTCTTCCGAAGGTAATGATCTTCCGAAGGTATCTTGTTGTTCATCCGCAGAAGATCTTTGGATGTATAATTACTTGTAAGAAATATATCTACGGAAGAACAAAATGTTCATCCGTAGATGTTTCTTACACTTGGTCAAATGGTGAAATTGACCAATTATAATTTTGTTCCTGCAACCATACATAAACCAACACATATATAAATGGGTAACCTATATATTTAATGCATACACAATAATGAAATACAAACGTTCATTACAGATATCAATTCAAGTACTAAGCCTATACATAATGACTAGATCTATTGATTCTAGACCTAACAATAACTTTATAACTGATAGTTAGATTATCAAAGTTATGGCACAGATGTTGGAAATTTGGAATGACTTCTATTGTTTACTGAGCTAGTTCTTGAATCACTTGAAACATTATAGTAAACATAACATACGTCTAATTAAATATTCATAAAGTTATGATAAATGTTTGTTTGTTTTATGTATGCTTATATCGGACACTAACATGAGAGTGTGTGGTTATAAAAGTCATTTGCCTATTATATAAATCAATGGAGTTGTTCTCGTTCATCTTATGTTGGTCCAGTGTATCAAGAAGGTAGAATCTTATAATTACTAGCAACTCAAAATCGATTACATCATAAAACCAAGAAATAAAAACCCTTAGACTAAAGATATGGTGAACTAGAGTAGATATGATCATCATGAAGAACATGACTATCCTAAGGCCACTAACATGACCATTGATCACCTCAATATAAAATATAAAGATGAACATGAGTACACCATTGATGGTAGATGACTAAAACCCTAAGGGCATGTTTGGTTCAAAAAATCTGATGAAATTGGAATCGGAATTAAAAAAACATTGCAACTGAAATCATGTTTGGTTCTTGCAGATGTTGAAATTGGAATGGAATTCATTCCTTCACTTATAGGAATTCACTTTCCTTTCAAATGTTGAGAGAATGATTGAATTCCTTTGGAATTCATTGCATTTGACTTAAAGTGCCCTTGTTCCAATCTAAAAAAACAATCTTGTTTCTTCTTCAAAATCCAAAATTAAAATCTTGGATCAGACTCAAAATCCATTAACAAACCAAGAGCATAATTTGAAACATAAACCGAGTTCCACATCGAAACATGTGAGTTCTAGATTAAATCATACGAGTTCCTGATTGAAACATAAACCGAGTTCTAGTCTTCCATATCGAAACATGCAAAAACAGAAAAACTCCGTAATAGATCGCAAGTTCCAGATCAAAACATGTGGTTATTGTGATGAAGCATGAGACGTGGATTAGATCGAAAAAGATATAAAGTAGATTGAGAGTTTCGTTTTGGGCGCAGAAAAAAATCGAAAAAGAAGATGATTTGGAAAGCAACAAGGAAAAACTTTAATTTGATAAGCATAATCCATTATGAGTTATGAAGAAGAATTAAAGCTTTGATGAGAATGGAGGGTTTTATTGTGGAATTAGGGTTGAAATTTGAGAAGATGGGAAGAGAAGGGTATGTTTGTCCTTTTCACTTTTAAACATTTCAATTCCTTTGATCAAGTTGCCAACCAAACAAGGAATGATATTTTTAAAGAATTCCTTCAAATTACAATTTCATTCATGATTTCAATTCCTATCCAAAACATTCTGCGAACCAAACAACCCCTAAGAATAATTCAATCAGTGTGATGGATTAAAGAATCTAAAACAAATGATAAACTCACACAGACTAAACAATAACTCTCTTGAACAACCATAGACAATGACGAATCATTATTTAAGACTCGTAAAGAGAGAATAAAGACATAGATGATAGTGTGAGAATGAAAGATGATGACCATGGAATATGCGTGAAATCTCCAAGAAGACCCACAACGTCTCTCTTTTACCTTTATATGCAAGGCTTCTAATTCATACGTGTATGGAACTATTTATTTATCCCGTGTGTCACACATGATTGTAACATAGTATATTATATAAGTTATGTAAAACATATGTTTGATATTAAGTAGAAAATATACTTGCATTTTAACACTATGTAAGTTTTATAAACAATAAGTATGACAATCGGAACAAGTTTTTTTTATCTTATGCGGAATAATAAATCAAACTATCCTAAGCAATATACGAGAAAAAATACTTTTTTTATTAATAATCAATAACAATACAAATACTTAAATATTTCAACACTCTAACAATATCAACAATTATTAAAGAAGTAATAATAAATTATTGTTGTTATTCTTCATGTTGGTTTAAATGTGTTGATCTTTATTGTGTATGCAAAATGAAAAATGTTTAGTCTTTAGTGCAAAAATGGCCTTATCGATCTCATTGGTCGCTTTACTAATAAGAGCTCCTGCTGGCTTTTTGGTGAGTGAAGCAGCTATATGAAATGCTCCACGGTAATGTTTGACAGTTTTATCCTCATAGTCATATTTTATCTTGTAGGGTATAGAGTTGTATAGATCCACTCTTGTTTCAAAAGAAAGATAGTATTTGGTAAAGTGTAAGTCTTTGATAATTAAAGAATTGTGGACTCTGATGCCTTCAATGTGATATCTGAACTCTCTTTTACAGGTATCTGGTGATCTTATAGACAAATTTCACTTGAACACTAGTGTTTCATCAATATGAACTAAATTATCTAACAAGTCACTCCATCTCATCCTCCACTCATATCCAATTTTCATATTTTTAAAGAATATTATACACATCTCTCATATTCCAAGGCTTCCATTTATGCTCCATTATGTTTTCTGTATTTTTTTGTGAATGAATGGGAGTGATAGAAAAAGATACATATTAAAAAAAATAAAAATAAGCATTACTAAATAGAGCATTTTTATATATAGGAATAAGTTGTGGGAGAGTTTTTAAAAATTGAAAATAAATTTGAAAAATAATGCTTTTAGTAAAAATATAGGATTAGGATTAGAAGGTGGTTGTGAATGCTCCAACTACCTTGGGGTTAAACATAAGTCCTAGCAGTCTCTTCTAAAGTTGTGTGCTCGAGATTTTATTACTAGAGAAGTGAAAGGACGTGAAAAGAAAGTGAAAAAATATATATCTTTCAAAGGTTTTTTTAATGAGTGAAAGAAAGATATAATAATCTTCATTAAAAGAAAGCGAAAAGAAGTGAAATGAAACTTTCTAATAATATATATTTTATCCTTTCAACCTAGTTTAATCAAAATATTAAAGGGTTTAATAATAAATTATAACTTTCATTTCTTTTCATCTCAACTCGGGAACATATAACATATTTCTTTTCTTTTCATTCTAATTTTAGAACACAAATAAAGTTATATATTTTCGTTTCCCTTCCTATTTCTTATCTTCTAAATTTAGTTTTTCTTTCATTTAGTAAACTCGAGAACACACATTACTTATAAAATTGTTCATTCCATTCTTATATTCAACAAACATGTCAAAGGGAACCTTTGCTAACATGTTCTTACATTTTCATACTTGCATGCCAAGGTAATCCAAAAATTAACCATAGTTATATATTTTTTTAATTTTTTCCGAGTATACTACACGCTTAATTTTATTCATAGTTCATGCAACCCATGAAACGGTGGCGATGCTGACGAGAATTGTGTTTGGAACCTTTGACCATATTAATAATAAGTAACGATTCTTTACATTAAATAACACTTATAATAACCTTAGTCAGTGGCTTCTTCTTCGAGCCCTTGGTCACATCTAATAACTTATCACCCTATGTCACCAATCGCGAGACCAAAAATGAGGGGATGGCGACAATCGATATTAGGCATGAAGTGTTGGATTATCTTTTTGAAATAGCTCCCCGTAATGAGTAGGACATCAAACTACTAAGGTATAACAACCTACTAAAAGTTAAATATCCCTTATAAACTCATACCCCCACCAAAGACAACAAATTATGAGTTAAACATAGCATATATGAGATGACATCATAACCACGCGAGGTGTAGGTGGTACATACAATCTAAGATACATTCATTGCAAGGTCCATTTACGATTTACCTATTAAGATTGAGGTCGATCAATTATATACTCTTACATTTTGAACTAACGTCTACAGTGTTGTTAACTTACAAAATAGGTTAATACAAAGTTCTATGGTGTGCCTTCTTTGTTGCGTGTTCTACATGTGAATAACTATATGTCTTTCCACTCGCTCTCACTAAAGATTCAGAAGTCTATCTCTCTCTAAAACACACACACATTTTCGAAAGAACCTAACTATTTTTAAACAAATACTACTTGTAACAATGCTGGTAGAGGTGGGGGCAAATGTAGTTATGGTGGCAAAGATGATTGGGTGTGATGATGACAAAGGTGGGGAGGAGACGCTAGCGTGAAATCACTGATTGAAGATTCCGTAACCAAAAGAAAGAAATATAAAAAGAGAGAGGGGGAAAGGGATGGAGAGAAAGATAAAGGAAACAATAAAGAGAAGATTGGCAGAGAAGAGAACCTGCGACTTTAGTAAGCTTTTGCAAAGAATCTAGTGGTTCAGTCCACCTAAGACATGTATTTTGTCAATGCAGAATTAAAGTCCTAGGCTTCATATGTGGGGTAATCAAAGGGGTTGTTCTAATCAAGTAATAGAAGGCTCTGAAAGTTCAATCACACAAGTAACATTTAGGGGTGTTTGGTAGCATCTGAATCAACCTCTTAATGATTCTGAATGGTTCAACATTTAATAATTCAGACTGTTTGTTTCACGATCAAATGTCTAAGTGGTTTAGATATTTGCCTCCGAATGGTTAAGCATTATACTAATGCTGAATGGTTAAGAGGTCTAATGCTGAATGGTTAAGACCTCTTACCAAAATTGGTCAGACATTTGCCTTTGAATAGTTAAGCGATATACTAGCCCTTAATGGTTCAAACCTCTTAATTGTTCAGCACTTAATGGTTCAGACCTCTTATGGTTCAGCATTTAGTCATTCAAAAATCACCAAACAGCCCCTTAGGTATGTTTGAGACCTTACTAAACTTGGTCTCTTATTTTTTATTTACCAGTGGTAAGGAAGCTTTAATCCCACTGAGAAATAGCATCTTCAAAGGTTGTGTTATTGGGTCTAATCATTGTAAGCATGCATTCCAGCCCTAAATCATTTTAACGAGGGCAAAATCTTAGAAACTCACCCTAGCCTTCTCCTTAACGCTGACACTCCTTCATAAGTCACAATATCTCGTTCCCTTGATGTCCTATAACATCTCATAATCAAAATTTGATTCATGTCACTATAGTTCTCTACTATATAATCTCACATATTGTAACGTAAAGGAAAAGATTTACCTCCAATATATACTAGCCGGTTGAGCCTAGTCTACGGGAATCATCGACTCCAAACTAATCATCGATTTCGCTTTGCTCTCTATCGTTTACCACCTTTATTACTAATGTTTACTTGGCATTGATTACCCCCATTATCTATTATCACGTAACACCATTGCTCACCGTCAAGAATCACCAAAGATCACCATCTTTATCTTTTTTTGACCCCCGGAATTATCTTCGAAAATATGATCGCAAGTAAAACTTCTATCACTGTAATTTTTACTCTCTCTCTCTCTCTTCTTTTTATATGATGATGAGCTTAGATGGTGTATATATATAACACACACACATACATGGGTGAGTCATATGTAAACATGGTATCCTTACACAACAATATGATATTAAAGATTTGAAGATCTTTGAGATCAAATATCTCATATGTGCTCGCAACCATCATTATCTTTTGGCTATATCTACAAATAAGTCCTTAAACTTCTTAATTGATAGATTAAGTCCCTCTATTTTTAAAGATCATTGCATCATCTTTATATATTTATAATTCTTATATATATATATATATATATATATATATATATATATATATATATATATATATATATATATATATATATATATCATAATCGTCCATTATAACTACTTTAAAATATAAATAAACTTCATTTTATTTATAAACTAAAAACAAGATGTTACACTTATCAAGGTGCAAAATAGTATATGAGGGGCCTCAAATAGAGTCTATTTAAGCAAATCAATATTTTTATACTTAGTATTTTGTAATTTAGTTCTAATTAGTTTGATTGTTTGGCTTTTCTAGAAAAAGGATGTTAAGATTTTGTGGTTGATTTATGATGTTAATTATTTCATATATCTTCATCTAATTGAGTTGAAACAAAGAAGCTTAATTAAGTACTCATGTTTAAGGAATAAATGTGTTTCTTACAAGTATAGAAGCTTTAGAGGAACGTTTGAATGTCCCCCTTAGAAGATATTGAATCATAAGTTTAATTTTGTTTTGCTTGATCATGAATTATGGTAAAGCTTAATTTCTTCTTGTATGTAAGATATATATATTTCTTGCTCATATTAGAATATGAACATATATAGATGGAGGTAGCAACTCCATTAAGGATTATATAGGACGTGAAACACATCTTTACCTTGCCTAACATCCCATATATCATTATAGGAGCATATATGGAGAAGGGCCTTAAATATATATCGAGATTTGAGCCATAGAAGAGCATACAAGATGAATGATGTTATCGCACAAGCGATTTTGGCTAAACGAATGAGCGAAAGAGTGTTATAACTCATAATAATGGCAACTGCCAGCCACCACGGTGCTGCAACAACTACTACTGTCAAGTTTTCATTAGATAGTAATTTTTTTATCAAAACAAACATATGCTGCTAAAACCCACAAATGTGCAACTCGTCGAGTTGCTTGGAACTTAGGTACATGTGGGAAATTCTTCTTTTAGGAATCAAATTGAAGAACCTTATGTGATTGGAAATGAAGCAACGAATCAAGAGATGAAGAAATAGGGTGGGTTGCCATTGTTCTAACATTGCACAATAAAATTTATATTTAGTTGTTTGTATTTTGTTCAAATGATATATATAGCATCTCCTGGGTTTTGTTAATAATATTAATGTTTGAACACGCGAAAACAATCCGTCGCAATGCATGGGTATATTACCTGGTTTCTAAAAAAGAGAAGTTACATCATCTTTCTTCTCTCCTCCATTATTCTCATTAACTCTCTTTTGTTAAGTGTCTGTCTTTATCGTACACAATATACACTATACGTCTGTACACACTCACAACAAAAACACTAGATGTCTAAATCCTAGATGCTTATAGTGGGTTTGATCGTGATAAAGTGGTTCCCGACGCCTCTATCTTAAAGCCCCTTCCAATAAGTTTATCTGATGTTCAACTCAAATAACTATTTGATAAGTCGAGATACGACTATATAAAACTACCAACACACTATAAAGTTTAAAGAAATCCAACTGAAACATTGTTATCATGATCAAAGTTTAGCTACGCGAACTAATTTGGAACAATTGTAATCATAAGATAATTTAGTTTCTTAAAGAGTGTTGGGAGACAACTAAAACAACACACGTACAAACACATTCCACAAACGAATATTTATGTGCCTGCAAAACAACCATGTGACATTAATTTCACATAATAATAACATAGTTACGAAATAAAACGTTAAAAGCGTCAACATTAACATATTACTCGAAGGAATATCCCATTTCCATATGATGAAAATCATTAAAAAAAAAATTCACATTATTTATAAACTTGTTCTTTTATTTTGGTGTGATTAACAAATATGGTTTTTTTCATTATATGAGAATGACTCAATCCATTTACCTTACATTCATCCATACCAAACTCTGTCTTATAGTTTGTTGTTTTATTAGTAGTACATACGTTTAATCCTTCATATGGTTTGTTTCAACAATAATTTAGTAATACTCGAGCGAGTTAGCAGGAATTATAATTATGTTTAGTCCTTCATATGGTTTGTGAAGAAAAATGGTTAAAGGCACTATCTGTGTAACAATATTAGAGATTTAGAGTTTTTTAGTAGGGTATTTTCATGTTGATAACATGTTGTAATGATAGAAAAACAAGAGGGAAGATCATTAAGAAAAACTGATTCATTCAATTGATTGCATACATCATACAATATAAATACAACGGCAAAATCTAAGGCTCGCAGGCATTATAAAACAATTTTATATTATAACAGTTAATACATTTTTTAAATAGTTAACACTAAGGATACTTCTAGTTATTTTACAATTAGTTAACGGGAAACATAATGCACATCAAGGTTACGGACAACTAGTGTAGGAACTTAGTATAAAGTTAGGACCATAATGTATATTTTTTGAAATTGTAGGGTCTAAAGTTGTAATTTAACAAACAACATGAACCATAGTTAACTCTTATTATTATTATAGAAGGGTGTCCGCGCAATGCGGCGGGGCAATATTTTACATCCGACACAAGTTTCTAATTTTTGTTATTCTTATAGCAATTTTATAAAAGTTTATTATATTTTCTGAACTAAAATTTAAATACCAATATATAGATTTTGCATGACGACTTATACATTTATGCATTAACTTATTGTACCTTACAAAATATATATAGGTTCAACAAAAAATTTACATCAAAATGTTTAAAAATACATATTTATAATTGTAGTATCCAAAAGTTTTAACATGATAGATTGATATAACATAAATCTTAAAACAAATTAAGCTTTTTTTTTGATTTATGGCTACATAATGTAAATTTTATGTAATTATAGTAAGTAATTATAAGGTTATTATGTAACTAATTGTAAGGTATAATTTGTAAATAATGTTTAAAATACTATTTTACCCTTTAAAAATGGTTGTACCTTATGCATTGAGTGAGGTAAATGTTCTTAATTTAATGGTATCTTTTAAATACAATTCTTATATGTTTTATATATAGTATAAATTATTTTTGAACTGACTAATTTGTAGCAAAAAAATCCAAGAATACTCTTTTTATTATAACAAAAAAACTTAAAAAAAACACACAAATTTGTAAAAAAGAAAAAAATTAATTTGTAAAATAGTAACCACTTTTTAAAATGTTTCAGTTAGGTAATCATATTTAAAAGTGTTTAAGTTAGGTAACTCAGCTTTCATATTATATTTAAATATTTTTTTATTTGAACGGACTAACATGATTTTAGCATGCTTTTCTTTTTGTTTTAATTAAAAATTTTTTATATTTTTTGATTCTGAGGTGGAACATTAGCAGAATTATAGGTATTTTTTATTTTTAATCTAATTAACATGTTTTTTTATTTTTAATATACTTTTATATATTAAAATACCAACCCGAACTCTTCTCCTCCATTATTATTTTAACATAAGAAAATTCGATTCTTTCTCAATATGATGGTTTAGTAGTTTAATTTAAAAAAAATATACATAAATGATCAAATTTAAAAATTTAAAATTTGATTACTATTTGTGAATTTTTTTTAAAAAAAAATCTTATTATTATTTGAATAAGTTAATTTGTAACAAAGACCCCACCTTTTATAGAAATCGAGTCAGGACTACCGAGTTTGACTCGGGTATAACATTGCAGTCACAAAAGAAACACAAAGAGAACCTAACCAAACAAACACAAATACGACAATCCGAGTCAATTCATTCCAACCAATCACAAACCTCCACATTTACAATCACCAATCAGAGAGAAGCACACGGATCCCCTATTCTTCCTCAGAAAGCCGTTGCGAACACAAAAACCCACGTTTCCCCATGTATATATATAACCACGCATAATCAACTATATTTTTTTTTTCGCAACCCGAAACCCTAACCCCAAATCGTTCAATTATCCCCAAATTTGGTAATAAGATCATTCAACATGTTGTTCAAACATCAATCATACAGTTCAAAATTGGTTGATTTCTCGTTCTAACTGTGTAATTTTATTTTCAATTGACCTTGCAGATTCGTTGCTCTGAATCGCAATGGCTCGTACGAAGCAGACCGCTCGTAAATCCACCGGTGGAAAAGCTCCCAGGAAGCAACTCGCTACCAAGGTATCTGATTTGATTTCACAATTTCGTTTTCAATTTGTTTCAAAAGTGTTTGTAGTACTAGTTAATCAATCTTCGTTTTGTAATAATTCATCAGGCTGCGAGGAAATCAGCTCCGACAACCGGAGGTGTGAGAAGAAGCCCCATCGTTATCGTCCTGGAACCGTCGCCCTCCGGTGAGCCTCCTACTTCGAGATTTCATCACCAAACTCTCGTAAATTTTAATTTTATTGTTGTGTAACCTGTTGATTTTGTTGAATTACAGTGAGATCCGTAAGTACCAGAAGAGTACGAGCTTTTGATCCGAAACTTCCATTCCAGAGGCCTTGTTCGTGAAATCGCACAGGATTTCAAGGTGTTTGTTCAATTACATAATCAAAATGTCATCTAATCTCGCTTTGATCGGAAACTGATGTTCAATTTTGTTACTGCAGACTGATCTGAGGTTCCAGAGCCATGCTGTTTTAGCTCTTCAGGAAGCAGCTGAGGCAATCTTTGTTGGACTCTTGAGGACACCCAACCTGTGTGCGATTCACGCCAAGAGGGTCACAATCATGCCCAAGGACATCCAGTTGGCTAGGCGTATTCGCGGTGAGCGTGCTTAGATTGTTTGAATGCGTTCTTGAAGAAGAAGAAGGTTTTGTGTGTTTTCACCTTCGTTTCTGTTTAGATTTCGTTTGTATGTTTGGGGAGTAGAACTTGAACTTGAAAAACCCTTTGATTGTAGGATAGTAAGTAAAATTGTATAAATGATAAGTTGTATGATTTGGTGGTTATATGTGGATATTATCGTGATGCTTTTGAAGTCTTTTTTGTTGGGGATGATGATTATTGTTTGAAATCTGTTAAAAATTGAAGTTTCATCTTGGTTTAAACTTCATGTATACGGGGTCTATGACATATGTTTTGGTTGGTTTGTAATACTCGAAAATGATGGGTATTCGGATGCAATAACACAGTATGCTCTACAAAAGTTTAATTGAATATGATTTAAAATCTCACAATGGGCAGAAGAAAATAGAAAGTGTTGCTTTGCTGGCAATAGCAATACTTGGTCCTTGTCTCCCATCTGTGTGTTACACATTGACATATCATTTTCTCCAATAGAACACAATAGAACAACATTATCAAACTAAGGAAAACCCAAAACAAAAGTGGAAACTTTAAAACGCGAGATTGAGAATCAACCTAACATCATCAAAACCAATCCCTTATCATCATTGACACTACCAACTTTCCAACACATGCATAATCAACACAACAAATTCAACTGTAGAGCATGATGTGAGCAAGTACATGATAATAGGATCACTAACAAAGGAAACACCTAAGCAACATGAAGCCTAAGGTGTGAGGAAACCTCATCATCATTGTCGGAACGAACTTAGGTAACCCATAAAAAGGACAACAAAATGCAACAACTCTGGTTGGCATTGGCTGAGGTTCAACGGTAGCTTGCACCCATTGACCAAGAGCCCCAATCAATAACACTAACAACCAACAACCAAATCACCATAATATAGATTGTAAACCCTAAAAGGGTATCGGAGAGACACAAAGATGAGGAGCAAAAGAGGCGGTATGAACAGCAAACCAAGCAACCAACAAGCTATATCGCCATCGCAATAGTCAAAATCGGTGATACAAAGATCCAAGCAACCCAACCGTTAGCACCACTGTCGCCTTTGCCACCATGAACAACAAGAGCAAGGCCGGTATGAGGCACCACCATGGACCTAGGCGGAGTTCTCTCGCCGCCTCAAGTGCCATTCTCTCTAAAACCTCTCTCTTAAAAAGTGAATGAGACAACACTACACATAAGACAAAATAAATCATGGTGGTGCATTGAAAGGTTGTACACCAAGCATAAGAAGCAATGAAAACACTGTTCATTTAGTTTGCATTTATACATATAGGGTAATTTCTTCTCAATGACCTTCTTGCCTATTGAATGGGATGTGAATGATCGTATTAGCTTTTAAATCTTATTTAGTTTGATTAAATGTCATTAAAAGAAAATAATTATGTAGCTCACCCTCATCCCCCTTGTCTTTCTACCCATCCCTCCGCCTCTGCCTCTGACTCCCTTATTTCCACTTGCACTAGTGCATGAAATTCTGACAAACCCCACCACCACTAACCTTTAATCGCAACTTTAGGGTTGCATTACTAGGATCTGTGCTATATGATTTCGAGTATTTCAATTTGTTAGCTTTAGGGTTCATCAATCATGCCCATTAGTTGTTCAACTAGGAAGATGAAGCTGCAATGGCAATGATAGTACATACTTGCAATGGAGCTTGAAGCATACAAGGTGTGGGTAGAGGTGTTGGCAAAGATATTCTTAGATCTGGTTAGGGGAGATGGTGGTGGTAGTGAATTGACTTTTAGACCCGTGTTTTTTTTTTTTTGCTTTTTTTTTTTTGAGAAGGCGGTGATAAACAAGATGAAAACAAGACTAAAGTGTTAGAAAATCCGACGTGGCTAGCATAAACACATAACACAATACACAATTGATAAGTAAATAGATGATCAAAGTTGAATCCTTTAATAAACACACTACTAATAAACATTTATTTTTCTTGTATCTTTCTCATTTTTTTTTTGATATAAGAATCAGAAATAACAAACGAGTCACAATATTTAAATACTAACTTAGTCAGATTTTCTAAACACACGGGTTAACATCCAAGGCTTAAATAGAAAAAGGATTGGCAAACATGGGTGTAAACAAAAGAAAATGGTACATAAACGGCTCAACATGACTAACTAGTAGATAATTTTAGGGTAGGGTAGTCTCGGGCTAAAAACAAGGCTAAATCCTTGGTGCCTCTATCACTTTTATGCAAGTTCAAAGTTCATGGTCTCGAAGCGTATAACCTAGACAATTTCTAAAATGCGTATAGTCGTGTGATATAAACGCTTCAACAAACAAGTGCATGTGAAATACAAATAATCAAGAATTAAAGACTCAATCTTACGTAAAAGAAGGTAATAAGCGTGTGTTATATGTTTATCATTTTTTGGTTTACCTCACTTAATTAGACGTCTATGTAATTTTATTTTAAAGACCACTTGTTAAGTTAACTTAATCAAGTTTAAAGTTGTGGAAATTATATGTTTATCATCTTTTGGTTAATCTCACTTAATTAGACATCTATGTAATTTTAATTTGAACACCACTTGTTAAGTTAACTTAATCATGTGACTTAAATAAGTAAATCATGCTCTAGGTTTAACTAGTTAGCGCTAATCGGCATCACATCATGATTCGTGCAAGTCGTGTTTTATATTCATGAACGAGTGATACTTAGTGCCTTTTTTCTTCTTTTTATTTTTTTTTAATTTTTTATTAACTTTTTATTAATTTTTTTTGAATTTTAGGGATTTATCAATTAATATATATATTATTGACCTAAAATGTTTCAGTTTTACCAACTACCCCCATCCTCACATTTAAATCAAACATTATCCCTAATGTTTGAACAAATATTTATAAGCAATGAAAATAATAAAAGTGCAAGAAATAGAAAAACTAAAACTCCCCTATTATATTACGTGCAATGACAGAAGGTCCACTGGAAATGTACGTGTCATCCTCGCACTTTAACTTGACTAAGAGCCTCAAGTAGATGATCATTTAGCTCCGAGCAAATAACCTTAAATCAAAGACAAACACAAAGCATCCGTCATGAATAATTAAAAATAAAAAGTAAACCAAAAGCAACAAAAATAAAAACAAACCCTTAGGTTTCCTCCCAAAAGTACTTGGTTTATTTACGAGTCACCAGCCCGACTCGAACCTCTCAATCAGGTTTCTACAGGGGCGAGGTCGACCACTTCATCCTCATTCTCAATCGCCGGCCTGCTAATGTAATGCTTCAAACGATGTCCATTTACCTTAAACATCTCCCTGTTCTTTTCCTCGATTTCAATTGTACCATATGAAAATAGCTCGCACACAGTGTATGGTCCCGACCATTGGGACTTTAATTTTCCTAGAAACAATTTCAATCGTGAATTGTACAGCAACACATGATCCCCACACTTAAATTCTTTATTACCCTTTAGTTGGCGATCATGTAATTCTTTCATACGTTCCTTGTATTAAGTCGAATGTGCGTACGCATGTTCTCTCAATTCCCCCAACTCATGAAACTGGTGAAATCGATTCGCTTTATCCGTGGACATATCTAGATTCATTGTTCGTAATGCCCAATATGCATGATGCTCCAACTCCACTGGTAAATGACACACTTTCCCATAAATCATCCTAAACAGTGTAGAACTAGTCGGTGCCTTATATGCCGTGCGGAAAGCCCATAGTGCGTCATCTAACTTATCGGACCAATCCTTGCGATTAGATCCAATTGTTTTCTCTAGAATCCGCTTGATACCTCGATTACTTACCTCAACTTGCCCACTAGTCTCTTGATGATGAGCAAGCCGATGGGTGACCCCATAGTGTTACAAGGCTTTCTCCATCTTCGTATTGCAGAAGTGGGTCTCAATCACTAATCAGGGCTTTGTGGGTATCAAAGCGGGAAAAAAACTACTTAATGAATCTCACATCAACCCTAGCATCATTCGTGGCTTGAGCCTCCACCCACTTGGAAACATAGTCTACAACTACTAGGATGTACTTCTTCCCACGAGATGGGAAACGAGCCCATGAAATCCATGCCCCACAAATCAAAAATCTCACATGCCTGAATGGCATTATGTGGCATCTCATTTCGGGATGAGATATTTCCTACTCTTTGACACGCGTCACAACTCCTCACAAAGTCGTGCGCATCTTTAAAGATCGTCGGCCAATAAAACCAGCGTCGAATACCTTCTTCGCTGTGAAACTCGCTCGATAATGACCACTTGTTGGTCCTGAGTGGCAATGCCTCAAAATCCTCCTTGCCTCATCACCATGTACAAACCTACGTATGATCTGATCTGCTCCAATGCGAAAGAGGTAGGTGCCATCCTAAATGTAATGCTTAACATCTTCAAAGAATTTCTTCTTTTGCTGGTGTGTCATGCTTGTTATAAAAACCCCTGTTGCTAAGTAATTAGCTAGATCTACAAACCATAGAAAACCCTCTTCATGTGTTTTCAAAAACATTAGTGTCTCATGTGAAAAGTTATCATCAATCATGTTTTCCCTAATCTCCTCACACCCGGAGTCCTCTAAACGTGACAAATGATCCGCTGCTACGTTCTCCGTTCCTTTCTTATCCCTAATCTCAATGTCAAAATCCTGAAGCAGTAATATCCATCGTATCAATCTTGGCTTAGCATTCTGCATACTAAACAAATACGTAAGCTTCGCATGATATAAGTAAACAATAGTCTTAGAAAGGACGAGGTAAGATCTAAACTTATCTAATGCAAAGACTACTGCCAGCAACTCCTTCTCCGTCATGGTGTAATGCTCTTGCGCATCTATGAGCGTCTTACTCGCGTAATAAATTGGATGAAAATGTTTGCCCCTAAGCTGAGCTAACACCGCTCCTATCGCATAGTCACTCACGTCGCACATCAACTCAAAGGTGAACTCTAATATGGGGCAACCATAATCGGAGCATTCACCACTTCTCCTTCAGAAGCTCATAAGCTCTCATACTCTTCGTTAAAGCCGAGGTATTGCCGGTTCCTGATAACTTATGCTTGTTCATCATGGGAACCAAATACACTTAGCCAATCTTATATACTTGTAATCAAGTCGAGGTTTGGTTGTAACGATATGTGTTCTATACCTTACTAACTTATAACCTATGACATGAATTGCTACTTGTAACCTTGTTATATTATGTATGAAAACCTTGGAAACTCACCAACTATTGTAGTTGACCTTTATTTTTATCATGTTTCAGGTCATCCTCAAGTTTAAAGTGAACTTTTGAAGCTTGCAATAATCTAGGACTTAGATCTAGTTAATGAAATAAAAAGACTATGTTTTGACTTGTTATAATCTAGGACATAGACCTAGTTAATGAAATAAAAAGACTATGTTTTGACTTGTTATGTTTGAACTTATTTCATGTTTGAGACTTATGTTTGTAATGCCTTTTGAAACTTATAATTTTAATATTTACATTTAAATATAGTGTTATGTGGTTGTGAACAATCTTAACCCTCACATCTCGACGATTCCGCCGTCAAGGTTGGGGTGTGACAACCATCAACCACCGTCGCCACCACCTACACCATCAACCACCGTCGCCACCACCTACACCATCAACCACCGTCGCCACCTCAAACACCATCCCACACCACCCGCAACCAACAACCCCCCTCCCTCTCTCTCGGTCACCACAACCTCACCACCACCTTTAGAAACTTCCACTCCTCTCACAATACAATCTAGTTAAACCTTAGATTAGAACCCGAAGTGTTTATCGAGCGTCAAGGATCGTGCTAACTTTGTGTGTAAAGTCCAAACCATTGTTACTAAAGGTATTCTTGATTATTGTTTATATTTGTTCATGCATGGGTGATCAAGATGAAGATCATGATAAACCCTAGTTCACCCATTTAAAGATTGTACGAAATGGTTGTTTTGATGATGTTGGATATAAAATGGTTCTTTAAATGATTAATAAATCTAAAAAATGTATTGGTAATGATTTTAGTTTGATAAAATCATGTTACTTGGGAGATTTAGGTGGTAAGAATGTTATATGTATGTATATGTCGCGTATATATGTATGTATGAACATGTAAGTTGGAAAATTGATGGATTATGGCCTTGTTAGAACCATTAGATAATATTAGTGGATGGACAATTGTTGATGATGATATGACTTAGGAAAGTGGCTAAGTTTGAGACTTGATGACATTACTAATCAAAGCTAGGGCAAGTGAAAGGAAAAATAAAGGTTGATACTTGGACATGTTAAAGACTTCAATAGATAAAAGTTGATTAATATTTTAGGACTAGAAATCATGATTAAGATCAAGTTTAGACCAAACGGGCATTATGACCGAGGAACTCGACTAAGACGACAATTGAGACTCCAAGACATTATAAAAAATTATCCATATAAAACTAAGAATAATATATATTTTGGACAATTCATGACTATAAAATTTATATATATATATATATATATATACAATATATATATATATATATATATATAATATATATATATATAATATATATATTATCTATATATATATATATATATATATCTATATATATATATATATATATATATATATATATATATATATACATTTTAGACAACAACTTCAAATTAACAGTTTTATGTTTTAAAAAATAATATATGTTTTAGTAATTAAATAATTTTAATAACTATAAAATAATTATTTTAAAAGTGAAATAAGAGATTTTAAATAAAAGTCATTATTTTACGAATTATTAATTAAACTTTGAATAAAGACTAAAACATATATATAAGTTTGGAAAATTATAATCTTATAAATAAGACACTTAGATGAGAAAACCACTAGTTAAATGTAAGTTATAAAAGCAAGATTCACGAGTAGAATAATAATAATAAAGGTATCTAGAATATGACAGGATTAGATATTAGTTATAAGTCAAAAGTGTATATATCTCCTAAGGAAAATGATAAACTTTACTGGAAAATAACAAAAGTATACATTTTAAATGATAAAAACGTTTTATTTTAAAACAACTAATAAGTGGTGAAAGCATTCTCGTAAGCATAATCATCATATATTGACCATGATGCATATAATTAGGGTTTTATTAATCGGAGTCTAGCACGTTGGCTTTTCGTAATCGCACTCAAGGTGAGTCCTTTGGCCCCGTTTTTAATATTGTGCTTATTTAACTATTTTGGGGAGAAACATGAGAAACTATATTTTAATATATTAATGGGCAAAACGGAGTAATATATGTTATGATGGTATAAGTTCGGTCAGTTGTATAGGTGTATACTATTGAGCCTAATCCCCCTATAACCATTAACCTCGGGAGGCCACAAACTATATGGTATATCTATCGGGTTTAGAATAACCCGCTCTCGCGACCAGTCGCACTGGTCAGTTTGTTGCAAGGGAATTTATATGTTTGGACTGTTGGGGGCAACAACGTGTTTCTTGGTTGATTGTAGACTTATGACCTGAATTAATCATAGTACCTATCTAGTCTATGTTGAGCATATATGCAGGACCGTTTAAGGGCTTAAGCACAATTACAACACAACAACACAATGAGGAGATTAACTAAGCTTAATCAAACAGTGAACTGGGTAACCAAGGTGATACAAAGAACACAAGTAAAGCAAGAGACAGAACAAGAGAATATGGGTTTCAAGGAGGCAGTATATTGCTTTCTCAAGTTCTTTTACAAGTGTTACAAAGCATAAGAAAAGATACAAGAACTTGAAATACTTATACTACAACCTACAGCCGGCTATACTTTGAAAGCCAGCTGGATACAATTGACTAGACACTAACAAAATCAATTGTAGGATCAAAAGGCATATCTGCCTTTTGACCTTGTGACTATGACATGCCATAGCTCACATCCTTATACAATACAAAAAGGATAAAGTACATAAAGTGGAAAGTTGAAGACTCAAGACCTCAATGTACAGTTACCAAAAGCAAGGCCCTTTTCACCAACTCATGTAAGTTGGTGACTTTACAGAGATGCAGCGGAAAAGGTGCTTTATGGAACAGTACATCAGATAAAGCATGTGTACTAAAAGTCTTCGGAAGAAATCTGTCTTCATAGGTTGAAGCTTCGGAAGACTTTGTCTCTGAAGCTTCGGAAGACTTCATGTTTGGCTTCGGAAGATATTGGTCTTGGCTTCGGAAGATTTTACACTTAGAGTATTTTCTAATGCTTTGTGTAAAACTTCCGAAGCATTCTTCACTTCAGTACTTAGTGCATGTTGCTGAGACACTTAGGCTGTTTTGGGTTGCATCAGACTTCAGGAATCCTTACAAACTCCCCCTAGGCTGATGCTACCAAAACACTTGGAAGATCTTCAAATGTTGGTAGTCTTCAGTACAATCAGGACCATTCCTTTCTTCATGAGATGGTCAGGATCATCAAGACTTTCATAGTATCTTCTCATCTCAAAGAGATCATGCAGAGGTAAGTTGATTATGTCTTGCCATGAGTAGACATTCTCAACACCTTGATCTCTGATAACAGTCCATCTCTCTGGATTGGTAGAGTAAGTCCAGGACAAGATGGGTGTCTCACTAGTTAGAGGAGCCACTTGAATAGGAGTTGATTGGGCTGCCTCATCATGCACTTCCTCAGGTTGATCTGATTCAGCCTGAGGTGCAGAGGTAGATGACTTTGGCTTCTTCTTCTTAGTCTTTGGTTTAGAAGCCATCCTCTTCTTCCTCTTGGATGTCTTTAACTGAGAAGACTGGTCTGCAGCACCATGTTGATCATCAGTGTCTTTCTCAGTTGGGTGTTCCTCCCTCACAGGTTCAGAAGGAGAGGGAGTTTGACCCTGCCTAGGATCAGAAGATGAAGCTTGCTGAGGCTCAGCTGGAGGTGCTGGTTGAGGTGTCTCTGGTTGTTCAAACTTGACCTCCACTTCAGGTGGGACTTGACTTGGAAGAGAGTGCAAGTCAATGAGTTCTCCACTTTTAATCTTCTGCTTGATCACCCTAATATGCTCATCCATAGTGGATAGAGACATGGGGCCAAGTCTCCTTCCGGAGAATCCATACAGCTTCAAGAAGCTCACCATTCTTTGTCTGTCAGCAGACTTCTTTGCATTCTTTTGAATGATGGCCCTTGACTTTGCAGCTTCTTCCCTTAGTTTCCTTTTGGTTGTCTTTCTTTCCTTGACTAACTCAAGCTCAAGTTGCTTTAGATACTCGAACTCAATGAAGTCATAGGACAAGGGAGAAGTGCATCTGCCTGATAGAAGCCTGTGGCACTCAGGTAGTTGATCATCTTGATCCTATCTTCTTCTTTATCTACCTGAGGTTCTTGTGGAGCCACATCTTCCTGTGCAGGACTTTCTTGAACTGGTGAGAGAGTAGGAGCATGCTTGTAAAGTCTTTTCTGTCTCTTCTCCTCTTTGAGTTGGAGAAGTATCATTGCATCCTCTTTCTCCTTCAACTCTCTTGACACTTCTCTGTCAGCCAGTTCATTTAGTTCTTCTAAGGGGAGGGAGATGATCTCATCAATGTCATAGTTCCTGGTCTGTAAGTAGGTAATCCTGACTGCCCTTAACTCATCATCTTGAGTATTTGGTCTGGGAGCAGCCCTGATTGCAGCTTGCATGAAGCTAGATGACCCAGTGGAACTTTCTCCCCTTAGTCTCCTTTTCCTCTCTCTCTCTTCCTCCTCAATTTCCTCAGGAGTCATTATCCTTTTCCCTTTGTCACCAACAGACCTTTGTGACTCAGGGTGGATTGAGGCTTGGCCTTCATTGCTTGGAGTAGCTTCCATGCTCTGGCCAGAGAGAGGCTGAGAAACACCTTCACCAGCAGGTGTCTCAGATGGAGTTTGGACCTCAGCAGCAGTGTTGATGATGAGACAGGGGTCTCAGGTTCTGTCACTGGGCCTTCAGTCAAGGTTTCCCCTATGAAACTAATCTTAGGGTCCACCTCAACATCCAGTTGACCGATGACATTGCCTGATTGCCTAAGTCTCCTTCTTAGAGAGAACTCTGCAAGGATCCTGTCTTGGATTCTTTGAGCCAGCCTGTCAGCTTGTCTTGAATTGCTTGGATTGACAAGTGGCAAGTTGACTAAATCCAGTCTTTCATAAAAGCTCAGGCTTTGGAATTGAAAAACTTCTTGTTGGCCTTGAACTCTTTGAAGTATGAGGGCTCTCCTGTCATCATCATACCTCCACCTTATGATGTGATTGCCAGTTCCTAGTGGTGGAGATGAGACAGCCCTTGGTATACCTTCCTCAAAGAGACTCCTGATGAGAGAGTCTATAGAGTCCACATTAATGTGAACTTGAGGAAGTTGCTGAGAATGCACAACAGCAAGTGAGGATGGTGAGTCCTCTATGTCCATTCTCTCTGAAGAACTCCCAGGTTCTGTGGTTGTAACAACTTTCTCCCCTTTTTGGTAGCATCACCCACTGCATAGGTGAGCTGGAGGATAAGTCAATCACTTCCACAGGTTCTTGTGTTCCTGGTTGAGCTCTCCTTAAAGGTCTCCCAGCTAGTTTTTCCTGCAGATATGAAATCTGGAGTTGCTGATCATTGACCCTGTTTTGCAGGGTAGTCACCTGAGATTCCAAGTGACTAACCTTAGAGACTAAGTAGGTGCATGTTTTTGACAGTTTTTGCACCTTTAGTCTCAAATTCCCCTCATCTTCATCAGAAGATTCATTGGGGGATGAGATGATTGGACCAAAGTCCTCTCTCTCACCACCAGCTTGAGTTTCTTGGCTGCTGGTTTTCCTCTGCTCACTGGCAGCCTCAGTTGAGATGCCAATGGGCTGAGTTGCCATGGTTGAGGTCTTAATGATGTAATCACTTTCAAAAGTGAGAGCCTCTTCCATATGGACATCCTGAACAGGTTCAGAAGTGTCCACCTCAGTAATAGGTGACTGATGGGGGATAGACTGAGGAGAGTCAGAGGTACTCATCTCTCTTTGAGTAGGGGAGGAGAAGAGAGACTCATGGTACTCACTGAATCCTAAGTCTTCATCAGTGTAAAAGGATAGGTTGGGAATTGGTTGGTTGAGATCCAAAGGCTGGGGATGGTAGCTGTCCCCTGAAGGTTGTTCACTTGAGTGTTGAGACTCAGAGTGAAGGCTTAAGGTTGTTGGGCTATTGAGCTCATCAGGGTGAGCTTGAGGAACCTCAGCCCTGATAGGTGAAGTAATGGGAGTGGTTTGCTCCTCAGGAGAAGTGGGAGCTCTAGTGTCCACTTCTTCCTGTAAGGTTGAGTATTTGGGGGCCTGCACAGACTCAATAGCCTGAGCAGGGGTTCGTTTGGATTTTCTTTGGTAGGTGAGGGTGATTTCTGGTCTTTTTAATGGTAAGGACAAAAGAGGTGTGGGTTCAACACTAGCTTGTGTTGCTAGGTTGTCACCTTGAGCAATGAGCTCTAACATTTTTGGGACTAGGGCTGTTTCTACCCCAGAGAAGCCTACAGTTGGCTTCTTCATTATTTTAAAGATGCCGGGCTTCATCTGTCCCAATTTAAGAATATTACCTGTTTCCCTCAACTGTGAGCCCAGTTCACAGTTGAGAATGTGTTGAACATATCTAGGAAACATGTAATACTCTAAGGAGTCTAAGTTTGCAAGTAAATTAGTATAAACAAATTGTGAATACCTGAACTTGACCCCCTGAACCATTCCATGAACTATAAAGGAGAGATCCTCAGGAATCTGGTCCCATCCACCATGCTTGTTTGACAAGCTGTGGATAACCACATGGAGCAGGAATTTCCATTGGGATGAGACCTTCCCTTTCCTAAAGGTCTTTACAGAGAAATCTCCCTCATAGCCCATCTGCTCAAAAGAATGATTAACAGCTTCTTTTGGGAAGGACACCTCACCTTCTTCATCATCCAGCTGTAGATGTTGGTTAATGATGGCCGGAGTGATGAAGATTGTCCTCCCTTGCACTGTGGCAGACAGTGCCTTCTCCCCATCCATAATGACCTCTTGGCAGGTCTTCCAGAATTCAAGCAATGATCCTCATATAGAGTAGGATCAATGGTAGGGAGGTGAAATATTTGACAGAGTCAAGAATTGGCAAATCTCTGAGAAACTTGCATCTTTCTCAGAGCTTAACAGAGCAACTTGATTATGTTGCCTGTGTAGTTGCATGGAGAAATCAGGGTTGTTTCTGCGGTTAAGGTTGGCCATTTCAGAAGCTTAAGGGTGAAGAAAGGTAGAAAGCAAAGGCGGTTTAGAGAATTAGGTTAGAGAAATAGTAGAATTGAGGAAGATAGTGGGAAAGAGGGGGAACCGTTGGGTATTTATATGAAAAGGGATTTGAACCAAAGTTAATGAAAGAGGATAAACTTTGAAATCCGAAAGTCGGTCCCACCTCTGAAAAGGTAGTTTACTTTTGCTCAAAAAGTAGTTTTCTTGGAATTCGAAAAGCTTCCGAAGTTTATTTGTCTTCGGAAGTTTTGATTTAAAAAGCTTCCGAAGCTAAAATGGCTTCGGAAGATTTTCCTGAGAGTCTTGATAATTTATGCTTCGGAAGAGAAATAAACCCTTGAATGCTTTGTATGAAAATAAACAAAGCTTCCGAAGGTTAATTTTGCTTCGGAAGGAAAAGGTTCTTGAAAATAAATAAGTGTCTGAGATAAGAATTTTAAGCTTCGGAAGATGAATTTACTTCTTCCGAAGGTAAAATCTCTTAGACAGTTATTTATTTTGAAGACATGTTTTTCTTCCGAAGATAAAATTTTATCTTCCGAAGTATCAAAAATTTTCAAGAATCTAAGGAAAGTCTTCAAAAAGAATTTTACATCCAAAGAAAACATGAGCTTATGAAAGTGATGAACTAGACAACTTAGGACACACATATTTTAAGAAGAAATAATTAGAATTAGTTTTAATAAAAAGTCTACTCAAAGTTAATCATCCCAATAGCTGATATCAGATACTTAAATCTCTGTTCATCAAAAGCTTTTGTGAACAGATCAGCATATTGTTCATCTGTATGAACTTTGACTAGTTTAATTAATCCTTTTTCATAGTTATCCTTATTAAATGATACCTGATGTTGATGTGTTTGGTCCTTGAGTGCTGCACAGGGTTCTCAGTGATAGAGATAGCACTATTGTTGTCTATGTGGATAGGAGTCTCTTTGAAGTTAAATCCATAGTCCAGCATCTGATTTTGAATCCAAAGCACTTGAGCACAGCAGCTTGCAGCAGCAATGTATTCAGCCTCAGCAGTTGATGCAGACACACAGGATTGTTTCTTGCATTGCCATGAGACCACCCTTCCACCAAGGAATTGACATCCCCCAGATGTAGACTTTGCAGTCATATTGCAACCACCATAATCACTATCTGTATAGGCATACAGATTGAAATTTGGATTCTTTGGATACCATAGACCAAGTGTTGAAGCACCTTTGAGGTATCTTAAAATCCTTTTCACAGTGATTAAGTGAGACATCTTAGGGTTGGCTTGATATCTTGCACAAATACATGTAGCAAACATGATATCAGGCCTGCTAGCTGTAAGATACATAAGAGACCCAATCATAGCCCTGTATAAGTGCTCATCTACACACTCCCCCTCAAGATCTGGACCAAGGGAGTGGTTTCTGGCTATGGGTGTCTTAGCAATCTTACAATCAGTCATATTGAACCTCTTGAGTATGTCTTGAACATACTTTGACTGACTTATGAAGATGCCATCTTCAACCTGCTTCACTTGAATTCCCAGAAAGAAGTTGAGTTCTCCCATTGAACTCATCTCAAATCTGTCTTTCATCAGCTTCTCAAAGTCTTTGCAGAGCTTTGGATTAGTTGAACCAAAGATGATGTCATCAACATATACTTGAACCAGCAATAAGTCATTTCCCTGTCCTTTGATGAAGAGAGTTCCATCTATAGTACCTCTTCTGTATCCATGCTTACAGAGATACTCAGATAGTGTCTCATACCACTTCCTGGGTGCCTGATGCAGCCCATAAAGAGCTTTGTCAAGCTTGCAGACATAATCAGGATGATCAGGGTCTACAAAACCAGGTGGCTGTTTGACATAAACCTCCTCATCAATCACTCCATATAAGAAAGCACACTTTACATCAAGTTGGTAGACCTTGAAGTTCTTGGATGCAGCAAATGCCAGGAATATCCTAACAGCTTCTAGTCTTGCTACAGGAGCAAAGACATCAGTGTAGTCAATCCCTTCTTCTTGTGTGTATCCTTGAACAACTAGTCTTGCCTTGTTCTTGATGATGATTCCCCTATCATCCTTCTTGTTTCTAAAAACCCATTTGGTTCCAATGGTAGTCTTCCCATGAGGAAGAGGACAAAGGTTCCAAACTTTCTGCCTTTTGAATTGAAGCAGCTCTTGTTGCATAGCTTCAACCCAACTTCCATCCTTTAGAGCTTCATCAACTTTCTTGGGCTCTATCTGAGATAAGAAACAAGAGTGAAGACAAACATTTGCTTCATGGGTTTGTCCTCTTGTTCTTACCCCTGTGACAACATCTCCAATGATGTTTGTGGTGGGGTGAGACTTGTGGATCCTTAGCTGAGGGATCACAGCAAGTTGTTGAGAAAGATCTAAATTTGAGAAATTTAAATCTGGTCTTGAAGATTCACCCTCCACATTATCACACTTATCAAGATTAACTTGATCCAATGAGTGTGAGACATCATTGATGTTGTCATCTATGGTATGGTTATTAGCATCAAGAAATTCCTGATCACTATCACCATCACCATTGTTGTCTTCTACAAGTGAGGTGTCTTTATCTGGTTGAGAGGCCTCTGAGCTGGAATTTGAAGGCATGCCAGATGTATCAGCTGAATTTGTCATTGTTGTGCTGATAGAAACCTCATTTGCTGAAGTAGTTCCAACTGGAGCTGAAGATGTATGAGTTGAAGGTCTTCCTAGCTCAAATCTTGGATCAGGATCACCTGTATTTAGATTTTCTGCAGATCCTGAAACATGCTCACAAGATTTGTTAAAACAGTTGGTAACTAAATCAAGATCAAACAGCCAATCCGGACCAGAACCAGCCACACAAGGAGTGTGCTCATTGAAAGTCACATTGGCTGACTCCTCAACAATTCTAGTTCTGAGATTGTATACTCTATAAGCTTTAGCTTGAGAAGAGTATCCAATGAAATGTCCATCATCTGATTTCTCAGCAAACTTGGCAATTTGATCTTTGGTATTCAAGATGGTGCAGGGACATCCAAATGACCTGAGAAAACCAATGAAAGGTTTCCTCTTGTGCCAAAGTTCATAAGGAGTCTTACCATGTGTCTTAACTACTAAAACTCTGTTTTGCACATAGCAAGCAGTATTGACTGCCTCTGCCCAGAAGGTGATAGGCAGTTTAGAGTCAGACAACATAGTTCTTGCAGCTTCAATAAGTGTCCTGTTTCTCCTCTCAGCAACTCCGTTTTGCTGAGGAGTCCTGGGAGCACTATATTGTCTTGTAATACCTTTTCATCACAAAATGCATCAAGGATTTGGTTCTTGAATTCAGTTCCTGATCACATCTTATGGTTTTGACCTTGTGATCACATTGATTCTCAACTTTTAAGATGAAATTCTTCAGAATCTCAGGGGTTTCATCCTTAGTTCTAAGGAAGAAGACCCAAGTGAATCTTGTAAAATCATCTGTGATCACCAGACAGTAAGAGGTCCTTCCTAAACTCATTACACTGGTGGGGCCAAAGAGATCCATATGTAACAAGTGTAGGGGAGTAGTGATGGAGTTCTTTTCCTTAGGCTTGTGAGATACCTTGTGTTGCTTCCCTTTCAGGCATGCAACACAATGATCATCACTAGTAAACTCTTTCTTTGGCATTCCAGTTACCAGATCATGTTTAATTAATTTATTCATGTTCTTAAAGTTTACATGGCACATTCTTTTATGCCATAGGAAAGACTCATCACTATTTGCTTTAGATAGAAAGCATGAAACTTCTCCTGAGGGAGATGTTTCTTGCAAATCCATCTTGTACATGTTCCCTTTCCTGGGGGCTCTGAGCAGGATATGCTCATGAGGAATGACCACACCAGGTTTGAGAACAATGCACTCATGCTCAGTAAAGAGCATGTTATGACTCTGATCACAAAATTGGGATACACTCAGAAGATTGTACCCAAGCTCCTTAACAAAGTTTACCTTCTCAATGCTGAGCTTACCATTTGTGACCTTGCCCCTTCCAGAAATGTAACCACCTTCATCTCCTCCAAAAGCAACTGGTCCTCCATCAATTCTCTCAAAATTATGGAGTAGAGACCTATTGCCTGTCATGTGCCTGGAACAGCCACTGTCAATTATCCAGACATTCCTGTTGGTCTTGAGCTGTTCCTGCACAGAGAAAATGATTAGTTACATTTGGAAACCCAAGCCTTACTTGTCTTGGGCTCATTAATAGTAATAGAAGGTAATGCAACAGTAATAGATCCTATGGTTGTACTATGGGGATCTTCAGCTGTTGTTGATGGAGAAACCTCAGTCATTTGGTCTTTCTTAGACTTCCACACCACCTTTGGAGTCTTGGACTTGACCTTCAAAACCTTAGAAGCTTTTGGAACTTCACAAGTTTTGATGACTGATCCTTCGGAAGAATCTACAGTCACTGCAGCAGACTTTAGTGCTTCGGAAGAACTCCTTTCTTCCGAGACCAACTTTGCTTCCGAAGGTAATTTTCCACTTACCTTCTTCTTTGATTTGGAGCTTCCGAAGGAAACAGACTTTCCTTCCGAAGCTTGAGACTTCTTGAGACTCTTTGAAGTCTTTGTTTTAGTCATGTGGACAGTACTTTTAGGATTGTATGGGCAATCCTTAGCAATGTGAGAAGTACTTTCACACATAACACATAACATTTTCTTCTTCAAAGAAGTCTCCCTTTGAGAGCAAGACTGGCTTTGGTCACATCCCTTCTCCACCTTCATCTTGGTAGATGCTGAGACAGTTCCTTTGGGCTGTGAACTGTTCTTGGAGTTTGATGGTCCAGGCTGTGCAGCAGTGGTACACAGCAGCTCAGTCTTCTTCTTGGCACTGAGATGATTTGAACAAGAACCATGACTCTTAGCTGAGGAGTCTTGGTTGATGTCTTCAGTCCTTACTACTTTGAAACCTGCAGAGATAAAAACTTGTTTCTGCTTAGCATCAAAAGTAGCCTTGATTTCTTGAGCCTTCTTTGCCTTCCTTTTGCTCTTTCTGATCAAGTTCTTTCTTTTGGACTTGGTCATCACAGTTGATTTCTTCTCCTCAGAAGGATAGTGGCCCTTGGAAGAATCCTCTTCTTCACTCTTCTCAGAGGAATTCTTCACTATCACTTCTTCATCATCCTCACTTACAGGATCTATGAGAGGAAGCTCATCTTCACAAGTTCCACACCTAGGAGATCTTACAGACAAGATTGTGTGTGGAGGAGCTATCTCATTTGATCCCAGTCCCTGTCTATTTTGATAACAAACCTTGTTGTGCAGGGATGAGGATATCATGTTCTTGAAGGTCTCTTCTTCAAGAACACTCTTCTCTGCCTTGGCTTTGCTGATCACAAGCTCAGCCTGGCACTCAGTTAACTTAGTGATGAGATCTTGGATCTGAGTTCTGAAATCTGTATGTTCATGTTTTAGTACTGAAATGGTTTTCTCCAAGTCCTCTATCTTTAACTTGTAATCATTTTCAGACTTTCTAAAATCAGATTTTAATATTTAATGACTCAAGATCAGATCTCATCTCTAGGTTATAGGACCTGTATCTATTTACTTTAGCAATGCATTCAGGGGAGCAAAGATGTTCCAATACCTTGGCTTCATCATGGTCAGCCATCAGTGCTTGGTTTGGAGAAGCATCCTCCACCTGAAAACTCCAGTCAAAGCCTCCTTCTTCAACAGCAACAGCAGCATGTTGCTTTGTCTTCTCAGCCTGAGGAGCTTTGTCAGTAAAGTTTGGTCTGGGTTGTGTTTGGCCCCCATTTGCTTTAGGTGCCTTACACTCCCTGGCAAAGTGACCCATAAGGTTACAGTTGTAACACTTAACTTTGCTTTTATCCAGCCCAAACTTACTACTGGTAGCATTGCTTGGAAATCTTCTTCCTGTCCTCTTGTAGAACTTCTTGGCTCTGTGAGTGAGGAGAGCCATCTGCTGAACTATCTCCATGTATTCCAGGTCATCTGGATGGATACAGTCCAGGTCTTCAAGAGTGAAGAGATAATTCCCACAGCTTTCATCTGCAGACACAAAGGCTTGAGAAGAACTTGTCTCTTGGAATGGGCTTCCTTGAGTAAAGTTCTCCCTTGGTGTCTCCGGGAAGGTGATGAAAGGACCCTTTTGTGAGTTGTCAGGGTAGCATAAGAGATGATGCTGAGGTTCTATGCTGTCCCTTTCAACCACATGAAGGGCTGAACCCATTTGATTGTTGGAGTTGCCAGATGAACCTTGCATGTTCATCTCCATCTGGTATCCACTGAGAATCCATACAACTCTGTAAGAGTAAGAGTCTTAAGGTTCTCAGTCCTCTTGATCACCACACAATAGTGTGTCCATTGCCTAGGAAGTGAGGACATGAACTTCCTTACAATGTCCCTGTTCTCAAGAGGAACTCCTCCATCCACTAGGGTATCCACAATCTCAACATACCTGAAGTATTGTTGGGTCATGGTCTCACCTGCTTTGAAGGTGAAATTTTCAAACTGCTGCTTCAGAAGATCTTTCTTGTTCTCCTTGGCTTCAGAGGAGCCTTCATACATCAGCTTCAGTGCATCCCACAGCTGTTTGGCTGTCTTGCACTTCTTAAAACCTCTGTATACAGAGTTTGGGAGAGCAGTCTGAAGAGCAGTCATGGCCTTCCTGTCAATCTCTACTCTTTTTCTATCTTCATCTGAGTAGTTGGCCACATCTTTAGGAATCATACCAGCACCAGTAGCAGAGGGGGTGCTGGGTATGAAAGGTCCATTCTCAACAGATTCCCACATTCTTGAATCAAGAGACCTGATGAAGCCTTCCATCCTCATGCACCAGGTGTCAAAATCATCAAGAGTGATCAGTGGGGATTTGTTCATGGTTCCAGTCTCCATATCAGTCTTTGAGATGGAAGCCATTTGAAGAGTTTAGCTTTTGTGTGTGTGAGGGATCTTAAGATGGTTAGATCTTATATCAAGAGCCTGGAATGCTCTGATACCAATTGCAGGACCGTTTAAGGGCTTAAGCACAATTACAACACAACAACACAATGAGAGATTAACTAAGCTTTAATCAAACAGTGAACTGGGTAACCAAAGGTGATACAAAGAACACAAGTAAAGCAAGAGACAGAACAAGAGAATATGGGTTTCAAGGAGGCAGTATATTGCTTTCTCAAGTTCTTTTACAAGTGTTACAAAGCATAAAGAAAAGATACAAGAACTTGAAATACTTATACTACAACCTACAGCCGGCTATACTTTGAAGGCCAGCTGGATACAATTGACTAGACACTAACAAAATCAATTGTAGGATCAAAAGGCATATCTGCCTTTTGACCTTGTGACTATGACATGCCATAGCTCACATCCTTATACAATACAAAAAGGATAAAGTACATAAAGTGGAAAGTTGAATACTCAAGACCTCAATGTACAGTTACCAAAAGCAAGGCCCTTTTCACCAACTCATGTAAGTTGGTGACTTTACAGAGATGCAGCGGAAAAGGTGCTTTATGGAACAGTACATCAGATAAAGCATGTATACTAAAAGTCTTCGGAAGAAATCTGTCTTCATAGGTTGAAGCTTCGGAAGACTTTGTCTCTGAAGCTTCGGAAGACTTCATGTTTGGCTTCGGAAGATATTGGTCTTGGCTTCGGAAGATTTTACACTTAGAGTATTTTCTAATGCTTTGTGTAAAACTTCCGAAGCATTCTTCACTTCAGTACTTAGTGCATGTTGCTGAGACACTTAGGCTGTTTTGGGTTGCATCAGACTTCAGGAATCCTTACAATATATATATATATATATATATATAATATATATATATATATATATATATAATATATATATATATATATATGTGTGTGTGTGTGTGTGTGTGTGTGTGTGTAAATTCACGTGTGTTAAATTACTAACATATGTGTAAACTATAACTTGCACATAGTAAATTTACATGTGTAAACTGTAACTTACACAATGTAAGCATGTGTGTATAGGTTACATTTTACACATGTGTTAAACTTTTTTTGACACGCGCAGATTTTTACATATATGTCAAAGAACGTAATGTTGCATATTTGTAATAATTCTAATTGTACAATAAAAATAACGATTTGAATTAATCTTGATGTCGTAGCAATGCAACCTATATTTTAAAGTTTGCATAAATGGCTATTAAATAATATATTCCCTAAAAGTTTTGATGTGATGTCGTAGCAACGCAACCTATATACTAAATAGGATTTAAGTAAGACCAATGCTACATAAAATCCCTTATAAAATATTCAAGGGAATAAAGCCTTCTTTAAGACACCTTAGCGTCTTCAGGTGTACATGTATTATTATTAACACCAAAGATCATTTGAGAAAATTTGATCCTAAAGCCTATAGGGTCTTTAACAAATCCACAATGGTGGTCTAAGAATCCCAAAACGTAGCGTGAAAAGAAAATTTTCCATCTAAATCACCTCCTTTGAATGATGAAAATTCTCCATCTAAATCACCTCCTTTGGATGATGATGATGATGTGTGTGAAGAAGAAGCACTACTCATTATTGAGAACCAAACACCCAAGGTACCAAATCCCTTAGACACATATCCTCCTAAAGAGGATAGTCAAACCCTAACAATTAAGGAAGCTAAAGGCCACTTACAGTACAAGACTTCAAAGATCTAAACCCAAGATCATTTAGATCCAAATCTCATAACATTACCTGGTGTATTGCCTTTGTGTCAACTCTAGAACCTAAAAATATCAAAGAAGCTTTTGTATATGACAGTTGTCTTATGGCAATGCATGAAAATTAAGCTAATTCACTAGAAACCAACCATTAGACTTAGGGGCTGTTTGATTTGCTTCTGACTCGATCAAAATGTTTGACCCACTGACCCGATCAAACATTTTGGCCGGTCAGCGTGTTTGATTCTCACTCTTTCGCGTCTGACCCGGTCTAACAACACTGACCCATGCATACTTTTTCCTTAGCGGGTCGGTTATGGAACAACCCCTTACCCGATCAACACCTTCTGACCGAGTAAGGGATTTCAAACAGCCACTTAGTTCCTCTTTCTAGTGGACAATCCATCTTTAGCACCAACTTGGACTTTCAAGTCAGATGAAGATGGTATTATAATTATAAACAAAGCTAGGTTAGTTTTCAAAGGATTTAATTAACAAAAATTCATTATTTATAAAGAAACTTTTGCTCTAGTTATTAGCTTGGAATCTATAAGGATTCTACTTGCTTTGGATGTGCTAAAGATTTTAAGTTATATCATATGAATGCCAAAATTGTTTCCTATATGGAATTAAATGAAGAAGTTTACGTTGCATAACTTCTCGATTTTGAATACTATATAAAACCATATAATCTTTATAACAATACCATATGGGCATTATTAGAACACAATATGTTGGTCTTTGGGTAAAGAATCATAGGGGCATTACATGATGCAAAGTGTAGTTTATGGGCAGAGAACAATATGGGCATTATAATAATGCAAATTATCGATTTATAGGGTGAGAACCATAAAGGAAGAGTTAGGATATGTATGTGTTAGTAGGTGCTGCTAGCATCTACATGGTTTCTTATCTGATTATGATATGTTATTATAATATAATGTGATGTGATAAAAATGATGCAACCAAAGTTAGTGATATGTAATGTATGATTTAGCAAGTCATGTTTACTTAAAACTAGAAATCACTTAACAATATTGACTTTTAAGTATGCATGCCAAGTTCTTCAAGAAAGGCTAAAGCTAAGTGATTCATATAGCATGCAATGATTGCAACCACAACATAAAAAGATTGGCATTTGTTTACCTTTGATTATTACATTTTAAAGACAATGAGTGTTTATGTAATAGAAAATGTTCGAATGATTATGATATGTTTTGCTCCCATGATTAAATGAAGCTTTAAGTTTTAGAAATATGCTAAGACATGCAACCTTACTATTAGGATTCCTGGGAATAAGGCCACATAAGTTGTTATTACAATTATAGTTTTAGAGATTTGGGTAATCTGTCATATTTCTCATATTACAACATCAGTCTTAGAATCTTCTGCCACGCCCAATTCTAGTTTTTGTCTTTTTACCTCAGCCATGTTTCTTTTTCTTAATGCTTTAAATGTATCATCAACACTGCCAAACAAATTAAAACCTTTACTACTTGAAGTACCTTCATTTATAGACTTAGATGATAATGACGAAGCTTTGGTTGTGTGATTGTCGGAGGGAATTCTTTTATAATCATTGAATACATTAAGCAACACTTCTTCACACAACTGACAAACTTTATCTCTGAGCTCAATTCCATATATACCACGAAGATTGACCTTAAAGTACGCCAACTTTTTCCTCAGATCAAAAAGAGAAGCAATAAACACCAACAAGTTGAATTTTTTGATATCACCCCAATACTTGTTGAATTCCAATGTCATTGAGTCAACCATCTTTTTCAACTCCTCGTCATCACTTAAATGACATTGTTTCAAAACTGTATCCATACAACTAACGGAGTCCAAATATGAGTTTGAGGTAATATACTTTCTACCTAAAAAGTTAAATAAAATTCATAATCAAATCATTTATCCATGAATAAATAAATATAAAAAAGTCAAAAAAAGTTTATAATTGATACCTGAAACTCTAAGGGTGAGCTCATAAAATGCCAAAGAAAACCTCCCAATCGTTTTACATTTTCCCAATCATTTGAATCTGGCACCCCATGCCCTTCTTGAAGATCACGACAAAACACCAAGTACTCCTCTATATATTTTTCAAATGCCATACTCACATGCAACACTCAACATCAAGTAAGTAGAGTTCCAATGAGAACAAAGATCCAAAGTTAAACATTTTTCACTTTCAATTGCTTCCAACAAAGCAAATTCCTTAAACTTCTTCAATCTTCCCGATGATTGTCTAACCCACCGAACATTAGCCCTGATACGATCTACAGAAGTACCCACCTCCTTGAGCCCATCTTGCACAACTAAATTCATTATATGTGCTATACACCTCACATGTGTCCATTTCCCTTTAAGAAGACACTTATCACTCCATTTCACCATTTTTCCTACCAAATACTCAACTGCAACATCATTGTTAGATGCGTTATCAACTGTAATAGTCATAACATTTGCAATTCCCAATCAATCAAGCAATTCTCCACAGCTCGTCCAATATCATTTCCTCGATGACTTGAAATAGGACAAAGTTGATCACTTTTTTTTGCAAGTTCCAATTCTCATCAACACAATGTGCAGTAAGACACATATAGTTGATTCGCTGTAAAGATGCCCATGTATCTATTGTCAAACAATTTCTATGACCTAATTTTTTCATTTGATCTTTAAGTTTAACTTTTTTATCAATATATATATGATAGCACTCCCTTCTAATTATGCATGAGATGGAACAACAAATGATGGCTGACAAATTCTCATGAGCCTTCTAAATCCTTCATTTTCTACAAAGTTGAAAGGTAACTCATCAATTATCAACATTTCAGCTATTACTCTTTTACCTTTTTTATGATCAAACCTAATGGAGTGTAAACAAACTTTACTATCACCGGTTTTCTCATCCTTCTCTGTACTAAATGCAAGATTTGACTGATTGGAAGAACTATTTACGGGGTTATTCTTACACTTCGAAATGTGATTTTTCATATTAGATGTTTCAGAACCTTTCGATTAACAAGTGTAATTTGCTAAACAATAATTACATCTCGCCTTTTCTTTTCCATCCTCATCAAAATGTTTCCATACAACTGATCTTGGGTTATAGCTCCTTGCTTTCTTTGAACATTCCATTTTCAAATTAGTTGCATTAGAATCCCTCCATAGATAGTTTACAGCAAACTCAATAAATGACAATCTGCATAAAGATCATTTACATTTTAACAAACAACAAAAGTAAAGTATTAACAAAAACATAACTTTGAAAACTCACATCCACATTTTATTAACACATAATATATACAACATAACTACATCTAAAACATACTGTTAATAAGCAACAATGCAACATTACACTCAATCCTCATATCATTAATATTTAATAACAGATTGTTAATAACAACCATGTTGTTATAACATATAACATATTGATTAATCACCATACTGTTATCATATTGTTACCTAAACCATATTATCATCAACCACACAATTCATATAACATATTGATTTAATAACAACCACACAATTTATATAATATATTGATTCTAGAATTACAGTTAGATGACAAACCAAATGCTCCCAAAAGTTAATCCATCAATTACATTAATAACAAAAACACAAATTATAATGTTTAATTGAAAGATGCTAATACATGAGATTTCCTGCCACCTTTATATTTTTTGTACTTTTAATTTTTAAAAGAAGAGAAGCTGGGAGATAACCTCCTACGATGCAGATCTGCGATAGAGGAGGTTGCGATTGAAAAATCTGTGGTGGAGGCTGAAAGAGGCTGGGAATCTGTGATGGACCTTGGAAGAGACCGCGATGGAGCCTGGAAGAGGCTGCGATGTAGCCTGGAGGAGCTGCGATGGAGGTGCGAAGAAGCTGCGAATGGGGGCTTAATCGCTTATGAAAATTTTGAATTGGTAGCAGATAGAGTGAATGAGTTAGTCGAGCCCTAGCTTTTATTAAGTAGTGGGTTGTAACAAATTAAATTGGGCTTGTTATTCTATTGGGTAACATATAATTTAAAAAATCTAATGGGCTTCTTATTTGGATTAAATCGGATATCCGATTAATCCGAACAACCAGAATAAAAAAAATTTTGCCATCCGAAATCTGAATAAGGAATTCGGATTCGGATGGAATCTGATCCGAATATTCAAATAAGAATTCGGATCGGTTTATTTGAATTCGAAAACGGTTCGGATTACGGATTTTTTCGGATTTCGGATTTTTTGAACACCTCTATAATCTGATGCCTAAACATTAACAATTGATTCATATAAAATGGTATCTTCATTTCATGTAATCAAAGTTAATATGAATGTTTAGATACTTAAATATGTTTTGTCTCTCGTGTGATCAATATGTCACTGGTACTTGCTAT